>CM040121.1:406866441-407276874 GCA_022559845.1 Amorphophallus konjac | reverse complement strand
TTCTAAAATACACTTGGTTCAAATGAACTGCCAGGTCGGGGCCGGGGGTCTAAAACTTGAAATACCGGCCGGATGCCCGTGCCGATCGTCCAACACGACCGGGGAGATGAAAGTGACTTGTCAGAACTGACGGAATCCAAATCGGATGCCCGGTTTGAGCTCGGCGCTCAAACTTCATTTCTAAAATACACTTGGTTCAAATGACTGCCAGGTCGGGCCGGGGGTCTAAAACTTGAAATACCGGCCGGATGCCCGTGCCGATCGTTCCAACACGACCGGGGAGATGAAAGTGACTTGTCAGAACTGACGGAATCCAAATCGGATGCCCGGTTTGAGCTCGGCGCTCAAACTTCATTTCTAAAATACACTTGGTTCAAATGAACTGCCAGGTCGGGGCCGGGGGTCTAAAACTTGAAATACCGGCCGGATGCCCGTGCCGATCGTTCCAACACGACCGGGGAGATGAAAGTGACTTGTCAGAACTGACGGAATCCAAATCGGATGCCCGGTTTGAGCTCGGCGCTCAAACTTCATTTCTAAAATACACTTGGTTCAAATGAACTGCCAGGTCGGGGCCGGGGGTCTAAAACTTGAAATACCGGCCGGATGCCCGTGCCGATCGTTCCAACACGACCGGGGAGATGAAAGTGACTTGTCAGAACTGACGGAATCCAAATCGGATGCCCGGTTTGAGCTCGGCGCTCAAACTTCATTTCTAAAATACACTTGTTCAAATGAACTGCCAGGTCGGGGCCGGGGGTCTAAAACTTGAAATACCGGCCGGATGCCCGTGCCGATCGTTCCAACACGACCGGGGAGATGAAAGTGACTTGTCAGAACTGACGGAATCCAAATCGGATGCCCGGTTTGAGCTCGGCGCTCAAACTTCATTTCTAAAATACACTTGGTTCAAATGAACTGCCAGGTCGGGGCCGGGGGTCTAAAACTTGAAATACCGGCCGGATGCCCGTGCCGATCGTTCCAACATGACCGGGGAGATGAAAGTGACTTGTCAGAACTGACGGAATCCAAATCGGATGCCCGGTTTGAGCTCGGCGCTCAAACTTCATTTCTAAAATACACTTGGTTCAAATGAACTGCCAGGTCGGGGCCGGGGGTCTAAAACTTGAAATACCGGCCGGATGCCCGTGCCGATCGTTCCAACACGACCGGGGAGATGAAAGTGACTTGTCAGAACTGACGGAATCCAAATCGGATGCCCGGTTTGAGCTCGGCGCTCAAACTTCATTTCTAAAATACACTTGGTTCAAATGAACTGCCAGGTCGGGGCCGGGGGTCTAAAACTTGAAATACCGGCCGGATGCCCGTGCCGATCGTTCCAACACGACCGGGGAGATGAAAGTGACTTGTCAGAACTGACGGAATCCAAATCGGATGCCCGGTTTGAGCTCGGCGCTCAAACTTCATTTCTAAAATACACTTGGTTCAAATGAACTGCCAGGTCGGGGCCGGGGGTCTAAAACTTGAAATACCGGCCGGATGCCCGTGCCGATCGTTCCAACACGACCGGGGAGATGAAAGTGACTTGTCAGAACTGACGGAATCCAAATCGGATGCCCGGTTTGAGCTCGGCGCTCAAACTTCATTTCTAAAATACACTTGGTTCAAATGAACTGCCAGGTCGGGGCCGGGGGTCTAAAACTTGAAATACCGGCCGGATGCCCGTGCCGATCGTTCCAACACGACCGGGGAGATGAAAGTGACTTGTCAGAACTGACGGAATCCAAATCGGATGCCCGGTTTGAGCTCGGCGCTCAAACTTCATTTCTAAAATACACTTGGTTCAAATGAACTGCCAGGTCGGGGCCGGGGGTCTAAAACTTGAAATACCGGCCGGATGCCCGTGCCGATCGTTCCAACACGACCGGGGAGATGAAAGTGACTTGTCAGAACTGACGGAATCCAAATCGGATGCCCGGTTTGAGCTCGGCGCTCAAACTTCATTTCTAAAATACACTTGGTTCAAATGAACTGCCAGGTCGGGGCCGGGGGTCTAAAACTTGAAATACCGGCCGGATGCCCGTGCCGATCGTTCCAACACGACCGGGGAGATGAAAGTGACTTGTCAGAACTGACGGAATCCAAATCGGATGCCCGGTTTGAGCTCGGCGCTCAAACTTCATTTCTAAAATACACTTGGTTCAAATGAACTGCCAGGTCGGGGCCGGGGGTCTAAAACTTGAAATACCGGCCGGATGCCCGTGCCGATCGTTCCAACACGACCGGGGAGATGAAAGTGACTTGTCAGAACTGACGGAATCCAAATCGGATGCCCGGTTTGAGCTCGGCGCTCAAACTTCATTTCTAAAATACACTTGGTTCAAATGAACTGCCAGGTCGGGGCCGGGGGTCTAAAACTTGAAATACCGGCCGGATGCCCGTGCCGATCGTTCCAACACGACCGGGGAGATGAAAGTGACTTGTCAGAACTGACGGAATCCAAATCGGATGCCCGGTTTGAGCTCGGCGCTCAAACTTCATTTCTAAAATACACTTGGTTCAAATGAACTGCCAGGTCGGGGCCGGGGGTCTAAAACTTGAAATACCGGCCGGATGCCCGTGCCGATCGTTCCAACACGACCGGGGAGATGAAAGTGACTTGTCAGAACTGACGGAATCCAAATCGGATGCCCGGTTTGAGCTCGGCGCTCAAACTTCATTTCTAAAATACACTTGGTTCAAATGAACTGCCAGGTCGGGGCCGGGGGTCTAAAACTTGAAATACCGGCCGGATGCCCGTGCCGATCGTTCCAACACGACCGGGGAGATGAAAGTGACTTGTCAGAACTGACGGAATCCAAATCGGATGCCCGGTTTGAGCTCGGCGCTCAAACTTCATTTCTAAAATACACTTGGTTCAAATGAACTGCCAGGTCGGGGCCGGGGGTCTAAAACTTGAAATACCGGCCGGATGCCCGTGCCGATCGTTCCAACACGACCGGGGAGATGAAAGTGACTTGTCAGAACTGACGGAATCCAAATCGGATGCCCGGTTTGAGCTCGGCGCTCAAACTTCATTTCTAAAATACACTTGGTTCAAATGAACTGCCAGGTCGGGGCCGGGGGTCTAAAACTTGAAATACCGGCCGGATGCCCGTGCCGATCGTTCCAACACGACCGGGGAGATGAAAGTGACTTGTCAGAACTGACGGAATCCAAATCGGATGCCCGGTTTGAGCTCGGCGCTCAAACTTCATTTCTAAAATACACTTGGTTCAAATGAACTGCCAGGTCGGGGCCGGGGGTCTAAAACTTGAAATACCGGCCGGATGCCCGTGCCGATCGTTCCAACACGACCGGGGAGATGAAAGTGACTTGTCAGAACTGACGGAATCCAAATCGGATGCCCGGTTTGAGCTCGGCGCTCAAACTTCATTTCTAAAATACACTTGGTTCAAATGAACTGCCAGGTCGGGGCCGGGGGTCTAAAACTTGAAATACCGGCCGGATGCCCGTGCCGATCGTTCCAACACGACCGGGAGATGAAAGTGACTTGTCAGAACTGACGGAATCCAAATCGGATGCCCGGTTTGAGCTCGGCGCTCAAACTTCATTTCTAAAATACACTTGGTTCAAATGAACTGCCAGGTCGGGGCCGGGGGTCTAAAACTTGAAATACCGGCCGGATGCCCGTGCCGATCGTTCCAACACGACCGGGGAGATGAAAGTGACTTGTCAGAACTGACGGAATCCAAATCGGATGCCCGGTTTGAGCTCGGCGCTCAAACTTCATTTCTAAAATACACTTGGTTCAAATGAACTGCCAGGTCGGGGCCGGGGGTCTAAAACTTGAAATACCGGCCGGATGCCCGTGCCGATCGTTCCAACACGACCGGGGAGATGAAAGTGACTTGTCAGAACTGACGGAATCCAAATCGGATGCCCGGTTTGAGCTCGGCGCTCAAACTTCATTTCTAAAATACACTTGGTTCAAATGAACTGCCAGGTCGGGGCCGGGGGTCTAAAACTTGAAATACCGGCCGGATGCCCGTGCCGATCGTTCCAACACGACCGGGGAGATGAAAGTGACTTGTCAGAACTGACGGAATCCAAATCGGATGCCCGGTTTGAGCTCGGCGCTCAAACTTCATTTCTAAAATACACTTGGTTCAAATGAACTGCCAGGTCGGGGCCGGGGGTCTAAAACTTGAAATACCGGCCGGATGCCCGTGCCGATCGTTCCAACACGACCGGGGAGATGAAAGTGACTTGTCAGAACTGACGGAATCCAAATCGGATGCCCGGTTTGAGCTCGGCGCTCAAACTTCATTTCTAAAATACACTTGGTTCAAATGAACTGCCAGGTCGGGGCCGGGGGTCTAAAACTTGAAATACCGGCCGGATGCCCGTGCCGATCGTTCCAACACGACCGGGGAGATGAAAGTGACTTGTCAGAACTGACGGAATCCAAATCGGATGCCCGGTTTGAGCTCGGCGCTCAAACTTCATTTCTAAAATACACTTGGTTCAAATGAACTGCCAGGTCGGGGCCGGGGGTCTAAAACTTGAAATACCGGCCGGATGCCCGTGCCGATCGTTCCAACACGACCGGGGAGATGAAAGTGACTTGTCAGAACTGACGGAATCCAAATCGGATGCCCGGTTTGAGCTCGGCGCTCAAACTTCATTTCTAAAATACACTTGGTTCAAATGAACTGCCAGGTCGGGGCCGGGGGTCTAAAACTTGAAATACCGGCCGGATGCCCGTGCCGATCGTTCCAACACGACCGGGGAGATGAAAGTGACTTGTCAGAACTGACGGAATCCAAATCGGATGCCCGGTTTGAGCTCGGCGCTCAAACTTCATTTCTAAAATACACTTGGTTCAAATGAACTGCCAGGTCGGGGCCGGGGGTCTAAAACTTGAAATACCGGCCGGATGCCCGTGCCGATCGTTCCAACACGACCGGGGAGATGAAAGTGACTTGTCAGAACTGACGGAATCCAAATCGGATGCCCGGTTTGAGCTCGGCGCTCAAACTTCATTTCTAAAATACACTTGGTTCAAATGAACTGCCAGGTCGGGGCCGGGGGTCTAAAACTTGAAATACCGGCCGGATGCCCGTGCCGATCGTTCCAACACGACCGGGGAGATGAAAGTGACTTGTCAGAACTGACGGAATCCAAATCGGATGCCCGGTTTGAGCTCGGCGCTCAAACTTCATTTCTAAAATACACTTGGTTCAAATGAACTGCCAGGTCGGGGCCGGGGGTCTAAAACTTGAAATACCGGCCGGATGCCCGTGCCGATCGTTCCAACACGACCGGGGAGATGAAAGTGACTTGTCAGAACTGACGGAATCCAAATCGGATGCCCGGTTTGAGCTCGGCGCTCAAACTTCATTTCTAAAATACACTTGGTTCAAATGAACTGCCAGGTCGGGGCCGGGGGTCTAAAACTTGAAATACCGGCCGGATGCCCGTGCCGATCGTTCCAACACGACCGGGGAGATGAAAGTGACTTGTCAGAACTGACGGAATCCAAATCGGATGCCCGGTTTGAGCTCGGCGCTCAAACTTCATTTCTAAAATACACTTGGTTCAAATGAACTGCCAGGTCGGGGCCGGGGGTCTAAAACTTGAAATACCGGCCGGATGCCCGTGCCGATCGTTCCAACACGACCGGGGAGATGAAAGTGACTTGTCAGAACTGACGGAATCCAAATCGGATGCCCGGTTTGAGCTCGGCGCTCAAACTTCATTTCTAAAATACACTTGGTTCAAATGAACTGCCAGGTCGGGGCCGGGGGTCTAAAACTTGAAATACCGGCCGGATGCCCGTGCCGATCGTTCCAACACGACCGGGGAGATGAAAGTGACTTGTCAGAACTGACGGAATCCAAATCGGATGCCCGGTTTGAGCTCGGCGCTCAAACTTCATTTCTAAAATACACTTGGTTCAAATGAACTGCCAGGTCGGGGCCGGGGGTCTAAAACTTGAAATACCGGCCGGATGCCCGTGCCGATCGTTCCAACACGACCGGGGAGATGAAAGTGACTTGTCAGAACTGACGGAATCCAAATCGGATGCCCGGTTTGAGCTCGGCGCTCAAACTTCATTTCTAAAATACACTTGGTTCAAATGAACTGCCAGGTCGGGGCCGGGGGTCTAAAACTTGAAATACCGGCCGGATGCCCGTGCCGATCGTTCCAACACGACCGGGGAGATGAAAGTGACTTGTCAGAACTGACGGAATCCAAATCGGATGCCCGGTTTGAGCTCGGCGCTCAAACTTCATTTCTAAAATACACTTGGTTCAAATGAACTGCCAGGTCGGGGCCGGGGGTCTAAAACTTGAAATACCGGCCGGATGCCCGTGCCGATCGTTCCAACACGACCGGGGAGATGAAAGTGACTTGTCAGAACTGACGGAATCCAAATCGGATGCCCGGTTTGAGCTCGGCGCTCAAACTTCATTTCTAAAATACACTTGGTTCAAATGAACTGCCAGGTCGGGGCCGGGGGTCTAAAACTTGAAATACCGGCCGGATGCCCGTGCCGATCGTTCCAACACGACCGGGGAGATGAAAGTGACTTGTCAGAACTGACGGAATCCAAATCGGATGCCCGGTTTGAGCTCGGCGCTCAAACTTCATTTCTAAAATACACTTGGTTCAAATGAACTGCCAGGTCGGGCCGGGGGTCTAAAACTTGAAATACCGGCCGGATGCCCGTGCCGATCGTTCCAACACGACCGGGGAGATGAAAGTGACTTGTCAGAACTGACGGAATCCAAATCGGATGCCCGGTTTGAGCTCGGCGCTCAAACTTCATTTCTAAAATACACTTGGTTCAAATGAACTGCCAGGTCGGGGCCGGGGGTCTAAAACTTGAAATACCGGCCGGATGCCCGTGCCGATCATTCCAACACGACCGGGGAGATGAAAGTGACTTGTCAGAACTGACGGAATCCAAATCGGATGCCCGGTTTGAGCTCGGCGCTCAAACTTCATTTCTAAAATACACTTGGTTCAAATGAACTGCCAGGTCGGGGCCGGGGGTCTAAAACTTGAAATACCGGCCGGATGCCCGTGCCGATCGTTCCAACACGACCGGGGAGATGAAAGTGACTTGTCAGAACTGACGGAATCCAAATCGGATGCCCGGTTTGAGCTCGGCGCTCAAACTTCATTTCTAAAATACACTTGGTTCAAATGAACTGCCAGGTCGGGGCCGGGGGTCTAAAACTTGAAATACCGGCCGGATGCCCGTGCCGATCGTTCCAACACGACCGGGGAGATGAAAGTGACTTGTCAGAACTGACGGAATCCAAATCGGATGCCCGGTTTGAGCTCGGCGCTCAAACTTCATTTCTAAAATACACTTGGTTCAAATGAACTGCCAGGTCGGGGCCGGGGGTCTAAAACTTGAAATACCGGCCGGATGCCCGTGCCGATCGTTCCAACACGACCGGGGAGATGAAAGTGACTTGTCAGAACTGACGGAATCCAAATCGGATGCCCGGTTTGAGCTCGGCGCTCAAACTTCATTTCTAAAATACACTTGGTTCAAATGAACTGCCAGGTCGGGGCCGGGGGTCTAAAACTTGAAATACCGGCCGGATGCCCGTGCCGATCGTTCCAACACGACCGGGGAGATGAAAGTGACTTGTCAGAACTGACGGAATCCAAATCGGATGCCCGGTTTGAGCTCGGCGCTCAAACTTCATTTCTAAAATACACTTGGTTCAAATGAACTGCCAGGTCGGGGCCGGGGGTCTAAAACTTGAAATACCGGCCGGATGCCCGTGCCGATCGTTCCAACACGACCGGGGAGATGAAAGTGACTTGTCAGAACTGACGGAATCCAAATCGGATGCCCGGTTTGAGCTCGGCGCTCAAACTTCATTTCTAAAATACACTTGGTTCAAATGAACTGCCAGGTCGGGGCCGGGGGTCTAAAACTTGAAATACCGGCCGGATGCCCATGCCGATCGTTCCAACACGACCGGGGAGATGAAAGTGACTTGTCAGAACTGACGGAATCCAAATCGGATGCCCGGTTTGAGCTCGGCGCTCAAACTTCATTTCTAAAACTGACGGAATTCAAATGAACTGCCAAGTCGGGGCCGGGGGTCTAAAACTTGAAATACCGGCCGGATGCCCGTGCCGATCGTTCCAACACGACCGAGGAGATGAAAGTGACTTGTCAGAACTGACGGAATCCAAATCGGATGCCCGGTTTGAGCTCGGCGCTCAAAATTCATTTCTAAAATACACTTGGTTCAAATGAACTGCCAGGTCGGGGCCGGGGGTCTAAAACTTGAAATACCGGCCGGATACCCGTGCCGATTATTCCAACACGACCGGGGAGATGAAAGTGACTTGTCAGAACTGACGGAATCCAAATCGGATGCCCGGTTTGAGCTCGGCGCTCAAAATTCATTTCTAAAATACACTTGGTTCAAATGAACTGCCAGGTCGGGGCCGGGGGTCTAAAACTTGAAATACCGGCCGGATGCCCGTGTCGATCGTTCCAACATGACCGGGGAGATGAAAGTGACTTGTCAGAACTGACGGAATCTAAATCGGATGCCCGGTTTGAGCTCGGCGCTCAAACTTCATTTCCAAAATACACTTGGTTCAAATGAACTGCCAGGTCGGGGCCGGGGGTCTAAAACTTGAAATACCGGCCGGATGCCCGTGCCGACCGTTCCAACACGACCGGGGAGATGAAAGTGACTTGTCAGAACTGACGGAATCCAAATCGGATGCCCGGTTTGAGCTCGGCGCTCAAACTTCATTTCTAAAATACACTTGGTTCAAATGAACAGCCAGGTCGGGGCCGGGGGTCTAAAACTTGAAATACCGGCCGGATGCCCGTGTCGATCGTTCCAACATGACCGGGGAGATGAAAGTGACTTGTCAGAACTGACGGAATCCAAATCGGATGCCCGGTTTGAGCTCGGCGCTCAAACTTCATTTCCAAAATACACTTGGTTCAAATGAACTGCCAGGTCGGGGCCGGGGGTCTAGAACTTGAAATACCGGCCGGATGCCCGTGCCGATCGTTCCAACACGACCGGGGAGATGAAAGTGACTTGTCAGAACTGACGGAATCCAAATCGGATGCCCGGTTTGAGCTCGGCGCTCAAAGTTCATTTCTAAAATACACTTGGTTCAAATGAACTGCCAGGTCGGGGCCGGGGGTCTAAAACTTGAAATATCGGCCGGATGCCCGTGCCGATCGTTCCAACACGACCGGGGAGATGAAAGTGACTTGTCAGAACTGACGGAATCCAAATCGGATGCCCGGTTTGAGCTCGGCGCTCAAACTTCATTTCTAAAATACACTTGGTTCAAATGAACTGCCAGGTCGGGGCCGGGGGTCTAAAACTTGAAATACCGGCCGGATCCCCGTGCCGATCGTTCCAACACGACCGGAGAGATGAAAGTGACTTGTCAGAACTGACGGAATCTAAATTGGATGCCCGGTTTGAGCTCGGCGCTCAAACTTCATTTCTAAAATACACTTGGTTCAAATGAACTGCCAGGTCGGGGCCGGGGGTCTAAAACTTGAAATACCGGCCGGATGCCCGTGCCGATCGTTCCAACACGACCGGGGAGATGAAAGTGACTTGTCAGAACTGACGGAATCCAAATCGGATGCCCGGTTTGAGCTCGGCGCTCAAACTTCATTTCTAAAATACACTTGGTTCAAATGAACTGCCAGGTCGGGGCCGGGGGTCTAAAACTTGAAATATCGGCCGGATGCCCGTGCCGATCGTTCCAACACGATCGGGGAGATGAAAGTGACTTGTCAGAACTGACGGAATCCAAATCGGATGCCCGGTTTGAGCTCGGCGCTCAAACTTCATTTCTAAAATACACTTGGTTCAAATGAACTGCCAGGTCGGGGCCGGGGGTCTAAAACTTGAAATACCGGCCGGATCCCCGTGCCGATCGTTCCAACACGACCGGAGAGATGAAAGTGACTTTTCAGAACTGACGGAATCCAAATTGGATGCCCGGTTTGAGCTCGGTGCTCAAACTTCATTTCTAAAATACACTTGGTTCAAATGAACTGCCAGGTCGGGGCCGGGGGTCTAAAACTTGAAATACCGGCCGGATGCCCGTGCCGATCGTTCCAACACGACCGGGGAGATGAAAGTGGCTTGGCAGAACTGATGGAATCCAAATCGGATGCCCGGTTTGAGCTCGGCGCTCAAACTTCATTTCTAAAATACACTTGGTTCAAATGAACTGCCAGGTCGGGGCCGGGGGTCTAAAACTTGAAATACCGGCCGGATGCCCATGCCGATCGTTCCAACACGACCGGGGAGATGAAAGTGACTTTTCAGAACTGACGGAATCCAAATCGGATGCCCGGTTTGAGCTCGGCGCTCAAACTTCATTTCTAAAACTGACGGAATTCAAATGAACTGCCAAGTCGGGGCCGGGGGTCTAAAACTTGAAATACCGGCCGGATGCCCGTGCCGATCGTTCCAACACGACCGGGGAGATGAAAGTGACTTGTCAGAACTGACGGAATCCAAATCGGATGCCCGGTTTGAGCTCGGCGCTCAAACTTCATTTCTAAAATACACTTGGTTCAAATGAACTGCCAGGTCGGGGCCGGGGGTCTAAAACTTGAAATACCGGCCGGATCCCCGTGCCGATCGTTCCAACACGACCGGAGAGATGAAAGTGACTTTTCAGAACTGACGGAATCCAAATCGGATGCCCGGTTTGAGCTCGGCGCTCAAACTTCATTTCTAAAATACACTTGGTTCAAATGAACTGCCAGGTCGGGGCCGGGGGTCTAAAACTTGAAATACCGGCCGGATGCCCGTGCCGATCGTTCCAACACGACCGGGGAGATGAAAGTGACTTGTCAGAACTGACGGAATCCAAATCGGATGCCCGATTTGAGCTCGGCGCTCAAACTTCATTTCTAAAATACACTTGGTTCAAATGAACTGCCAGGTCGGGGCCGGGGGTCTAAAACTTGAAATACCGGCCGGATGCCCGTGCCGATCGTTCCAACACGACCGGGGAGATGAAAGTGACTTGTCAGAACTGACGGAATCCAAATCGGATGCCCGGTTTGAGCTCGGCGCTCAAACTTCATTTCTAAAATACACTTGGTTCAAATGAACTGCCAGGTCGGGGCCGGGGGTCTAAAACTTGAAATACCGGCCGGATGCCCGTGCCGATCGTTCCAACACGACCGGGGAGATGAAAGTGACTTGTCAGAACTGACGGAATCCAAATCGGATGCCCGGTTTGAGCTCGGCGCTCAAAGTTCATTTCTAAAATACACTTGGTTCAAATGAACTGCCAGGTCGGGACCGGGGGTCTAAAACTTGAAATATCGGTCGGATGCTCGTGCCGATCATTCCAACACGACCGGGGAGATGAAAGTGACTTGTCAGAACTGACGGAATCCAAATCGGATGCCCGGTTTGAGCTCGGCGCTCATACTTCATTTCTAAAATACACTTGGTTCAAATAACTGCCAGGTCGGGGCCGGGGGTCTAAAACTTGAAATACCGGCCGGATACCCGTGCCGATTATTCCAACACGACCGGGGAGATGAAAGTGACTTGTCAGAACTGACGGAATCCAAATCGGATGCCCGGTTTGAGCTCGGCGCTCAAAATTCATTTCTAAAATACACTTGGTTCAAATGAACTGCCAGGTCGGGGCCGGGGGTCTAAAACTTGAAATACCGGCCGGATGCCCGTGCCGATCGTTCCAACACGACCGGGGAGATGAAAGTGACTTGTCAGAACTGACGGAATCCAAATCGGATGCCCGGTTTGAGCTCGGCGCTCAAACTTCATTTCTAAAATACACTTGGTTCAAATGAACTGCCAGGTCGGGGCCGGGGGTCTAAAACTTGAAATACCGGCCGGATGCCCGTGCCGATCGTTCCAACACGACCGGGGAGATGAAAGTGACTTGTCAGAACTGACGGAATCCAAATCGGATGCCCGGTTTGAGCTCGGCGCTCAAAGTTCATTTCTAAAATACACTTGGTTCAAATGAACTGCCAGGTCGGGGCCGGGGGTCTAAAACTTGAAATACCGGCCGGATGCCCGTGCCGATCGTTCCAACACGACCGGGGAGATGAAAGTGACTTGTCAGAACTGACGGAATCCAAATCGGATGCCCGGTTTGAGCTCGGCGCTCAAACTTCATTTCTAAAATACACTTGGTTCAAATGAACTGCCAGGTCGGGGCCGGGGGTCTAAAACTTGAAATACCGGCCGGATGCCCGTGCCGATCGTTCCAACACGACCGGGGAGATGAAAGTGACTTGTCAGAACTGACGGAATCCAAATCGGATGCCCGGTTTGAGCTCGGCGCTCAAACTTCATTTCTAAAATACACTTGGTTCAAATGAACTGCCAGGTCGGGGCCGGGGGTCTAAAACTTGAAATACCGGCCGGATGCCCATGCCGATCGTTCCAACACGACCGGGGAGATGAAAGTGACTTGTCAGAACTGACGGAATCCAAATCGGATGCCCGGTTTGAGCTCGGCGCTCAAACTTCATTTCTAAATACACTTGGTTCAAATGAACTGCCAAGTCGGGGCCGGGGGTCTAAAACTTGAAATACCGGCCGGATGCCCGTGCCGATCATTCCAACATGACCGAGGAGATGAAAGTGACTTGTCAGAACTGACGGAATCCAAATCGGATGCCCGGTTTGAGCTCGGCGCTCAAACTTCATTTCTAAAATACACTTGGTTCAAATGAACTGCCAGGTCGGGGCCGGGGGTCTAAAACTTGAAATACCGGCCGGATACCCGTGCCGATTATTCAAACACGACCGGGGAGATGAAAGTGACTTGTTAGAACTGACGGAATCCAAATCGGATGCCCGGTTTGAGCTCGGCGCTCAAAATTCATTTCTAAAATACACTTGGTTCAAATGAACTGCCAGGTCGGGGCCGGGGGTCTAAAACTTGAAATACCGGCCGGATGCCCGTGTCGATTGTTCCAACATGACCGGGGAGATAAAAGTGACTTGTCAGAACTGACGGAATATAAATCGGATGCCCGGTTTGAGCTCGGCGCTCAAACTTCATTTCAAAATACACTTGGTTCAAATGAACTGCCAGGTCGGGGCCGGGGGTCTAAAACTTGAAATACCGGCCGGATGCCCGTGCCGACCGTTCCAACACGACCGGGGAGATGAAAGTGACTTGTCAGAACTGACGGAATCCAAATCGGATGCCCGGTTTGAGCTCGGCGCTCAAACTTCATTTCTAAAATACACTTGGTTCAAATGAACAGCCAGGTCGGGGCCGGGGGTCTAAAACTTGAAATACCGGCCGGATGCCCGTGTCGATCGTTCCAACATGACCGGGGAGATGAAAGTGACTTGTCAGAACTGACGGAATCCAAATCGGATGCCCGGTTTGAGCTCGGCGCTCAAACTTCATTTCCAAAATACACTTGGTTCAAATGAACTGCCAGGTCGGGGCCGGGGGTCTAGAACTTGAAATACCGGCCGGATGCCCGTGCCGATCGTTCCAACACGACCGGGGAGATGAAAGTGACTTGTTAGAACTGACGGAATCCAAATCGGATGCCCGGTTTGAGCTCGGCGCTCAAAGTTCATTTCTAAAATACACTTGGTTCAAATGAACTGACAGGTCGGGGCCGGGGGTCTAAAACTTGAAATACCGGTCGGATGCTCGTGCCGATCATTCCAACACGACCGGGGAGATGAAAGTGACTTGTCAGAACTGACGGAATCCAAATCGGATGCCCGGTTTGAGCTCGGCGCTCAAACTTCATTTCTAAAATACACTTGGTTCAAATGAACTGTCAGTTCGGGGCCGGGGGTCTAAAACTTGAAATACCGGCCGGATGCCCATGCCGATCGTTCCAACACGACCGGGGAGATGAAAGTGACTTTTCAGAACTGACGGAATCCAAATCGGATGCCCGGTTTGAGCTCGGCGCTCAAACTTCATTTCTAAAATACACTTGGTTCAAATGAACTGCCAGGTCGGGGCCGGGGGTCTAAAACTTGAAATACCGGCCGGATACCCGTGCCGATTATTCAAACACGACCGGGGAGATGAAAGTGACTTGTTAGAACTGACGGAATCCAAATCGGATGCCCGGTTTGAGCTCGGCGCTCAAAATTCATTTCTAAAATACACTTGGTTCAAATGAACTGCCAGGTCGGGGCCGGGGGTCTAAAACTTGAAATACCGGCCGGATGCCCGTGTCGATTGTTCCAACATGACCGGGGAGATAAAAGTGACTTGTCAGAACTGACGGAATCTAAATCGGATGCCCGGTTTGAGCTCGGCGCTCAAAATTCATTTCTAAAATACACTTGGTTCAAATGAACTGCCAGGTCGGGGCCGGGGGTCTAAAACTTGAAATACCGGCCGGATGCCCGTGTCGATTGTTCCAACATGACCGGGGAGATAAAAGTGACTTGTCAGAACTGACGGAATCCAAATCGGATGCCCGGTTTGAGCTCGGCGCTCAAACTTCATTTCCAAAATACACTTGGTTCAAATGAACTGCCAGGTCGGGGCCGGGGGTCTAGAACTTGAAATACCGGCCGGATGCCCGTGCCGATCGTTCCAACACGACCGGGGAGATGAAAGTGACTTGTCAGAACTGACGGAATCCAAATCGGATGCCCGGTTTGAGCTCGGCGCTCAAACTTCATTTCTAAAATACACTTGGTTCAAATGAACTGCCAGGTCGGGGCCGGGGGTCTAAAACTTGAAATACCGGCCGGATGCCCATGCCGATCGTTCCAACACGACCGGGGAGATGAAAGTGACTTTTCAGAACTGACGGAATCCAAATCGGATGCCCGGTTTGAGCTCGGCGCTCAAACTTCATTTCTAAAACTGACGGAATTCAAATGAACTGCCAAGTCGGGGCCGGGGGTCTAAAACTTGAAATACCGGCCGGATGCCCGTGCCGATCGTTCCAACACGACCGGGGAGATGAAAGTGACTTGTTAGAACTGACGGAATCCAAATCGGATGCCCGGTTTGAGCTCGGCGCTCAAAGTTCATTTCTAAAATACACTTGGTTCAAATGAACTGCCAGGTCGGGGCCGGGGGTCTAAAACTTGAAATACCGGTCGGATGCTCGTGCCGATCATTCCAACACGACCGGGGAGATGAAAGTGACTTGTCAGAACTGACGGAATCCAAATCGGATGCCCGGTTTGAGCTCGGCGCTCAAACTTCATTTCTAAAATACACTTGGATCAAATGAACTGCCAGGTCGGGGCCGGGGGTCTAAAACTTGAAATACCGGCCGGATACCCTTGCCGATTATTCCAACACGACCGGGGAGATGAAAGTGACTTGTCAGAACTGACGGAATCCAAATCGGATGCCCGGTTTGAGCTCGGCGCTCAAAATTCATTTCTAAAATACACTTGGTTCAAATGAACTGCCAGGTCGGGGCCGGGGGTCTAAAACTTGAAATACCGGCCGGATGCCCATGTCGATCGTTCCAACATGACCGGGGAGATGAAAGTGACTTGTCAGAACTGACGGAATCCAAATCGGATGCCCGGTTTGAGCTCGGCGCTCAAACTTCATTTCCAAAATACACTTGGTTCAAATGAACTGCCAGGTCGGGGACGGGGGTCTAAAACTTGAAATACCGGCCGGATGCCCGTGCCGATCGTTCCAACACGACCGGGGAGATGAAAGTGACTTGTGAGAACTGACGGAATCCAAATCGGATGCCCGGTTTGAGCTCGGCGCTCAAAGTTCATTTCTAAAATACACTTGGTTCAAATGAACTGCCAGGTCGGGGCCGGGGGTCTAAAACTTGAAATACCGGCCGGATGCCCGTGTCGATCGTTCCAACACGACCGGGGAGATGAAAGTGACTTGTCAGAACTGACGGAATCCAAATCGGATGCCCGGTTTGAGCTCGGCGATCAAACTTCATTTCTAAAATACACTTGGTTCAAATGAACTGCCAGGTTGGGGCCGGGGGTCTAAAACTTGAAATACTGGCCGGATGCCCGTGCCGATCATTCAAACATGACCGGGGAGATGAAAGTGACTTGTCAGAACTAACGGAATCCAAATCGGATGCCCGGTTTGAGCTCGGCGCTCAAAGTTCATTTCTAAAATACACTTGGTTCAAATGAACTGCCAGGTCGGGGCCGGGGGTCTAAAACTTGAAATACCGGCCGGATGCCCGTGCCAATCGTTCCAACACAACCGGGGAGATGAAAGTGACTTGTCAGAACTGACGGAATCCAAATCGGATGCCCGGTTTGAGCTCGCCGCTCAAACTTCATTTCTAAAATACACTTGGTTCAAATGAACTGTCAGTTCGGGGCCGGGGGTCTAAAACTTGAAATACCGGCCGGATGCCCGTGCCGATCGTTCCAACACGACCGGGGAGATGAAAGTGACTTGTCAGAACTGACGGAATCTAAATCGGATGCCCGGTTTGAGCTCGGCGCTCAAACTTTATTTCTAAAATACACTTGGTTCAAATGAACTGCCAGGTCGGGGCCGGGGGTCTAAAACTTGAAATACCGGCCGGATGCCCGTGCCGATCATTCCAACACGACCGGGGAGATGAAAGTGACTTGCCAGAACTGACGGAATCCAAATTGGATGTCCGGTTTGAGCTCGGCGCTCAAACTTCATTTCTAAAATACACTTGGTTCAAATGAACTGCCAAGTCGGGGCCGGGGGTCTAAAACTTGAAATACCGGCCGGATGCCCGTGCCGATCGTTCCAACATGACCGGGGAGATGAAAGTGACTTGTCAGAACTGACAGAATCCAAATCGGATGCCCGGTTTGAGCTCGGCGCTCAAACTTCATTTCTAAAATACACTTGGTTCAAATGAACTGCCAGGTCGGGGCCGGGGGTCTAAAACTTGAAATACCGGCCGGATGCTCGTGCCGATCGTTCCTACATGACCGAGGACATGAAAGTGACTTGTCAGAACTGACGGAATCCAAATCGGATGCCCGGTTTGAGCTCGGCGCTCAAAGTTCATTTCTAAAATACACTTGGTTCAAATGAACTGCCAGGTCGGGGCCGGGGGTCTAAAACTTGAAATACCAGCCGGATGGCCGTGCCGATCATTCCAACACGACCGAGGAGATGAAAGTGACTTGGCAGAACTGACGGAATCTAAATCGGATGCCCGGTTTGAGCTCGGCGCTCAAACTTCATTTCTAAAATACACTTGGTTCAAAAAACTGCCAGGTCGGGGCCGGGGGTCTAAATCTTGAAATACCGGCCGGATGGCCATGCCGATTGTTCCAACACGACCGGGGAGATGAAAGTGACTTGGCAGAACTGACGGAATCCAAATCGGATGCCCGGTTTGAGCTCGGCGCTCAAACTTCATTTCTAAAACTGACGGAATTCAAATGAACTGCCAAGTCGGGGCCGGGGGTCTAAAACTTGAAATACCGGCCGGATGCCCGTGCCGATCGTTCCAACACGACCGAGGAGATGAAAGTGACTTGTCAGAACTGACGGAATCCAAATGGGATGCCCGGTTTGAGCTCGGCGCTCAAACTTCATTTCTAAAATACACTTGGTTCAAATGAACTGCCAGGTCGGGGCCGGGGGTCTAAAACTTGAAATACCGGTCGGATGCCTGTGCCAATCGTTCCAACATGACCGGGGAGATGAAAGTGACTTGTCAGAACTGACGGAATCTAAATCGGATGCCCGGTTTGAGCTCGGCGCTCAAAGTTCATTTCTAAAATACACTTGGTTCAAATGAACTGCCAGGTTGGGGCCGGGGGTCTAAAACTTGAAATACTGGCCGGATGCCCGTGCCGATCATTCAAACATGACCGGGGAGATGAAAGTGACTTGTCAGAACTAACGGAATCCAAATCGGATGCCCGGTTTGAGCTCGGCGCTCAAAGTTCATTTCTAAAATACACTTGGTTCAAATGAACTGCCAGGTCGGGGCCGGGGGTCTAAAACTTGAAATACCGGCCGGATGCCCGTGCCAATCGTTCCAACACAACCGGGGAGATGAAAGTGACTTGTCAGAACTGACGGAATCCAAATCGGATGCCCGGTTTGAGCTCGCCGCTCAAACTTCATTTCTAAAATACACTTGGTTCAAATGAACTGTCAGTTCGGGGCCGGGGGTCTAAAACTTGAAATACCGGCCGGATGCCCGTGCCGATCGTTCCAACACGACCGGGGAGATGAAAGTGACTTGTCAGAACTGACGGAATCTAAATCGGATGCCCGGTTTGAGCTCGGCGCTCAAACTTTATTTCTAAAATACACTTGGTTCAAATGAACTGCCAGGTCGGGGCCGGGGGTCTAAAACTTGAAATACCGGCCGGATGCCCGTGCCGATCATTCCAACACGACCGGGGAGATGAAAGTGACTTGCCAGAACTGACGGAATCCAAATTGGATGTCCGGTTTGAGCTCGGCGCTCAAACTTCATTTCTAAAATACACTTGGTTCAAATGAACTGCCAAGTCGGGGCCGGGGGTCTAAAACTTGAAATACCGGCCGGATGCCCGTGCCGATCGTTCCAACATGACCGGGGAGATGAAAGTGACTTGTCAGAACTGACAGAATCCAAATCGGATGCCCGGTTTGAGCTCGGCGCTCAAACTTCATTTCTAAAATACACTTGGTTCAAATGAACTGCCAGGTCGGGGCCGGGGGTCTAAAACTTGAAATACCGGCCGGATGCTCGTGCCGATCGTTCCTACATGACCGAGGACATGAAAGTGACTTGTCAGAACTGACGGAATCCAAATCGGATGCCCGGTTTGAGCTCGGCGCTCAAAGTTCATTTCTAAAATACACTTGGTTCAAATGAACTGCCAGGTCGGGGCCGGGGGTCTAAAACTTGAAATACCAGCCGGATGGCCGTGCCGATCATTCCAACACGACCGAGGAGATGAAAGTGACTTGGCAGAACTGACGGAATCTAAATCGGATGCCCGGTTTGAGCTCGGCGCTCAAACTTCATTTCTAAAATACACTTGGTTCAAAAAAACTGCCAGGTCGGGGCCGGGGGTCTAAATCTTGAAATACCGACCGGATGGCCATGCCGATTGTTCCAACACGACCGGGGAGATGAAAGTGACTTGGCAGAACTGACGGAATCCAAATCGGATGCCCGGTTTGAGCTCGGCGCTCAAACTTCATTTCTAAAACTGACGGAATTCAAATGAACTGCCAAGTCGGGGCCGGGGGTCTAAAACTTGAAATACCGGCCGGATGCCCGTGCCGATCGTTCCAACACGACCGAGGAGATGAAAGTGACTTGTCAGAACTGACGGAATCCAAATGGGATGCCCGGTTTGAGCTCGGCGCTCAAACTTCATTTCTAAAATACACTTGGTTCAAATGAACTGCCAGGTCGGGGCCGGGGGTCTAAAACTTGAAATACCGGTCGGATGCCTGTGCCAATCGTTCCAACATGACCGGGGAGATGAAAGTGACTTGTCAGAACTGACGGAATCTAAATCGGATGCCCGGTTTGAGCTCGGCGCTCAAAGTTCATTTCTAAAATACACTTGGTTCAAATGAACTGCCAGGTCGGGGCCGGGGGTCTAAAACTTGAAATACCGCCCGGATGCCCGTGCCAATCATTCCAACACGACCGGGGAGATGAAAGTGACTTGTCAGAACTGACGGAATCCAAATCGGATGCCCGGTTTGAGCTCGGCGCTCAAAGTTCATTTCTAAAATACACTTGGTTCAAATGAACTGCCAGGTCGGGGCCGGGGGTCTAAAACTTGAAATACCGTCCGGATGCCCGTGCCGATCGTTCCAACACGACCGAGGAGATAAAAGTGACTTGTCAGAACTGACGGAATCCAAATCGGATGCCCGGTTTGAGCTCGGCGCTCAAACTTCATTTCTAAAATACACTTGGTTCAAATGAACTCCCAGGTCGGGGCCGGGGGTCTAAAACTTGAAATACCGGTCGGATGCCCGTGCCGATCGTTCCAACACGACCGGGGAGATGAAAGTGACTTGTCAGAACTGACGGAATCAAAATTCATTTCTAAAATACACTTAGTTTAAATACTGTTTCAGGCTAGTGGTTGATTTATAAAATATGTAGTTATCAATTTGATATGTTTGCTTTCAATTTATGCTAATTTCTTCGCACTAATTTTTTTATCTATGAATGAATGTTATTATTTTTTTAATATAGGGGGATCCTTCTGCGGGCGGCGACAGAGGAGATGAGCAGGGCGGTGAGGATACGGACGATGAGGATATGGACGATGTACCGGATATTTCTTGATATTCAGACGGATCAGCAGGGTTAATGTCTTTTTTTGTGGTATTTATTTGATCAGAATTTTATTTTTCGGTGGTGTTTATTTGATTAGCAGGTTCCCAATATTTTTTTTTCAACATGTAGAATTTCTTGATGTTTATTTATGATTAAACAGGTTTTGTAAAATAATTTAAGATTTTTTTAAAAAAAACGTAGATTTCAGACGGATTTTCAGACGGGATGTGCGACGATTTTTGTCCGTCTATTATCCGTCGTAAAATCAGTTTGAAATATAGACGGATTTCAAACCACATTTCAGACAGGAAATGAGTTGAATTTCAGACGGTTATTGTATCCGTCGTAATATCCGTTTGAAATAGCGACGGATTTCGGACGACTTTTCATACGGTACATGATTTCAGACTAAGAGTTGGGCTTCATTTTAAGACGGTAACTATATTCCGTCGTAATAGCCGTCTGAAATTTCAGACGGATTTTCACACGGAAAATATGTCCGTCGTAAATTTCAGACTGATAATTTCAAATTTCAGATGGAAATTACTCGTATGAAAGTCAGACGGAATTTGTGACTGATTAAATTCTGTCTTCGTTTCAGACGGAATTTCCGACGGAAACATAAACTATCACAAATTTGTGACTAAAAATTTCAGACGGTCGGTTTCAGTCTTAAATATGTCGCAAATCCGTCACAAACGTGGTTTGTGACGGATTTTCAGACGGATTTCAGACGGATACGGGCCGTCTGAAATCCCACTTTTTCTGGTAGTGGCACTACATATATCATTTGCATAACCCTGGTACATTAAATGGTAAGCTACTAAAAGGTAGGGAAATCTGCCTGGAGGTTCTTACTATGTGTGAGATGGTCCTTGAGACCAGGTTCTCCGCCAAGTACCAAGGGTCAAGTCTTCATATAGAGCAGTGTATTGCATATCATTAATTTTGAAAAATCTGAAAAAGGATAAAATGTTCATGACTTGGGCGCATAAACTTGAAATGATTGCATACTTGCTTTATGTAGCATTGTTGCATAGTATGCATTTAAGTTGAAAGTATTGCATAGCATATTGTTGCATCTTGGTGTCAGGGGGAGATGAGAGCTAAGTTCAATACATTGAATCTTTTTCACTCCTCATAGTCCCCATTCAATTCATTCATATTCTTTGACATCAGATGCTCTTGGACCTTAATGTCTATTGCTATCATTTTCTCTATCACCTTCACTGAACAACAGTATTGCTTCTGGTTTAGTACATTGAGCTGTGGTTATTGCAATTTTTCATTTATAAGAATCACACTTGCAAATTGAAAAGAACTAAAGGTTTAGCTTTTATAAATTGAAGAGTTAAGTGTTTGCACTTCAGAACTTGAGATAAAAGAAAACCTTTATAGCTCTTAATCTCTATCTCATGATTAGAATAGAAAAAGTTTTTTTTAATGCCTGAACGTGTTAAACTAGAAATGTCTAGAAAAGGTGAATAAGAGTGTGTACTATTTTTTAAACAATCACTCTAAAAGAAATCAGGGCAGCAGTAATAAGATCATCAATGTAAAGAACTGAACACAGTGACAGAGCAATGGCTGAATTGCACTGAGAAACTGTGATCTCCTCTAAAGAAGCAGGAGAATTCATAAGTCATGAAGTGCTTCAGGCTATCTCTGTTCATAGGGTCAAATCTATAGGGGGAGTCTTCGCCAAGTAACTGGGGGTACTGGCCTCTGATCAAGGTGTACCCTTAATGTCAAAGGTGAAAATTGTTCCTTGTAGGTCTTGATCTGAAATAGATCTAGTAGTTTATGCCTAGTAACTGGGGGTACCTACCTCTGATCAAGGTGTACACCTAATGTCAACAGCATAAATGCCACTGGTCTATTCACTTAGTTCAGTTTCTGAAAAATTAAAAAGTGAAAAACAAACTGTTGTAACCCTTTGAAATCAAAAGTCATTGAGTGAAAATTATTTTTTCTCAATACATATTCAAGTTGCCTTTCTTGAACTTCCATGTTTAATCACAAAAGCCTTGTTTGATTGCAGAATATGTTAAGTGGATAAGCTAAACCGCAGGTAAGATATTCCATAAAATACACCAAAATACTTTGATTGGGAGATAAGGTAACCTGGAATATACTTGAGAATTGTGAAAAAACTTAACTCTCCTTGTTCTACCTTTTTGGTAGAACAAGTTATCCTGGGATAAACCAGGATAAGAGCCTATCCCCTGGAATACCTTGTATGAGCAACCAAAGGGAATAGGATAACTTTCAGTGGGGTATACCGGTTTATCCCGATTTATCCCCCAAACAAATAGGCCCAAAGGGTATTGTTTCTGACTTATCTATTAAAACCATGTGCCCTAGATTCATTGCTATAAATGGAGTCTTAACTCTTTTTCAGTGGTCAGCTGCTTTACTCTATCTTTATCACTGTTAAACCTGAATTTTTTCAAGACTGTATATTGCTGATACTTATGCTTTAACAGTTGTTTATAATCATGCTCACCTTCTGAACCAATGCTTCAGCTATTGTGTAGTGACCCCTTCCTTATTCATGTTCCTTCCCTCCTATCTTCTCTACCTTTTGATTATCTGTTTCATCCGTCTATATTCCTTCTCAAAGGGGGAGAAATAATTCAGGGGGAGTTATACATTCAGGGGGAGAATGGGTTGTTCTAAGGGAATTCTGCAATGTATACTGCATTTTGCACTCATATTTTTCTTTCTTTTTGATTATGTCAAAGGGGGAGAAAATTTGGTCGGTGACTCACTATCACTTTGTTGCCATCATCAAAAAGGGGGAGAATGTTGTGCCCCTTAGGCACAAGCATATGCTATTTTGTTTTGATGATAGCAGCACAGTGAGAGTCACAGTGAGCCAGTCATTGTGTTTAGTGTACATGCATTTCAGGTGCATGTCTTAGCTTTGCATTCGTATAGTCAGTACAGTCAGTGCCACACAAGTCTATACATTGCATATGGTTGTGCATCACTCAAAGTCTATACATCCGTCTGCCTTGCTTCATGCACAAAGTCTATACATCCATAGCAAGTCTGCACATTCCTTTTTAGCAAGTCTGCACACTGCCTGTAGCATGCACGAACTCAAGTCTGTACATCGCCCAGTTGCTCACGATGTCTTGGCTAAGTCTATACATTGCACCGTCTCACTTAGCGTCTCATGCCAAGTCTATACATCGTCTGCCAGCAAGTGCATCGTCCTGAGTCTCATTCAGCGTCTCATGTGCATACACAAAGTCTGTACAGCCAGTGCATCCTGCGTCTCACTCAGCGTCTCATGTGCATATGTAAAGTCTATACATTGTCTGTTGCACAACACATAAGTCTATACATTCATGGCATAGTCAGCACATTGCTTGCTAGCAAGTCTGCACAAGTTTATACATCCGCATGCTAGCAAGTCTGCACAAGTCTGTACAGCCTGTGTGCTTCATAACGCCAAGTCTATACAACGGCTAGCTGCACAAACGCCAAGTCTATACATTGGCTAGCTGCACAAACACTAAGTCTACACATTGTTGCATGCAGAGTCTGTACAATCATTTGGCATGTCAGTGCATCCATTTGTAACGTATATACATTGCTATCTGCATCTGTGCACTCCTTCACTCTAAGTCTATACATTGCTTCATACATTGCACGAAGTCTGCACATTGTGTGTTGCTATGCTCATACATCATTTTAGTAAGTCTGCACAATGGTGCACGTTAAGTCTGCACAAGTCTATACATCCACATGGTATCAAGTCTACACATTCAAATTCATTCGTTGTGCACACCTTGTTAAAGTGCATTCTGCATTGCAAACTAGCAAGTCTATACATTGCTGTCGCATGCACTCTAAGTCTATACACTCCCTTGTGAACAAGTCTATACATCGTGTGCTTCACGCATTTTCTAAGTCTATACATTTTTGTTCAAACTTCAGACTTACTCGATGCATTCTGAGATAAAATTTAACCTGACAGGACTTATACTCGAGGAGCTTAATGAAGGGCACGTGATCCAAGAATGGATAAAGTGCCAGGATCGTGACACGTGGAATGCAGCCCAGCCAGGATGCTGCCATGTGGTCGAAATTCCTCAGATCTGGCAAAAGCTTTTGGGCGGGAAATGTGGAGGACACACGCCCTAGCTGTTGCTATATATATGAAGCTTCTTCCTAAGGAGAAGTCTGATCGGAGCAGAGGAGAGTGTGACTGAAGCAGAGAAGGAACTGAGAGCCTGCACGAACCAGTGTGAAGAGAACAAGAAGAAAAATAGAAGAAGAGCAGAGTGTGAAAGCAGACTAGAAAGAAGAGAAAGAGAGAAGAAGCAGAAGAGAAAGAAGAGAGAGAGAGAAGGAGTTTGTTCCTCAGATCTTTGGTTCAAAACCAGATCTAAGTTTGCTCAATTGTTTGAGCTTCATTCCCTGCAGGGATACATTTTGTGCTTTATCGAATACAGCTTTCAGTCGCGGTTTGTTTCATCTTTTGTGTTTCTCTTTTAAACTTTTCTTCAAGCTGTTAGTCAGCAGTGCAAGCTGTGATGCACAGCGGTGAGGTGGATACCTCGGACGGCTAAGCTGTATTTCCCAGTAGAGCCAAACTATAATGCTCAGCGTTGCAGAGGTGGACTCCTCTGGACAGCAAGCTGTGATGCTCAGCGGGATAACAAGCTGTGATGCTCAGCGGATGGCAAGCTGTGAGGCCAAGCTGATGTAGGCAAGTTGTGATACCCAGCCGTTCAAGCTGTGAGTCAGCAGTAATCCACACTCGGATTGAGTGTGGGGTGGACGTAGGTCTGGAGGACCGAACCACCTAAAAACTCCTCCGTGCAATTGGTTTGATCTGTTTAATTCTACTTCCGCTAGATGAATGCTTAGGTGTGTTCCTCGTATTTGTTTACTGGTTCAACAGAGAATTTGTTTAGCTTTTCAGATTGTCTAATTCTGTCTAGTTAGCGTTCTAGATTCTTAACTGAGCGAAATTTTTAAAGGGGAGATTCATTCACCCCCCTCTGAATCCACCGCACCAAACCCAACAGGTCCCACGCGGCGGTTCCGACTCAGCGGTTTGCTGGTCGGTAGGACAGCAACCACGGACGTACAAAGGAGCCACGTCCTCCGGGAGGCTTCTAGAAGCGGCGGCCCACCGGGATGACGGCAGTAGGTTCCCGGACGATCTCCTGGAGCGACGGCGGCTGAATCCTCTCCGACGTATTTTTGCTGGCTTTTTCCGTTGACCCCTTTCAGCAGGCCAACCTCGGGACAGACTCGGGCAGCTTTGCGCACCCCTCAAAGTTTCATCGCGATCCAACGGTCGGATCTCCCGTACCAGCCCCTTTACCGAGCTGTTGTCCTGCAACTCCGAGCTTGGGGCAGCAAGAAGAAGGCCGGCTTGTGGTGGCTCAACGGCGGCACGAACGGTGGCGGCGGTGGCGGTGAACGATCACAGATGATAGAGGAAGAAGAGAAGTAGAAGAAATGTGAGGGAGATAGAAGATTTGGGATCAGATCTAGAGAGAGTTGGGGGGGTGGGAGGAGGAAGAACACCAAGAACACTCAAGAGGGAGAGGGGAGAGCACACCAAGCAATATTCTCTTCAACTTTTCATTAGTTCCACCAAAATATAACAAGAGACTGTAAATATTAAAATCCTAGATCTAGACCAAAGGACATCCACTAACACCAAAAGACATCCACTAACATTGGTCAAGGGTAGGTGGGGGACAAGCATGGGGGACAAGGAGGGGACACCCCCCATTAAGGGTAGGTGGGGGACAAGCATGGGGGACAAGGAGGGGGCATCATCTACCTTTGTCTCCTTGGTCCAATGGTCCAAGTCTTCTAGAATCTCATCTTGGGTCTTGGACCAGCCTTTTGGGCCCACATGTGTAGAAGCCCACAAGGGAGAGAGAGGCCCAATTGGGCTCCTAAAAGTTTGGAGGTCCAATTTAAAAATTGGGTTCCTTACATGAAGTGTAACCTATTTTACAACCTTGACCCATTACACTCATAAATACTAAAATAAATACACACTAATACACTCGTAATAAACATAAACAAACTCAATATCCAGGTGGGGACTCCATGCTATCACCCAGCCACAAGGAGGTCGACGTCGCTCAAGTCGTGCTACGTGTCTGATAACGACGGCTAGCTCTGGTGTCCTCACCAATTCTCCTCGGGTGGGAGAAGCTCGACCCTGTCGAGTAGGGGTCCTAATCGCTCTGGTATCCATCCAGCAGATCTGGATCTATCCTCTGTAACTCTGCCCGGGTGATCCAAGTGTCATCAGACGCGGGCCATCCCCTCCATCGCACCAGATAGCGTTGGTACACTCCACCCCGGGTAGTAGTCACCTGCTTGTCTAGTATACGCTCTATCTGCTCACGCTACTGAGGTGACAAAGCTGGAGGTGGACGCTCAGGGGTGGGGTCGCTCACAGTGGGTGGAGACGGCTCAAAGGGCTCACTGGGTATCACCGTTGGGTCCCTATAAGCGACTAGATCCGAGATGTTGAAAGTGGAGCTGATCCCGTACTCCTCTGGCAGATCTACAACATATGCATTAGGACCAACTTGTTTCACTACTCGGAAAGGACCGACACCGCGATCTTGTAGCTTCTTCACGGTTCCCGAGGAAAATCGCCCAGGCCTAACCCTGATCATGACATACTCGCCCTCCTGAAATTCACGGTGGTGCCTGTGGGCATCAGCCAACTCCTTGTATCGTGCGTTGCTGGACTCAATGTGACGACATATATGCTCATGCAACTGCCTAATATGAGTGGCAAAGGACTCAGCTGACTTAGACACACGGGACTGGATGGGAGATGGGACCAAGTCTATAGGCTTCCTAGGTCTACGGTCAGTGACAATCTCAAAGGGGCTCATGCCTGTAGACCTATTGACCAAATCGTTGTAGGCAAATTCTACTAAGGGTAAGAGCAAATCCCAATCCCTAACTCGATCACGGACTAGACATCTCAGAAGGTCACCCAAACTCCTATTGACAACCTCAGTCTGACCATCGGTCTGGGGGTGGTATGCAGTGAAGAATTTCAACTGGGTGCTCATCATGTGCCATAGGGTCTTCCAAAAGTAACTAGTGAATCGAACATCCCTATCTGATACTATGGTACGGGGAAGGCCAAATCTGGAGACACAATGGGAGAAGAACAGACGGGCAACTCTAGTGGCATCCGAGGTCTTGGAGCATGGAATGAATAATGCCATCTTGGAGAACCGGTCGACAACCACAAAGATCGAGTCATGCTTTCGGAGGGTGTGGGGCAATCCTAACACAAAGTCCATGCTAATGTCCTGCCATGGACTATCCGAGCGAGAAGGGGAGTATAGAGGCCGATATTTTGCTTCCTCTGTTTGGCCATAGCACAAATGTAGCACTGGGCCACAATACGAGCAACATCCCTCTTTAGGCTAGGCCAATAGAATCGATGCCCAACCGTCTCTATGGTCTTATTCCGGCCAAAGTGACCAGCAAGACCTCCCGCGTGCATCTCCTACGTAAGAAAGTCACGAACAAAAGTCTGTGGGATGCACAACTTATCACCTCGGAATAGGTGACCCTCCTGCAGTACAAACTCGTTATAATCGCGTGAGGGACCGGCTTGAAGGACGGTATAGATCGGACCAAAGTCCGGACAGTCAACATAGGCGTCCTTCAGCCTCTCTAGCCCTACCACCTCAACACTCATGGTGGTCAACATCATCATCCGACGACTCAATGCATCGGCTACCTTGTTCTCCGCCCCTGCCTTGTGCTTGAGCACAAAGGTGTACTCCTGGAGATACTCTACCCAACGACTATGGCAAGCATTCAACTTCTTTTGGGTATGGAGGAATCATAAGGCCTCATGGTCAGAGAAGAAGACAAACTCCTGGTGCAACAAATAGTGCCTCCAATACCTCAATGCCTGGACAACTGCATAAAATTCTTTGTCGTATGTGGAATATCGCAATTTGGCATCATTAAGCTTCTCGCTAAAGAATGCAATGGGGTGAGACTCCTGACTCAAAACGCCACCAATACCCACACCAGAAGCATCACACGTGACCTCAAACACCTTAAAAAAATCAGGTAAAGCAAGGACAGGTGCCTGGGTCATACGCTCCTTAATGTCCTGAAGGGCCGTGGCTGTAGCCTTAGTCCATACGAATGCCCCTTTCTTTATGCAATCAGTGATCGGGGCAGTGATAGAACTGAAGCAATGAATGAAGCGATGATAGAACGTCGCTAAGCCATGAAAGCTCCGGACATCGTGGAGGGTGCGGGGCTTGGGCCACTCCCTGATGGCCCTAATCTTCTCCGGATCAGCGGAGACTCCATCTCTCGACACAATGAACCCGAGAAAAGTGATCTGATCGGACATGAAAGCACATTTCTTCGGGTTGGCGAATAAACTCTCTCGCCTCAACACAATGCAGACCTGTCTAAGATGGTCTAAGTGGTCTTCCCTAGTGCGGCTGTAGATAAGGATGTCATCAAAGTAGACAACCAAAAAGACCCCTATCATAGGGCGTAAGACCTGGGTCATCAACCGCATAAAGGTGCTAGGGGCGTTGGAAATTCCAAAGGGCATAACCAACCACTCATAAAGACCATCCTTTGTCTTGAATGCCGTCTTCCACTCATCCCCGGGCCTGATCCGCACCTGGTGATAGCCACTACGAAGATCTATTTTTGAAAAGATAGTGGCTCCCGTCATCATATCAAGCAAATCATCCAATCAAGGAATGGAAAAATGATACTTCACCGTGATCTTGTTGATTTCACGGCTATCAACGCACATCCTCCATGTGCCATCCTTCTTCAGGGCCAATAGTGTTGGGACATCGCAGGGACTCTTGCTATCCCTAAGGGATCCCCGACTCATCAACTCCTCGACCTGCCGCTGAAGCTCAGCATGGTCCATGGGACTCATCCTATAATGGGGAAAGTTGGGCAAAGATGAGCCCGGGACGAGGTCGATCTCATGCTGGATGTCCCTCATAGGTGGAAGGCCTCTAGGGAGCTCTCCTGGGAAGACATCGAAAAACTCTCGCAATATTATGACTATCTCTAGGAGATGCTCATCCTCGGACCTAGGGGCGACATCCTCTACACCCCGGACAACAACAGCTAGAATGGGGTTACCCTCGGTCACCTCCTGCTCCATCTCTCTCGGACTGATCATCATCAACCTCCTCGGTGGAGGATCCACTATGCTAGGAGCAGTCGAAGAGGTGGTAGCCCGTGCCGAGGACAAAGTGGGTGGACCGACTTTCCCCTGACTAGGAGAGGCCACAGTACTAGGGCCAGCTGGTCCTCGAACAGACGGGTCCTTCGGCTGGACGGGGTGGAGGGTAATCCTGTGGCCATCATGGTCGAAGGTGCATGTGTTCGACCTTCCATGGAGGGTGACATCTCGGTCAAAGAGCCAAGGCCTACCAAGGATGATACTACCCACCTCCATAGGTAGTACATCGCAGCAGATCGCATCACGGTATGCCTGGAACTGCAGCGGCACCAGTACAGCGCAGTCTGACCGGGATGGAAGTGGAATCCACCCAAGAAACTTAATAGGGTGCAGGGTGATCCACGAGAGTCAAACCAAGACGTTTGACAGTGCCTATGGAGATAGCGTTGATACAGCTCCCGCTATCTATAATCACCTTGCAGGCTTTCCCTTCCAGCCTATAAAATGTGTGAAAAATGGTGGTACGACGCCAATCGTCACTCACCTGAGGCTGGGCCAGGATGCACCTGACTACACCTAACCGCACGTCTTCCTGATATGAGGTACCAGGGACGTCGACCTGCTGGCCCTCCAACAGCTCATCAAAGAATTCCTCAGCGAATTCCTGATCCAGCTCATAACTGACTGGCACCAACTCGGGGGTGGGGTCATGGGCCGGCGTGTCGGCAATAACAAGTGTTTCCCGAGTGGGACACGTGCTGGCAAAGTGACCAACTCCACCACAACTATAGCAACGGTCTCATGTCCCGATGCCCTGAGATGTACCACCAATCAATGGCTCCTTACCCTTGTCCTCTCGACGGACTAGGGGTGCGGGAATAAGAGGCCAAGCTGGTACGGCGGGCTGATAAGGCCGAGGGGCGGGAACGGGTGCCTACGGGCGAGGGGGAGGATCCCTCGGAGGGAAAGTGTAACGACCTGAGAATCCGATTACTGGGAAGGCCCGATAACCCGAGACTCGCACCGCCGCCCACGAGCCGGGAGGGCTCGGAAGGGTAAAGGAGTGTGGAGGCACAAAGAAATAGGAAATAAAGCAGGACAACCAACAACAACAAGCTGAAAGAAAGAACAACTACAGCTACAATAGAGTCCAGTCCAACAGAGTACAGTCTAAAGCAGTAAAACATACCACATGCCAAGTGAACACTCGGCCCGGCAAGCTGGCAACTGAGAACCTCCGCCCCGCACCCTCGAACCGCGAGGAAGAATCGCTACACCTGAAAAGTAGGGAATGAGTCTCCAAAATAGAGACTCAGCAGGGATCCCGCGGAACCCCAACCGGAAACAACGGCGGTAGCGGAAAGGAGAGCTATAACTACAGCAGGAACAGCAAACCGGTGGCCGGTCAAAAACTCGGCACTACAGCTACTCCTACTGCCAGAAGGTAGACCTCGATCACGCAGGCGAAGCTACCGAACCACGCTACTACCACCGACCGAAGTAAAAACTCATGGCAACCACGCCGTAGAGGCCTGTCCCCCGGACACGGCCGACCTGGACACGCTGTCCAAGGTGCAACCCCGACCATCCGATCACGGTTACCGCACCACGAGACGCCACCTCGGTAAACCACTAGCACTAGTCTCACTGCGCAAGAACCGACACACACGCCAAGGTGAAACAACTGAACTCACCTGTCAACACGACTGAAAACCCGAAGGTCAAAGACACAGAGACTGATAGTCTGTCACTCCGTACTCGACAGGAGTACCACCCACTAGAAGCACAGCCGGTAGCGTCCCTTGACGTCTTACACCGCACCGTAGGTGAACCGCCTGACGTGGTAGGTCCTACCCGAGGCGCGAACACCGTACAAGTAACCACAAACAAGTGACTAGCTGGGGTCACGCCCGTCGACGTGCGTCCACTGTCCCCAACCACGTGTGCACACACAGACCATGCGTCCTAGGTCTGGCCCTCTGACTGGTTTTCCCCCGCAGCCGGACTCTGGCTACGACGAGGGGCCCGACGGAAACCAGTCTAACCGTCCTCAGGGTAAGCCCGTACACCACTCCCTGGTGCGACCAGCACACGCGTACTGATAGGCTACGACTAGTGGAGGGTCACTGAAGGAGTAGACTCTCAAGTCAACGGAAAACAACGTCCGAATCCGACGACGTACGGGGACCACCCCACGTACCGGCCCCGTCGCACGGTGACCGCAGTCGGAGAAGAAACGGGACTCACAGTCCACGGCCACGCACGCACCGTGCGCTAGAGTCGAGAAAACTCAAGTGGCGCTAAGCCACTGGACTCTGGACAGTCCTCTAGATGCACTACACCCAACAGTCCTTGAGTCACAAGACTCGGGGTCAAGACCGTTGTATGCAACAGCACAAGGCCATCAATCTAGTCCAATCTCTAGGTCTAAAATCACGGTAGCACGAGTACCGAGACAGCTCACGAGCCGTCAAGACCACTCCCTCGGAAATGGAATGCAAAGGACTAAGGCCACCCACACGGGCCACACGGAAAACACAGAAGCACGATTCCCAGGGCAGCACACAAGCCACCACGACGATTTCCCATCTTGTAGCAAGCGGGAAACCTCCAGCCCTAGGCCAGATAACTGGACTCGGAGTTCAAGGCCAAACACGTGGCCCACACGGGAATCACCTTCCAAAGAAAACCCACGACATGCAGGGGAGACCCCACCGCACACACACCGGTACACGGTGACTCGATCGAGCGTAACACGAAAGCCCGGAACACATGAGGTCACCCGGACCTACCACACCTACGGGCACGCTAATCGAGGTAACACTGTCCCTCCCGACACCCCAAAAACACAGACACAGAACCCATGGGGTGTTCGGGATACTCACAAGGCCGGAGGTCGACCACTGGGTCACAACCGGGTCGACCGGAGACCAAAATAACACAATCAGAGTGCTAAAAGGTCACCTGGACCCTTAAGCTCGCAGCACGCAAAATGAGGTACGTGGGACAACCTCTGGACACCCAAAGACACGGTCACGGAACTCCACGGGGTGTCCGAGACACTCACGAGACCTAAAGTCAACCACTGGGTCACAACCGGGTTGACCGGAGGTCAAAACAGCGCAAAGAGGAACCAGAACATGGTAGTGGTCACCTGGTGACCGCGACCAGATAGTGGTCGACCGGGGACCGCGACCAGATGGTAGCGGTCAACCGGAGACCGCGACCATGCTGTCACGGTCACCTCACGACCGCAACTATCTAGGCGTAACCCCGATGGTAGCGGTCGCCCGAGGACTGCGACCAGATAGTAGCGGTCATCCCATGACCGCGACTAGGCCAAAGCGGTCTATCGCACGACCGCAACGCTCGAAGGCCTTTCCGACCCAAACACAAGGGTGAAAGCGGCTCTCCCACGACCGCGACCAGTGATAGCGGTTACTGGTGGACCGCGATCATTTCAGAAAACTGAGAACGGCGGGAAAACCCCACAAATTCACGCCACGCCCCCAAACATCCACGGATGAGGGGGAAAACATAGGGGAAGCCCCCAAATAACCCCTAGCATGCATCTACGGCCTCGGATCGGCCAGAAACGCAATGAAACGGGAGATCGGCCCACAAGCCCTAAAACATGGATTTTGCCCAAATCACCCCGTTTCGCCCGCTCGGCTCACCGTAGCCTACGAAACTTGCGGGAAAGGAAGTGCACGAGCTGGGGGTCCATCACCCTACCTCCACCGAAGATTTCGTGCACCGTGGACGCCGATCCACGAAGAAAACGCCGTTGAAGCCTCGCCGCTCCACGAACTCACGGCCGAGCTTCACCGCGCCCTCGAGCCTCGATCCTCGACCCATCCTCGCCGTCCTCCTCGCCCGCATCGCCCCGCCTCGCCCCCGCCTCGATCCGTCGGCCGCCGGAGAGGAGAGAGTGAGAGGAGAGAGTGGGAGAAGAGAGAGAGGGTGAGAGTGAGAAATGAGAGGAAGAGAGAGGGTGGGGGGTATATATAGGAAAATCCGGAAAATCGGAAAAATCCCAAAAAATAGAAAATCACACCCTCGCGATCCTCGGAATGCACCGATCGCAACGGTACCACACTCGCCTAGGTGAACAGCCCGGTTCACCCGCAACGAGGTTCCGAAGGGAAAGCCGAAACCCACACCGGGAATCGCAAAACACACGCGGAAAAAGTCACGGAACGCCTCCGGGCATCTGAAACGACTCCGGATCGCGCCGATCCGAACACAAAAGATGTCCGAAACAAAATTTCGGACACAACGGAGTGGACGCTCCGAGAAATCAGATCCGGGACCCACGAACGAGGATCCGAAAAACCCGAGGCATTACAGCCCTCCCCCCTTAAAGGAATTTCGTCCTCGAAATTCAGGACCAAGCACGAAGTCATAGGGGAAGAACACCGAACCAACGGACAACGCTGTCAGAGCCCCAGTACAGAAACCTCGATTCTCATGAAAACACCGATCTTGAGTGACACAGCTAGACTTACAATCACAAACAACACCTCGCTCCTCGCGCCGAGCACACTGGCCAACAGAGCAGGCATATACCGCAGGACACAGTCCGGCATCACCTCAGACAATGCGAGAATCAACCATGGCACCGCAGCCACAATCTCCTCACCGCAGAAACACAACCCTCGACACGAGCAACAGCTACCGATTCATCCAATGGTCGGCAGACAAATCGCACATCAGCTTCGCAGCCAGCTGACAGGTCGCACACCCTCCTCAAGGGAGCAACCAAAACAGAGCCTCCACCAGCTCAAGCAGTCCTCTCCGCAGACCGCAACCAGAACATCGGCTCAGCACCAAGAAACACCTCACACATGGCAAGCCGAAAGCCGGACATAACACGGTGCCAACTCTTGTCAGAAGACAAACTTCGACAAAGTCCAGATCCCATCAGGAAAGGCACATCACAGAAATGACCGCCAAAGGTCTCACTGGCACACGGCTCTCGCCACGCTCGAGCCCCAACAACCAGCATCTTCAGTCTCTGAAAAGACCATCCACTGGTCACCAACTGCTCGTCAACGGGAAACCTCCGCTTACTCAGCTTCTTCCTTCTTTCCTGGTCCTCGACCGGGTCCAAAGGAAACATTCCAAACCTCGGCAAGCCATCCGTCGACTCACACACAGACTGATACCGCATCTCGAGCTACACTCCTCTCGGACACCGCATCCGAGCTCGAACATCGCTCCAACTCGACCCTCTCGGGGAGCACGATGAAACCAAATGACGGATCCCGGTGTCTTCAGTCATCACCTCACTGGACTCAGACTCATAGGGGAATCATCCCATGCTGGTCACCAAACCAGGGATAACCATTGCGACACCAACGTCCTATCAAGGACCATCCTTCGACGCCCATCTCACAAAAGGCCTCCGCCCACAGGTGTCACTCATCCATCTGGTCTCATCAAATCCTTCGATCAATCCAAGTGGACACCTGCCAATCCCGATTCCGCCCTTACCACAGAGCCATGGGACACCACCTGAACAGTGCTCACGGGTCCCTAAGCAATAAACATCTCACCGTCACAATCCGACAAGACTGTAGAACCAACAGACACTGTTGTGGTCGGTCACACGAATAGGCTCACCAGCCACTCATAGCCGCCAACCGGGACCCATAGTCTGCCAGAGACCACTTCCACAAAAATGATCTCATCCGAGGACACGACTGGGAACACAAGTCGGGCGCCAAGCCACCGACTCTGACCAACACGTCCTCGACCTCCGTCAGGCGACATCCTCAACAACCTCATCCAGGTCCAACACTGACGCCTGACACGACTTCCAACACAGGAACATGGTACTCATGCGGCGCACTAGTCAGCACTTTTCCCCAACACTCCATCCTGCAAGTGCCAACAACCATAATACATCGAGCAATGGCACGGCAACAACACGTTTCACACCGAGGAACCCATCCTCCGATGCTCAACGCAAACTCAAGAATCCGCCCGTAGCAACCAACGCTACGATCCTGAACCAGTGGGTTATGGGCCCACCACGCTTCCGCTACGCACTCTGATCCGCGCGCACAGCCGAGAAAGCAAACACCGCCCAACCAGCACTCGTCCTTCCGGAACAGCGCCAGCACCCTCACACGACAAGGGAATGGGCACGACTTCTCACAAGCAACCACCCTGCCAAGACAAGGAGCACGTCTCGCACGGACTTCATGGCACACAAGGCCAACCAATCCGAACACACAATGCAAGACGACGATCCTTAGCCGAACGCAATCTCTCCAACCAAAGGAGAAACCAGCACACTTTCGACCAACGGAAGAACTCCACGCTCGACCTGACCTCGAACGCAGCACCGCGAACTCACGCCTGCCAGCAACCTCTGCCCAACGTAGCACAACCAGGGCCACCACCGATGAGGGAGAAGGCTCTCGACCTCGATCCTTAGACCCCATGCTGGCACGAAAGCCGCGGACAGCAACCACCTTCACAGCGCCGCACAACGCACTCAAGCTCTCAAGCGAGAAACTAGGCGGAAAGCGAACACAAAACCCTAAGCCAGCTACCGACTTTACTGGACCTTACGAACTCTGATCACTGCAATATTTCGAATTCCTATGTACGTTCACAACCACCGCTCTGATACCAGCTGTAACGACCCAAGAATCTGATTACCGGGAAGGCCCGATAACCCGGGACTCGCACCGCCGCCCACGAGCCGGGAGGGCTCAGAAGGGCTAAAAGGAGTGTGGAGGCACAAAGAAATAGGAAATAAAGCAGGACAACCAACAACAACAAGCTGAAAGAAAGAACAACTACAGCTACAACAGAGTCCAGTCCAACAGAAAGTACAGTCTAAAGCAGTAAAACATACCACATGCCAAGTGAACACTCGGCCCGGCAAGCTGGCAACTGAGAACCTCCGCCCCGCACCCTCGAACCGCGAGGAAGAACCGCTACACCTGAAAAGTAGGGAATGAGTCTCCAAAATATAGACTCAGCAGGGATCCCGCGGAACCCCAACCGGAAACAACGGCGGTAGCGGAAAGGAGAGCTACAACTACAGCAGGAACAGCAAACCGGTGGCCGGTCAAAAACTCGGCACTACAGCTACTCCTACTGCCAGAAGGCAGACCTAGATCACGCAGTCGAAGCTACCGAACCACGCTACTACCACCGACCGAAGTAAAAACTCATGGCAACCACGCCGTAAAGGCCTGTCCCCCGGACACGGTCGACCTGGACACGCTATCCAAGGTGCAACCCCGACCATCCGATCGCGGGTACCGCACCACGAGACGCCACCTCGGTAAAGCCACTAGCATTAGTCTCACGGCGCAAGAACCGACACTAGCGCCAAGGTGAAACAACCGAACTCACCGGTCAACACGACCGAAAACCCGAAGGTCAAAGACACAGAGACTGACAGTCTGTCACTCCGTACTCGACAGGAGTACCACCCACTAGAAGCACAGCCGGTAGCGTCCCCTGACGTCTTACACCGCACCGTAGGTGAACCGCCTGACGTGGTAGTGTAGACACGCCAAAATTGACGTTACTGTGAGTACATCTCATATTGCCTTGTAATGTCCCAATTTGACCCTCAAATTAGTTCTATTTGAGTGGTTTTTCTCACTTTTTTTAGATTTCTCCCTTTTTTCACCCTTTTCTTATTTGTTCCTATTTTTCTGGATTTTTCTGGATTTTTCTGGATTTTCTGGGTATTTTTTTTCTATTTTTCAGAAATAACGACTTTACTGGGGGCGTCTTTTAAATAACGACTTATACATGGGCGTTTCTTAAAAAATTGACGACTATACTGGAGGGCGTCCATTCTTTCAAATTTCCATTTTTCTGGATTTTTCTGAGAATTTTTCGGAATTTTTTGAGAATTAACGACTTAACCATGGGCGTTACTTTTAATTTGAAAAGAATAAAAAAATCAAAAATTGAATTCACGCCTTACACACGGTCGTCACTTTTTCAAATTGATTTTTTAATATTATTTTCCACTCTCTTCCAGAGGTGATTTGGTGGCCTTCCGGGTGTCAGAAAAATTCGCAAAAATAGTCGTTGGAATCAGGGCGACGAGATGCACCTCCACCTAAAAAATGGGAAAATAATATTGAGAAATAAAAAATGGCCCTATTTTGAATATTTTTTAATTAACGCCCTCATCCAGGGCGTGTTTCAAATAAGTAAAGCCTTCACCCAAGGCGTTTTTAGGTAAAGCCTTGTCCTAAGGCGTGTTTTAAAATTTTCAAATAAAATAATATTTTAATTCCAAAAATTGATTTTTTAAGAAACGCCTTGCTCCAAGGCGTGTTTTTAAAGAAACGCCCCTAGGGTAGGTCGTCAATTATTTAATTGACGCCCTTGTTCAAGTCGTGTTTCAACTTCCGTGTTCTAAACGAACACAGCCTTTCCCCGGGGAGTCCCTGCTTCGTTTGGTCACTTTCCTCATTCTAATCCTTCCCTCTTTGGGCTCTTACCCGTTCTTATCCCTCTATCTCTTGATTTGAACCCTATTTTTAAAGAGCCCAGTCGGTTCTGTGATGAGGTTCCAAGGTCCCGGAGGTTCTTTTCTTTTTCCCTTCTTTTGTTTTTTCTTCCTTCCGTATTCTTCTTTCTCTTTCTTCTGTTTCTCCCGTATCTGTCTTCTTCTCCTCCTTCTTCTACTTCTCTTCTTCTTCTGTCTTCTTCCTCTTCTTCTCCTTCTTCTGCTCTGCTTTTCTTCTTCTTTTCTTTGTTTCTACAGGAACCGACGGAAGTGCTGCTTGACAGGAGGAGGTCCTTTATCCATCAAAGCTTCATCCTTTTGGGAACTTCTCCCTATTGAAGATCAAAGCCAAGGAGCAACCAACAATCAGATTTTTCTATTCCCCTTCTCCCCTATCTTATTTTTATTTTAGTTCATAATTCACATGCATGCATCATTGTTATTGATAATTCTTTCTCAATCATCATATTGAGACCTCCCCTTTTTTTATTATTATTTACATTCATCATACATCTCCCACACCCTCTTTGCATAGGGGTTTAAGGGCTAATACCCTTAAGGTGTGTTCTTAATTAATTTTCATGCTCATCTTTATTAAGAATTGATGCTACACACACATTATTTCTAATCCAATTCTTTTGTGTTGTGTGTCTTTTTTTGCAAGGGTAACCAAGTTGAAGAACTCTCTTCGTCGGCCGGCCGATTTGAAGAGAAAAGGAGTACTCACAATCAACCGCACATTTGAGGTATTTGCGATCACTTTCCCCTTATCATCTCCACTTGAGACCCTCGCGTCTCTGGCGATCACAACCTCCTATTAGCACCTCGTGCTATTTTATTGCTATGTGTGCTTATTTTTATTGTTTATTCATATATTATTTTCTAAGTGGATTTTAGATAGATCTACAAATTGGCGATCACGGTGGGACCCTTTCTTGTTTTTTTATTTGATTACCCCTTTCCCCTTGGCACCCACGTGTGCCCTTTCCTATTGGTACCCACGTGTACCCCTCCTTTTGTGCCCCTCGGGCACCCTCCCTTGTGCATTGCACTCTCCCCAAAGTGATCTGTCAATTAGATAGATTTGTTTCAAAACTTTCACTTATTTAAAATCTTTGATGAGCATGATGTTATCATATCCATATTGTTGATTGCCTGCTGTGACTGTGGGTGTTTGTTGCTTCTGGCCGGGGAAGCTCTTCTGGAGGAGTGAATTAACGCCTCTGTCAGAGGCGCGTTTTAATTTCACGCCCTGACCCAGGGCGTCTTATTCATATTTTACGCCCTCTGACAGGGCGTTTTCCAGCACATTTCTGGGTGTTCTTGCTTTATATTGCTGCCTGTGAATTCATGCCCTGCTCTAGGGCGTCCTTTACTTGATTAGCGCCCCATATTAGGGCGCGTCTTTTGATTTGACGCCCGCTGGAAAGGGCGTCCTTTTATTGGTAACGCCTCACTCTAAGGCGTGTCTCACCCTGCCCTGGGCCCCTCACTTTGATTCACGACAGTCACACCGTCGTGTCATTTTTTAGTAGCGCCCCCTCCCAGGGCGTGTTTTTACTGTGGGTTTACAGAGCTCTCCCGGCTGTGATTTTTCATCATGATTCATGCTTATCTTTATTGATTGATCATTTGCTGTGATTAGCTTGATTTCCCCTGTTGCATTCATCCTTCATATTTGCATTTTGGTTTGGGAGCCCCCCCTCCTCTTCATTAGGATCCACACACCCTCTTGGAATCGGGACGACCCTCCATTGAGCATTCCGTCTCTTTGGACTGGAAATCCCTTTTCCAAGCCTCCGTAAGTCCCCGCACCCGTGGATTCCCTCACGGACGCCGGGCAGGTTGTACCCTTTTGAAGTCCCGAGTTAGTCGGCCTATACGTGGTGAGAGAGGGTTCTTAGTTGGCATTGGAGTTCAAATCTCATTTGAAATTAGGCTCCCCCCCCTTGTGTGAATCATTCAAAACTTTGCTAAAAATCATTAATTCACCAAGGTTTAAAACAATCAAAAATCACGGTAACCATTCCAACTTGTGTGCTTATTTGCATAATTATTGAGAATTTTTGATTATATAATGGCTTACCATGATAGAAACATGTTCAATTCAATTCATGAGGATGCACAACCTAGCACTTCATATCCTCAATTTCAACATGTTAATCAGCATTCTCACCATTCTTTCAAGGGACCACGTCCTTATTCTCATGGTCATACCCAACCCATGGGCAATGTCCATTCTCATGGTCCACCTACTCAATTTCAGGCCACTATTCCCTCGGGACCGTCTCCTCCCAATGACGAGAAGGTCTCTCAAATCATCCATGCATTAGATCATCTTACCCCTCAACAGATCCAAGCCCTTAAGGCTGCCGTTGAGGGTACATCTCATGCATCTCCCCCTCTTTCCAATTCTATATGGGTGGCCCATCACCTACCTCCTTCCAATTCTATTCGGGTGACCCATCACCCATCTCCCTCCAATTCTACACGGGTGGACCATCACCCACCTCCTCCTTCCAATCCTATTCGGGTAGCCCATTACCCATCTCCCCCTATTCATTCTACTCGGGTGGTCCGACACCCGCCTCCTTCTATTCCTCCTCCCTCACGGCCCCGAGGCCCATTTATTCATTGCAATCCGGCCCTTCCGGGTTCTTTTACGGGTCATACCGTCAACTCCCCTCCACGGCCTTTTTATGCGGCCCCTCCTCCTTCAAGGCCCTGCCAGCCCTCTATTGTTCAAGTCACACCCCTCCAACAATCTCTTTTTGATAAGATTACTTCCATGGAGGAACAATTAAAGAGGGTCACGGTTCCTCCTACTCCGGTCAATCCTCTCTATGCGGCTTTGGATGACATTACAAGAATGGAGAGAGAATGGAAGGATAGGATGGACGACTACGGCGTTGATATTCCAAGCGAGCAAGAACCGGCAATTGAAGAATCCGAGCCGGTGTATGATGATGAAGCTCCGCAGGCACCCCTTTCGAGTTTCCTTAACTTTCCACTTCCCCCACTTTCATTCGATGAACCCCTCGCTCAGGATGAAGCCACCATCCCCGATCCAACCCCTATTTCCGAGACTTCTTGGTGTTACGACGATGGGTCGATACTCCAATCACCCGCGCCGACGCATCTTGAGTTTTTCACCACTCCAAACACCGCTCGCCCCATTCGGCATTTCCTACGCACCAAACCTTCACCCATTAACCCTCCACCCATTACACCTCCTCCAGTTACACCATTAACCTCCGCAACACTGGCCTCCCCCAAGCCTTCCACTATTAAACCACCACCCATTAAGCCATCTACCTCCACACCATCGGCCTCCATTAATTACACCATTAAACCTTCCCCAATTAGCCTCCCATTACCGCCACCTCGGTCTTCCATTATCCCTTTAAAACCCACTTTGCCTATTCCACCATTTAACCCTCCACCTTTACCTATGGCTAATCCTGAGCAGGACCCACCACTTTTTGCACTCGAGCTAACCCCGACCGCTTGCAAGCAAAGGGAGAAACTCGATGTGTTTGAACCTCCGCCTCCACTTACGCCAACACTTTCCATTATACCTCCACCACTCACAAAGCCTTCTGCCTCCGCTTCACCTCCTTTTACTACTCGGAAGGGGCGTGCTTCTGCAGCTATTTGTGCCGAAAATGATCAAGAGCCGGGCAGCAAGGATTTGGCCGCGCTATTCAAGACGCAAGAATTTGTTTGCCGGATGCTAATCCGGGTTATTGTGCCAATCACGGCCGAAGAAGTCAAGTCGCCGCCATGCCAGGCGTTGATGCCATCTAAGAGCCGGACAGGGCACCCCTTGTTCCAATTTCTGAATTCCGAATTCATTATTCTTTACAAGGGGCGAATGCCCATTTTGCTCAACTTTCCATATATACCACATTCAATGGGCAATACGATGCTTCCCATTCCAACTCTCCAACTCCCTCGCATTGTTGATCTTTGCCTTCAAAGGGGGTTGCCACTTATTGAAGCTCCTTTTATTGGGCCAATTGGCTATACACTTTCACTGCCGTGGAGGGGCAGTTATCTTGGTGCTAAGGGGCCGTCCCCTATTTGTTCCACCTTTTATTCATCCATTTCTATCACATCATTTTCATGGGCCATTCCCAGGGTTAGGAGGAGGATCTCATCTTCTCGCCCTTCACATTCTTCGTATCCTTTGCATTTCATGCATTCTGTTGCATTCATGCATTCATTGCATCCATTATATCCATCATTTTGCATACATTTGCACCTCCTGCTTCCCGGGTTTCCAAACCCGTATCTTCCCCGCCTTCCGGCGCCTCCGGATATTCCGCACTTCCCATCTTATTCATCTTCATCCTTTTATCCACTCCCCTTGGGGCATCGCGTCCCTTTTCCTGCTATCTCCCTGGAACCTCCAGGAATTTTATCCCTCCTCTTCGGGCATCGCGCCCCTTTTCATCTTCCTCCTCCGGAACCTCCGGACCTTTCTCTCGGGCATCGCGCCCCTTTCCACTTTCCTCCTCCGGAACCTCCGGACTTTCCCCTCGGGCATCGCGCCCCTTTCCATTCTCCTCCTCCGGAACCTCCGGACCTTTCTCTCGGGCATCACGCCCCTTTCCACCTTCTTCCTCCGGAACCTCCAGATTTTCCCCTTGGGCATCGCGCCCCTTCTCATTTGCTACCTTCGAAACCTCCGGATTTTCCTCCTGATCCTCCTTCATTCCTCTCTCTTGGGTATCGCGCCCCTTTCTATATTCTTCCTCTGGAACCTCCGAATTCTCCGTCTTATTCTCTCTATCATCTTCCAGGGCATCGTGACCCTCCTGATTTCATTCCCCCGGAACCTCCGGACCCTCCATCTTTCTTCCGATTCATCTTTCTACTCCTCCGGGACATCACATCCTTCATTTTCTTCTTCCTTTTCCATCATCTTTTTCCCTATTTCTCCCCAGGGCATCGCATCCCTTCTTTTGTCATCCCTCCGGAGCCTCCGGATGATTCCTCTTATCAGGATTCTCCTCCACCACCTTCGGACCCTCCGGATCCGCCCCTTTCTATCTACCAATTCCTTCTTCTGATTCCTCCCGATCCTGGGTCCGACCCAACTTCTTCTACATCCATTGCTTTGGGCATTTGCCCTTTCTCCCATTGTTTTAGAGGCTTTAGTCCTCACTCCACCTCCTAATTTTCCGCTTCTTTTGTAAACTGTTCCTTGTAATCAGGGTCTCCGCGCCTTAATAAGGGAGTTCTAGCCCTTATCTCTTTTCCTTCTCCCCTTATTCGTCTGAGTCTGGTTTGAGCACCATTCCGTCTTGTTAAGCCACTTTCAATCCTTTGCTTCCAATCTTTTTTTTCTACTAAAGAGGACAAATCCCATGATGATCACCTCTAGCAGCAGCTGCTTCAACAAAGGTTGCAAGGTAACATGTTGGCATAAATAAGCATTTTTATAATATCATCTCCCCATTTCTTCACGCATGATTTTCAAAAGAAAGTGCTTCTTAGCAGGATTAAGAGTGATGTTTTTAAACCTTTATCTTAAACTTTTGAATTCTCATTTTTTTTTTTAAAAAAAAAAAAAGAGAGTCCTTTAGGCTTGTTTTTGCAGCACTTTGGTTGATAAAGAACCCGCGCTGGGAATTCAACATTCTCTCCCCGCTTGTTAAGAGCAACCCTTAGCTGGGCAGTCCACACACTTCACGGCGTCCTTTTAGCCGGCTCCTTTGATAAAACACCGTTCTTACCTTGGCCATGCCATGAGTATATCTGAAAGTCTTTTCTCTTCTTTACTCGGCCACGTGCAGGGGCAAGAGGTTGACGGATGAGATGACCAACCTAGGTAATCCCCAATACGAGAGGAGTCTCAAATAGGGGCAGTCTTGACCCAAAATCAATATGAATTTCATGACACATCTCGCCACAAAGGGCAATTAAGAATCAAGTCAAACTTTCGATAATTGAATTATGAATCATGGCATGACAAGAGTGGCAAAGTCCCCGCAAGGAAAACCCTGGTCGTATGCATGTCAAGGGTCTAAAATCAAAGGCACAAAGCTCCGGCGCAACAGACTACCTCTTTGAGGGTTAACACCTTGGAAGGAATTCAAGTCCCGATATCTCCCATCCTGCACAAAGCTTGTCACAATTATTCTTCTCTTCTACCTCCAAGACCGAATGTTTCTCGGGTATGGCCTCAGTAGGGGCACCATTGATCAAAGACGGTCGGTTATAGGATGCCACTTTCAATGCACGTCCAGCTTTGGGCAGTTTTTAGCGAAAAGGGAAGGAACAAGGACTCCTAGCCAGTGGTTCAAAACAACCTTTGATGCTGCATTAACAATGTCTAAGCCAAAATCTCCACAAAAATTTGAATATTTCCAAAATCTCCACAAAAATTTGAATATTTCCAAAATCTCCATAAAAATTCAAATATTTTCAATTTCAAAAAAAATTTGCTTATTCCAAAAATCTAAAAATTTTACATTGTATTTTCTGATGGTGTTTTGCAGGAACAACTTTGCAAGGACCAAGAGAACGGGATGAGTCCTATCTCCACTTATTGCTATCAATCTCTTGATTCTCCCCGATATCTCCATAACATGCCACCCTGGGCATTTTTGGTTATCACTTCCTTATATCATTTTGGTTATATCTCCTGATTATCATTCTGATTATTCATCTCCAGATCTTTCAATCAACTCCTGCTAATTTCTCTGGATCAATTCCCCCGATGGGCATTATCAGATCTTAATCATTCAACTCCAAAACTTGATTAGCCAGATTGGCATCCTCATGACAAAATAACAAAAAATGATGCTTTGCAATGACATGCTATTCATGTTATCCATGCTTTGCCCTACTATGTGTTATTCATGGCTATGTTTGCTATGCTTTGAGTCATGCTTATTCATTGCTTGTTATACTCTTTTATATCTTGGCTAATGAAATTTTTGAGCGCAGGATAAGAAGCTCTTGGTCCCGCCGTGTGGGCATCATCCAAGTCCCACCGGTTTTGCACCTCATTTTCTCAGTTCCCTATGCTGATTATTGCTCCACCATCTCTCCCTGTATGCATTTTACTATATGTTACATACGCTACTAGATTATATCAAGGACCTTGTGGCTTTGGTAAATCTGGAATTTGAGTTCCCCTTCATCAAAAACAATGATGATTCCAGAGGAGTCTTAGTCACACGGATAGGCCGTTGAGCCATCCAAGACTGGGGACGATGGTTCCCTTTTACGAGTTGGTGCGTGGATAAACGGGCTTCGGCTTAGTATCAGCTCGCGAAATTGGTTTCTTGACCCAGTCTTGGCAGTTTAACAATATTATCCTTGATTATTCTATATTTTCATTTGATTTATTTTTTCCCTTTAAACCCAGCATGCATTCATGTAGGAATTTGAAACAATTGTTGAAAAATCATTCTGATAAGCTGTTTTGTGGGTCAAATTGATCTTGATCTTCAATGTGAGATATTCCATGCCGAATTGAGTCCTCAGTTCGTTTTGTCGCTGTTTTGGGTCATTTTCTCGAAAGCTCCTTGTTTGGATTTCTATCATCTTATTTTAATCCTTTTCCCTTTGATCCACCTTGGCTGCAGCACGTCCACTGGCTGGTAACCGCTCCCCAATGGTGAAACCTTCAGGTTTGTGACCTGGGGTACTTCCACCGCGTTGGAAGTTGATCATTTATTTTATCTCCTTCGTGCACTGCGTGCACACTCCCCGTTTTATCCGAACATCGTTGGTTTCATTGAATTTCCCGGGATTGCTTCATCTCGAGCTTTTGATTTCATTCTCATCAAGTGATGTTGATTGCGTGTCTCATCACACCTTGGTATCTACTTTTCAGTTTGCTACGCTCCCTTGCAAAGCAGACGCCAAGGCGGGGCAGCTGTAGACACGCCAAAATTGACGTTACTGTGAGTACATCTCATATTGCCTTGTAATGTCCCAATTTGACCCTCAAATTAGTTCTATTTGAGTGGTTTTTCTCACTTTTTTTAGATTTCTCCCTTTTTTCACCCTTTTCTTATTTTTTCCTATTTTTCTGGATTTTTCTGGATTTTCTGGGCATTTTTTTTCTATTTTTCAGAAATAACGACTTTACTGGGGGCGTCTTTTAAATAACGACTTATACATGGGCGTTTCTTAAAAAATTGACGACTATACAGGAGGGCGTCCATTCTTTCAAATTTCCATTTTTCTGGATTTTTCTGAGAATTTTTCGGAATTTTTTGAGAATTAACGACTTAACCATGGGCGTTACTTTTAATTTGAAAAGAATAAAAAAATCAAAAATTGAATTCACGCCTTACACACGGTCGTCACTTTTTCAAATTGATTTTTTAATATTATTTTCCACTCTCTTCCAGAGGTGATTTGGTGGCCTTCCGGGTGTCAGAAAAATTCGCAAAAATAGTCGTTGGAATCAGGGCGACGAGATGCACCTCCACCTAAAAAATGGGAAAATAATATTGAGAAATAAAAAATGGCCCTATTTTGAATATTTTTTAATTAACGCCCTCATCCAGGGCGTGTTTCAAATAAGTAAAGCCTTCACCCAAGGCGTTTTTTAGGTAAAGCCTTGTCCTAAGGCGTGTTTTAAAATTTTCAAATAAAATAATATTTTAATTCCAAAAATTGATTTTTTAAGAAACGCCTTGCTCCAAGGCGTGTTTTTAAAGAAACGCCCCTAGGGTAGGTCGTCAATTATTTAATTGACGCCCTTGTTCAAGTCGTGTTTCAACTTCCGTGTTCTAAACGAACACAGCCTTTCCCCGGGGAGTCCCTGCTTCGTTTGGTCACTTTCCTCATTCTAATCCTTCCCTCTTTGGGCTCTTACCCGTTCTTATCCCTCTATCTCTTGATTTGAACCCTATTTTTAAAGAGCCCAGTCGGTTCTGTGATGAGGTTCCAAGGTCCCGGAGGTTCTTTTCTTTTTCCCTTCTTTTGTTTTTTCTTCCTTCCGTATTCTTCTTTCTCTTTCTTCTGTTTCTCCCGTATCTGTCTTCTTCTCCTCCTTCTTCTACTTCTCTTCTTCTTCTGTCTTCTTCCTCTTCTTCTCCTTCTTCTGCTCTGCTTTTCTTCTTCTTTTCTTTGTTTCTACAGGAACCGACGGAAGTGCTGCTTGACAGGAGGAGGTCCTTTATCCATCAAAGCTTCATCCTTTTGGGAACTTCTCCCTATTGAAGATCAAAGCCAAGGAGCAACCAACAATCAGATTTTTCTATTCCCCTTCTCCCCTATCTTATTTTTATTTTAGTTCATAATTCACGTGCATGCATCATTGTTATTGATAATTCTTTCTCAATCATCATATTGAGACCTCCCCTTTTTTTATTATTATTTGCATTCATCATACATCTCCCACACCCTCTTTGCATAGGGGTTTAAGGGCTAATACCCTTAAGGTGTGTTCTTAATTAATTTTCATGCTCATCTTTATTAAGAATTGATGCTACACACACATTATTTCTAATCCAATTCTTTTGTGTTGTGTGTCTTTTTTTGCAAGGGTAACCAAGTTGAAGAACTCTCTTCGTCGGCCGGCCGATTTGAAGAGAAAAGGAGTACTCACAATCAACCGCACATTTGAGGTATTTGCGATCACTTTCCCCTTATCATCTCCACTTGAGACCCTCGCGTCTCTGGCGATCACAACCTCCTATTAGCACCTCGTGCTATTTTATTGCTATGTGTGCTTATTTTTATTGTTTATTCATATATTATTTTCTAAGTGGATTTTAGATAGATCTACAGGTAGGTCCTACCCGAGGCGCGAACACCGTACAAGTAACCACAAACAAGTGACTAGCTGGGGTCACGCCCGTCGACGTGCGTCCACTGTCCCCAACCACGTGTGCACACACAGACCATGCATCCTAGGTCTGGCCCTCTGACTGGTTTTCCCCCGCAGCCGGACTCTGGCTACGATGAGGGGCCCGAAGGAAACCAGTCTAACCGTCCTCAGGGTAAGCCCGTACACCACTCCCTGGTGCGACCAACACACGCGTACTGGTAGGCTACGACTAGTGGAGGGTCACTGAAGGAGTAGACTCTCAAGTCAACGGAAAACAACGTCCGAATCCGACGACGTACGGGGACCACCCCACGTACCGGCCCCGTCGCACGGTGACCGCAGTCGGAGAAGAAACGGGACTCACAGTCCACGGCCACGCACGCACCGTGCGCTAGAGTCGAGAAAACTCAAGTGGCGCTAAGCCACTGGACTCTGGACAGTCCTCTAAACGCACTACACCCAACGGTCCTTGAGTCACAAGACTCGGGGTCAAGACCGTTGTACGCAACAGCACAAGGCCATCAATCTAGTCCAATCTCTAGGTCTAAAACCACGGTAGCACGAGTACCGAGACAGCTCACGAGCCGTCAAGACCACTCCCTCGGAAAGGGAATGCAAAGGACTAAGGCCACCCACACGGGCCACACGGAAAACACAGAAGCACGATTCCCAGGGCAGCACACAAGCCACCACGACGATTTCCCATCTTGTAGCAAGCGGGAAACCTTCAGCCCCAGGCCGGATAATTGGACTCGGAGTCCAAGGCCAAACACGTTGCCCACACGGGAATCGCCTTCCAAAGAAAGCCCACGACATGCTGGGGGGACCCCACCCCACACACACCGCTACACGGTGACTCGATCGAGCGTAACACGAAAGCCCGGAACACATGAGGTCACCCGGACCTACCACACCTACGGGCACGCTAATCGAGATAACATTGTCCCTCCCGACACCCCAAAAACACAGACACATAACCCATGGGGTGTCCGGGATACTCACAAGGCCGGAGGTCGACCACTGGGTCACAATCGGGTCGACCGGAGACCAAAACAACACAATCGGAGCGCTAAAAGGTCACCTGGACCCTTAAGCTCGCGGCACGTAAAACGAGGTAAGTGGGACAACCTCTGGACACCCAAAGACACGGTCACGGAACTCCACGGGGTGTCCGAGACACTCACGAGACCTAAAATCAACCACTGGGTCACAACCGGGTTGACCGGAGGTCAAAACAGCGCAAACAGGAACCAGAACATGGTAGTGGTCACCTGGTGACCGCGACCAGATAGTGGTCGACCGGGGACCGCGATCAGATGGTAGCGGTCGACCGGAGACCGCGACCATGCTGTCACGGTCACCTCACGACCGCAACTATCTAGGTGTAACCCCGATGGTAGCGGTCGCCCGAGGACTGCGACCAGATAGTCGCGGTCATCCCATGACCGCGACTAGGCCAAAGCGGTCTAGCGCACGACCGCGACGCTCGAAGGCCTTTCCGACCCAAACACAAGGGTGAAAGCGGTTCTCCCACGACCGCGACCAGTGATAGCGGTTACTGGTGGACCGCGATCATTTCGGAAAACCGAGAACGGCGGGAAAACCCCAAAAATCCACGCCACGCCCCCAAACATCCACGGATGAGGGGGAAAACATAGGGGAAGCCCCCAAATAACCCCTAACATGCATCTACGGCCTCGGATCGGCCAGAAACGCAATGAAACGGGAGATCGGCCCACATGCCCTAAAACATGGATTTTGCCCAAATCACCCCGTTTGGCCCGCTCGGCTCACCGTAGCCTACGAAACTTGCGGGAAAGGAAGTGCACGAGCTAGGGGTCCATCACCCTACCTCCACCGAAGATTTCGTGCACCGTGGACGCCGATCCACGAAGAAAACGCCGTTGAAGCCTCGCCGCTCCACGAACTCACGGTCGTGCTTCACCGCGCCCTCGAGCCTCGATCCTCGACCCATCCTCGCCGTCCTCCTCGCCCGCATCGCCCCGCCTCGCCCCCGCCTCGGTCCGTCGGCCGCCGGAGAGGAGAGAGTGAGAGGAGAGAGTGGGAGAAGAGAGAGAGGGTGAGAGTGAGAAATGAGAGGAAGAGAGAGGGTGGGGGGTATATATAGGAAAATCCAAAAAATCGGAAAAATCTCGAAAAATAGAAAATCACATCCTCGCGATCCTCGGAACGCACCGATCGCAACGGTACCACACTCGCCTAGGTGAACGGTCCGGTTCACCCGCAACGAGGTTCCGAAGGGAAAGCCGAAATCCACGCCGGGAATCGCAAAACACACGCGGAAAAAGCCGCGGAACGCCTCCGGGCATCCGAAACGACTCCAGATCGCGCCGATCCGAACACAAAAGATGTCCGAAACGAAATTTTGGACACAACGAAGTCGGACGCTCCGAGAAACCAGATCCGGGACCCACGAACGAGGATCCGAAAAACCCGGGGCATTACAGCCCTCCCCCCTTAAAGGAATTTCATCCTCGAAATTCAGGACCAAGCACGAAGTCATAGGGGAAGAACACCGAACCAACGGACAACGCTGTCAGAGCCCTAGTACAGAAACCTCGATTCTCATGAAAACACCGATCTTGAGTGACACAGCTAGACTTACAATCACAAACAACACCTCGCTCCTCGCGCCGAGCACACTGGCCAACAGAGCAGGCATATACCGCAGGACACAGTCCGGCATCACCTCAGACAATGCGAGAATCAACCATGGCACCGCAGCCACAATCTCCTCACCGCGGAAACACAACCCTCGACACAAGCAACAGCTACCGATTCATCCAATGGTCGGCAGACAAATCGCACATCAGCTTCGCAGCCAGCTGACAGGTCGCACACCCTCCTCAAGGGAGCAACCAAAACAGAGCCTCCACCAGCTCAAGCAGTCCTCTCTGCAGACCGCAACCAGAACATCGGCTCAGCACCAAGAAACACCTCACACATGGCAAGCCGAAAGCCGGACATAACACGGTGCCAACTCTTGTCAGAAGACAAACTTTGACAAAGTCCAGATCCCATCCGGAAAGGCACATCACAGAAACGACCACCAAAGGTCTCGTTGGCACACGGCTCTCGCCACGCTCGAGCCCCAACAACCAGCATCTTCTGTCTCTAAAAAGACCATCCACTGGTCACCAACTGCTCGTCAACGGGAAACCTCCGCTTGCTCAGCTTCTTCCTTCTTTCCTGGTCCTCGACCGGGTCCAAAGGAAACATTCCAAACCTCAGCAAGCCATCCGTCGACTCACACACAGACTGATACCGCATCTCGAGCTGCACTCCTCTCAAACACCGCATCCGAGCTCGAACATCGCTCCAACTCGACCCTCTCGGGGAGCACGACGAAACCAAATGACGGATCCCGGTGTCTTCAGTCATCACCTCACTGGACTCAGACTCATAGGGGAATCATCCCATGCTGGTCACCAAACTAGGGATAACCATTGCGACACCAACGTCCTATCAAGGACCATCCTCCGACGCTCATCTCACAAAAGGCCTCCGCCCACAGGTGTCACTCATCCATCTGGTCTCATCAAATCCTTCGATCAATCCAAGTGGACACCTGCCAATCCCGATTCCGCCCTTACCACAGAGCCACGGGACACCACCTGAACAGTGCTCACGGGTCCCTAAGCAATAAACATCTCACCGTCACAATCCGATAAGACCGTAGAACCAACAGACACTGTTGTGGTCGGTCACACGAATAGGCTCACCAGCCACTCATAGCCGCCAACCGGGACCCATAGTCTGCCAGAGACCACTTCCCCAAAAACGATCTCATCCGAGGACACGACTGGGAACACAAGTCGGGCGCCAAGCCACCGACTCTGACCAACACGTCCTCGACCTCCGTCAGGCGACATCCTCAACAACCTCATCCAGGTCCAACACTGACGCCTGACACGACTTCCAACACAGGAACATGGTACTCATGCGGCGCACTAGTCAGCACTTTTCCCCAACACTCCATCCTGCAAGTGCCAACAACCATAATACATCGAGCAATGGCACGGCAACAACACGTTTCACACCGAGGAACCCATCCTCCGATGCTCAACGCAAACTCAAGAATCCGCCCGTAGCAACCAACGCTACGATCCTGAACCAGTGGGTTATGGGCCCACCACGCTTCCGCTACGCACTCTGATCCGCGCGCACAGCCGAGAAAGCAAACACCGCCCAACCAGCACTCGTCCTTCCGGAACAGCGCCAGCACCCTCACACGACAAGGGAATGGGCACGACTTCTCACAAGCAACCACCCTGCCAAGACAAGGAGCACGTCTCGCACGGACTTCATGGCACACAAGGCCAACCAATCCGAACACACAATGCAAGACGACGATCCTTAGCCGAACGCAATCTCTCCAACCAAAGGAGAAACCAGCGCACTTTCGACCAACGGAAGAACTCCACGCTCGACCTGACCTCGAACGCAGCACCGCGAACTCACGCTTGCCAGCAACCTCTGCCCAACGCAGCACAACCAGGGCCACCACCGATGAGGGAGAAGGCTCTCGACCTCGATCCTTAGACCCCATGCTGGCACGAAAGCCGCGGACAGCAACCACCTTCACAGCGCCGCACAACGCACTCAAGCTCTCAAGCGAGAAACTAGGCGGAAAGCGAACACAAAACTCTAAGCCAGCTACCGACTGTACTGGACCTTACGGACTCTGATCACTGTAATATTTCAAATTCCTATGTACGTCCACAACCACCGCTCTGATACCAGCTGTAACGACCCGAGAATCTGATTACCGGGAAGGCCCGATAACCCGAGACTCGCACCGCCGCCCACGAGCTGGGAGGGCTCGGAAGGGCTAAAAGGAGTGTAGAGGCACAAAGAAATAGGAAATAAAGCAGGACAACCAACAACAACAAGCTGAAAGAAAGAACAACTACAGCTACAACAGAGTCCAGTCCAACAGAAAGTACAGTCTAAAGCAGTAAAACATACCACATGCCAAGTGAACACTCGGCCCGGCAAGCTAGCAACTGAGAACCTCCGCCCCGCACCCTCAAACCGCGAGGAAGAACCGTTACACCTGAAAAGCAGGGAATGAGTCTCCAAAATAGAGACTCAGCAGGGATCCCGCGGAACCCCAACCGAAAATAACGACGGTAGCGGAAAGGAGAGCTACAACTACAGCAGGAACATCAAACCGGTGGCCGGTCAAAAACTCGACACTACAGCTACTCCTACTGCCAGAAGGCAGACCTCGATCACGCAGTCGAAGCTACCGAACCACGCTAGTACCACCGACCGAAGTAAAAACTCACGGCAACCACGCCGTAGAGGCCTGTCCCCCGGACACGGCCGACCTGGACACGCTATCCAAGGTGCAACCCCGACCATCCGATCGTGGGTACCGCACCACGAGACGCCACCTCGGTAAAGCCACTAGCACTAGTCTCACGGCGCAAGAATCGAAACACGCGCCAAGGTGAAACAACCGAACTCACCGGTCAACACGACTGAAAACCCGAAGGTCAAAGACACAGAGACTGACAGTCTGTCACTCCGTACTCGACAGGAGTACCACCCACTAGAAGCACAGCCGGTAGCGTCCCCTGACGTCTTACACCGCACAGCAGGTGAACCGCCTGACGTGGTAGGTCCTACCCGAGGCGCGAATACCGTACAAGTAACCACAAACAAGTGAGTAGCTGGGGTCACGCCCGTCGACGTGCTTCCACTGTCCCCAACCACGTGTGCACACACAGACCACGCGTCCTAGGTCTGGCCCTCTGACTGGTTTTCCCCCGCAGCCGGACTCTGGCTACGACGAGGGGCCCGACGAAAACCAATCTAACCGTCCTCAGGGTAAGCCCGTACACCACTCCCTGGTGCGACCAGCACACGCGTACTGGTAGGCTACGACTAGTGGAGGGTGACTGAAGGAGTAAACTCTCAAGTCAACGGAAAACAACGTCCGAATCCGACGACGTACGGGGACCACCCCACGTACCGGCCCCGTCGCACGGTGACCGCAGTCGGAGAAGAAACGGGACTCACAGTCCACGGCCACGCACGCACCGTGCGCTAGAGTCGAGAAAACTCAAGTGGCGCTAAGCCACTGGACTCTGCACAGTCCTCTAGATGCACTACACCCAACGGTCCTTGAGTCACAAGACTCGGGGTCAAGACCGTTGTACGCAACAGCACAAGGCCATCAATCTAGTCCAATCTCTAGGTCTAAAACCACGGTAGCACGAGTACTGAGACAGCTCACGAGCCGTCAAGACCACTCCCTCGGAAAGGGAATGCAAAGGACTAAGGCCACCCACATGGGCCACACGGAAAACACAGAAGCACGATTCCCAGGGCAGCACACAAGCCACCACGACGATTTCCCATCATGTAGCAAGCGGGAAACCTCCAGCCCAGGCCGGATAACTGGACTCGGAGTCCAAGGCCAAACACGTGGCCCACACGGGAATCGCCTTCCAAAGAAAACCCACGACATGCGGGGGAGACCCCACCGCACACACACCGGTACACGGTGACTCGATCGAGCGTAACACGAAAGCCCGGAACACATGAGGTCACCCGGACCTACCACACCTACGGGCACGCTAATCGAGGTAACACTGTCCCTCCGGACACCCCAAAAACATAGACACAGAACCCATGGGGTGTCCGGGATACTCACAAGGCCGGAGGTCGACCACTGGTTCACAACCGGGTCGACCGGAGACCAAAACAACACAATCGGAGCGCTAAAAGGTCACCTGGACCCTTAAGCTCGCGGCACGCAAAACGAGGTAAGTGGGACAACCTCTGGACACCCAAAGAAACGGTCACGGAACTCCACGGGATGTCCGAGACACTCACGAGACCTAAAGTCAACCACTGGGTCACAACCGGGTTGACCGGAGGTCAAAACAGTACAAACAGGAACCAGAACATGGTAGTGGTCACCTGGTGACCGCGACCAGATAGTGGTCGACTGGGGACCGCGACCAGATGGTAGCGGTCGATCGGAGACCGCGACCATGCTGTCACGGTCACCTCATGATCGCAACTATCCAGGCGTAACCCTGATGGTAGCGGTCGCCCGAGGACTGCGACCAGATAGTAGCGGTCATCCCATGACCGCGACTAGGCCAAAGCGGTCTATCGCACGACCGCGACGCTCGAAGGCCTTTCCGACCCAAACACAAGGGTGAAAGCGGTTCTCCCACGACCGCGACCAGTGATAGCGGTTACTGGTGGACCGCGATCATTTCGGAAAACCGAGAACGGCGGGAAAACCCCAAAAATCCACGCCACGCCCCCAAACATCCACGGATGAGGGGGAAAACATAGGGGAAGCCCCCAAATAACCCCTAGCATGCATCTACGGCCTCGGATCGGCCAGAAACGCAATGAAACGGGAGATCGGCCCACAAGCCCTAAAACATGGATTTTACCCAAATCACCCCGTTTGGCCCGCTCGGCTCACCGTAGCCTACGAAACTTGCGGGAAAGGAAGTGCACGAGCTGGGGGTCCATCACCCTACCTCCACCGAAGATTTCGTGCACCGTGGACGCCGATCCACGAAGAAAACGCCGTTGAAGCCTCGCCGCTCCACGAACTCACGGCCGTGCTTCACCGCGCCCTCGAGCCTCGATCCTCGACCCATCCTCGCCGTCCTCCTCGCCCGCATCGCCCCGCCTCGCCCCCGCCTCGGTCCGTCGGCCGCCGGAGAGGAGAGAGTGAGAGGAGAGAGTGGGAGAAGAGAGAGAGGGTGAGAGTGAGAAATGAGAGGAAGAGAGAGGGTGGGGGGTATATATAGGAAAATCCAGAAAATCGGAAAAATCCCGAAAAATAGAAAATCACATCCTCGCGATCCTCGGAACGCACCGATCGTAACGGTACCACACTCGCCTAGGTGAACGGTCCGGTTCACCCGCAACGAGGTTCCGAAGGGAAAGTCGAAACCCACGTAGGGAATCGCAAAACACACGCGGAAAAAGTCGCGGAACGCCTCCGGGCATCCGAAACGACTCCAGATCGCGCCGATCCGAACACAAAAGATGTCCGAAACGAAATTTCAGACACAACGAAGTCGGACGCTCCGAGAAACCAGATCCGGGACCCACGAACGAGGATCCGAAAAACCCGGGGCATTATAAAAAGTGTGGAGACTAGGAGCAGTGGGGTCCTACCGAGGGGGTTCCGGGGGACTGGCCATCGGAAACCGGCTATAGGAGGTAGGCGTGGTACGAGGATCGGTCCCACGCTGATAAGTGAAACCCTAGCGCTGGACTGGAGCGAACTCTGCCTCGAACTGCTCCAACTCTAGAGCAACCTGGTATGCGTCTTCCAAGATGGTAACATTGCGGCGAAATAATTCATATTGGTAGTGGGGCTGCAAACCACGACGGAAGCATGATACAGGCATGGTGCTCTCCTCCGTAACGCCACATCGTAAAAAGTACTCGTCAAACTCCGCGATGTTGTCTGACACGGATCGGTCCCCTTGGGTGAGACTCTGCCACCTATCAATAAGTCGCTGACGGTACGTAGCAGGAAGGTACTTACGCCTAAGCTTGTCCTTCATCTCATCCCAAGAACCTACCTGAGGCTCATGACGCTGAAAGAGCAAGCTCTCTATATTGCTCCAGTAAGTCTGTGCTTGCCCCAACAACTTCATCTTGGCATACCTGATCCTCCGGTGGTCCGTCATCTCGAACCACTCAAAGTATCGGTCCATGCTGGCCTCCCAATCAAGATAGATCTTGGGTTCCAAAGGCTTGGACCCATCAAACGTGGGAGGGTCCACACGGACGGACTTAAGGATCCGTTCGTCCTCATCATCCCTATGTGGTCGGTGACCATGCCAGGGCCGGCCATTTCCCTCGTAATCGTTGTCGGACTCGTAGTCCTCAAAATGGAGGGCACGTGGCCGTTGCTCCTCAGCCCGAGGTGGTGCGGGCTGGGCAGCAGGCGCGGGCTGGGCAGCAGGCGCCTGAGGGGCAGGAAGAATGTCGGGTAGATCTCGACGAGGGGTTCTCTCCACACTCTCTAGCCTTCCAACCAAACTTTGGACAGATCGATCAGAAGCCTCGGCGCGATCCTCCATGGCTTTGAATCGGCTCTCCATACGCTCGGTATGCTCCCTAAGAGTTTGCTCGGACCTATCCATGCGCTCCATGAGTAGAGCTATCATGTCCTCTAGGGAACGGCCTCCCGGGTTGGCACCTCGGGATTCACCCATAGTGTCAGGGCAATGGTACTGGACATCTCCACGGGTGGGCATGCAATAAGGCCTAAAGAGAACTAAGGGTGACTCACTAGACCTATATGGATGGACCGATGCAAGTTGAGGACCCTAGACTTAAACCGATATCCGGCACTTGGCGGAGTCCGGGGATCCGAAGATCCTCTCACGTGAGTGAATCACCTCCCCGATAGGCGTAACTTAACGGTCGGGCAACACCTTTTTATATACCGAATATTGGGATGCAACGCAAGACCTTGGACCATACTACCCTAGACTAAAATCGGCTCTGATACCAATTTGATGCAGGACGACAATGAGACTCGATGTTGTTGGTGCGATCCTTGGACGTCTACTAGATGACGTGCCTTGTTGGACGACGCAGCCAGCAACAACACGAACAACTCGACATCTAACGTGACTCCTGAAGAGGCGAATGTGCCCAAACAAGAAGCACTCACTCATGGTCGTCTCTAGCGAGGGAAACGAGTCGATTTGCATGGTTGAGAAATCGACAATGAGACTCGGGTGGTCGGCTCACTCTCATGCTCGGATCGAGTCACGGGACGGGTCTCGCACTCACAACTCACAGTGGTGACTAATTTGAACGATATATGGGCCAAACATGCTCACGAGCAGCGGCATCAAGAGCCTATACTAGGAAAGCAAGCGACTAAAGAAGGGCGACGAGTGTACCTCCGAGCCTGGCCAAGACGGTGTGTCACGCCCCGAGCCTTTAATTACAGCGGAAGACTCGCTCAGGGAGCATAAACAGCCGGCATGGTAAGCCTCTTGCAAGCAAGATTCAATCAGAGCGCGAGACAATCACACAAGTAAATGCAATTGCACAAGATTTAATCAAACTTCAACTTTATTTCATAATGCTCAATATTCAAGATACAATCACTAATTTGATTTCCATTCTACTAGACTCAAGAAATAGGAAAATTACATTGACTCAATCTAGACACTTTAACTTCCTAAGTCTTCACTCTCATCTTTATAACACTTTCACTCGCTTCCGGACCCGCTACTAGTATAGCCCGAATCCGAATCCGAACTATTTCCATCTCCTGAAAACATTAGAAAATAGGTCATGAGCACAGTTGCCCAGTAGGTATCTTCGCATCAACATGAAGGCACTATTTAAGAAATTATCATTTTTGCTCTAAAGAAATAAGATAAGACCATGCGAATGCGAATCAATCATGCGATCAAATCAATAGAAACAAGATAACCATGTAAGATAGAATGATCAAGAATGAGCTAGCAAGAATATAACAAGAACATGATATTGGCCTTCCATGAACAAGAATGTAACGAGATTATACTAGCAAGCCACATATTCCTCACTTTAGCATCTTATGCTTAAGAGCAAGTGCTTCGTGAATTTCTGTGGAATATCAAGCAAGAATGTCATGTTGTGCCGTAGATCTTCACTTATTTATAGAAATAGTACTCCCAGCGCAATGCGACGTCAGTAGCATCATACCCCATAGTTTATAAAATAGTATGTTTTCGATAATCAGCTGAGGGGACTAGCATAGAGCCCTTGAACACAATCAGTGCTCGATCGCATTTTCAATTATAAATTAAGTTACTTCCACGCAGTATAACAGTAACGTATGGCCAAGAATATAGCACTTCCAATAATTCCATGATAACTAAAATCAATGAATGAATGCTTCAACATAAGAATGTAGGAGTCAAGAAATAGACTTTAAACAATGTCATGCTCATAGAAATAAATCGACAGCATGACGGTATTTTCCTTAACTTCCATTTCTTTTAGATCAATTTAAGCAATATGTCAAGTTCTAGATCATCAAGATTTGTCTAGAATAATAGGAATATCAACACTTGGTCAAATCGTGGGTTAACATAAACAAGCTATGTAACGGTCATTTGCTGGGCTGTTACATTATGTAACGCGCCAGTAATAGGCCGTTACAGTGATCCGAGTCCAGAAGGATAAATATAGACCCAGAGGAATGTGACGGTCTGGCACTGGGCCGTTACGTGAGCCTGACGGTCCAGTTCAAGGCCGTTACATTTCAAGAATCAAAAACCACGATAGAGTGTTCTAATTAATGGGCTTTCATTGGTACAACCAACTCGGCGTCCAAGTGGGAATCTCAGGCTCGCGGAGAATTACGGAGGCCTTGAAACAATGATTTCCTAGTCCATTGGAAGAATTATCCAATAGAGAGGTCCTCATGTCCAAGATTGTGTTCCTATAGTGCAAAGTGTGAACTAATGACAACATACAGGAATATGTGCCATGTACTTATAGAATTGACTCTATTGACAAAGAGAGACATGTATAATCAAAGTGAAAATCGTGGTGAACTCCGTCAATACAACGTCTAAAAGTCATGCTTTATAATACAAGACTATAGAATTTTGACATGAAATTAACATATCCTTAAAATATCATTAAGATATTAAAACATGCAATACCTATCATGCACAATCAGATATCCAAAAAAAATCATATAATTAGGTTAAAACTTAAGTAACTCTACTTAATCAATAAATAATCTTGGCAAGTTATTTTCTGTCTTAGGGTTGACAGAACGCAGGATATAACGGTCTTAAGAGGGGGCGTCACAGTGAAAGTGACGGTCATGATCAAGCCGTTAATTGAATGTAACGCGTCTGTCCAAGCGCGTTAGAAAACATCCGTGCAATTCAAATACTACAGAGTTTGTAATGGTCTGTAGTAGGGCCGTTACTTGAAAGTGACCACCCTATGCTAGTGCGTTACAGTATCTATTAATAGAAAACAATCATAGAAACTAAGAGATCAACTCACATCATGTTTTTTATCAAAACATGATGAGTTTCTAGTCATGTTAACGAAGTAAGGTCATCTACATGCATAGGTAATCATGAATAGATGAATAGTCATGTTTTAATTTCTTAATTTGGCTAAGAGGTGTATGATGTGCATAGAACAAATAAAACATGAAATCAATGCTCTATAATGCATGGAATTCAATCAAACTAGAGGGCTTTTAGTCCTATCATGCTGTTTTTGCCGTTCATGAGATAACCTACCTCTTACTTAGACTGTAGTTTCTGAATTTGGTTGAGAACCCTGCCCTAGATCCCTTCCTTCTCTTGTGACTTTTTCAGCAACTTCTTTAGGCTCTAACTCCACGCCCTCTTGACCTAAAGATGTGAAATTCGGAGGGGAGTTAGTCTAAAATATTGTAAACAAATTATTCTAAAGAACTTACTTGAGATAATGACTCCTTACCTTGCTTCCTTACGCCCAAAAAGTAAGGGTCGCACAGTTCAGAACTATGCCCTATTTATAGAGTTTAGGCTAGGGTTTGAAGATTAGATCGAGTTTAGAGTCTTTATTTCATCAAATCCAAATCTCTAAGAGTCCTTAGAGTTTTTACAATCCTTCCCAAGTCGATCCATAGTGGATAGGAACATCAAGTTCCAATCTTTTCATGAGTCCCTTCACTTACGGAACTAACATGATGTAACGGTCGAGTGCCCATGCGTTACATGGCTGTGGCGGTCTTACGATAGACCGTTATAGTCATCGTAGTTTAGAGTTTCAATTTATAAAAACTCTTTTGTTAATTATCTAAATAATTATCTTATATTATTAGTATTTATTCTTAATATCCGTGGATAGGCTTAAATACCTTCTAGAATATGGGCCAAACCTAATGGTCTAGGTCCTAAACCCTTTTGGACTTCAATTAAGTGGGTTGGGTTAATTGATTAACATAATTTTGGCCTTATATTGATTATTTAGCCCCAATTAATGCCAGAATATTATTTAAATAACTAGAAATTACTTTTATAAATTTTGGGGCTCTACACCCTCTCCCACTTAGAAGAATTTGGTCTCCAAATTCAATTCATGGATTGAGGAGAGTGTACTTACAATTAAATAATTCCGAGAATCTTTTCTTCATAGCTGATTCGATTTCCCATGTTGCTTCATAAGGCCATGCTTTCTTCCATTGAATCTTAACCATAGAAATGACCTTATTTCTGAGTTGACGTACTTCTCGTTCCAAAATCTTCATTGGCGTTTGTTCATATGTCAAGTCCTTCTGAATCTCCAGATTGTCATAAGTGATAATGTGATCTGGATCATACATATACTTCTTCAGCATCGAGACGTGAAATACGTCATGAACTCCTACTAACTATGGTGGCAAAGCCAATTTATAAGCCACTTCACCGATCCTTTCGAGGATTTCAAATGGACCGATAAATCTTGGAGTTAGCTTTCCTTTAATGCCAAATCTTCGAATACCACGACCAGTGGAAACCTTTAGATATACATGTTCTCCTACTTGAAATTCCAAGTCGTGCCTTCGATTGTCAGCATAAGATTTCTACCTATCTTGTGCCATTTTCATCCTTTCCTGAATGAGCTTGATTTTCTCTGTAGAATCCCTGATTAAATCGGGGCCTAGAAATTACCTTTCCCCTATTTCATTCCAACATATTGGTGATCGACAACTTTTTTCATATAGAGCTTCAAAAGGTGCCATTTGTATGCTTACTTGATAGCTGTTGTTATATGCAAATTCTACCAAAGGCAAGTGATCATGCCAACTTCCTCCAAAGTCAATGACACAAGCCCTGAGCATATCTTCTACCACTTGATTTGTCCTTTCTGTTTGACCATCAGTTTGTGGATGGAAAGCGGTGCTAAAATTTAATCTAGTCCCAAGTGAATGTTGTAGGCTCTTCCAGAATTGTGATATGAATCGGGGATCTCTATCTGATACAATAGCGACAGGGACTCCATGTAACTTGACAATTTCTTTTATGTATAGTGCTGCTAGAATATCTATAGACCATCGACTTTTTATTGGTATGAAATGTGCAGATTTAGTCAATCGGTCTATAATTACCTATATTCCATCATGTCCACCTCTTGTCTTAGGTAGTCCCATAAGAAAATCCATTCCTATGCTCTCCCATTTCCATTCCGGGATACTTAAGGGATGTAATTTACCTGCGGGTCTGAAATGTTCCACCTTCAGTTGTTGACATGTGAGACACCGAGATACGAAGTCAGCTACTTCCCTCTTCATATTGGGCCACCAAAAGTTTCTTTTGAGATCCTGATACATTTTTGTACCTCCTGGATGAATGATATACTTTGATTTATGTGCTTCTTCTAAGATCAATTTCTTTGTATCTTCATGATCGGGTATACACATTCGGCCCTTGAATATCATTCTTTCATCTTCGGATATAGAAAAATCCGGTCTTTGTTCAATATTAGCCTTAATTTCCAGTAAAATTGGGTCATCCTCTTGTAACTTGGCCAAATCCTCAATCAATGTTGGTTGAGCTCGGATATTTGCCATGAAACAATTATCTTCCTTAATGTCAACATCTAGATTCAATTGAGCAAATTGAGGAACAATGTTAGTCATACTAATCATGAGACTTGATAACATATCAATTGGTTTTCTGCTAAGTGCATCTGCTACAGCATTCGCCTTGCCAGGATGATATTGAATAGCGAAATCGAAGTCTTTAAGATATTCCAACCATCTCCTCTGTCTCATGTTAAGCTCTTTTTGAGAAAATAAATATTTCAAACTCTTGTGATCTGTGTAGATCGTGAACTTTTCTCCATAAAGATAATGACGCCAAATTTTTAAGGCGAAGATAACTGCTGCCAATTCTAAATCATGTACAGGATAATTTTCTTCGTGACGTTTCAATTGTCTTGAAGAATAGCAAATCACCTTTCCATCTTACATAAGGACACACCCTAAGCCAATTCCAGATGCATCCGTATATACTTCAAATCCAGCACCCTCTATTGGTAGTGACAAAATAGGGGCTGCTGTAAGATGATTCTTAAGACTTTGAAAACTCTTTTCACAGTCCTTCGACCAGACAAAAGGATTTTCTTTTCTGGTAAGTCTAGTTAAAGGAACCGCGATCTTTGAAAAGTCCTTTATGAATCTTCTATAATAACCTGCTAGACCCAAAAAGCTTCTGACTTCAGATATAGTCGTTGGTCGGCTCCAATCTCTGACAGCTTCTACCTTAGAAGGATCCACAGTAATCCCTTCTTTTGAAATAATGTGGCCTAAGAATGAGACATCCTTGAACCAGAATTCACACTTATTGAGTTTGGCATATAGCTTGTGTTCTCTAAGTGTTTGCAAAACTATCCTTAGATGTTCTTCATGTTCTTCTTTAGTCTTGGAGTATATCAGGATATCATCGATGAAGACGACGATGAACTGATCTAAATATGGCTGGAAGACACTGTTCATAAGTTGCATGAATGATGTTGGGGCATTAGTTAACCCAAATGGCATTACCACGAATTCATAGTGGCCATAACGACTTCGAAAAGCCGATTTGTAAATGTCCTCTTCTTTGATTCTAAGCTGATGATAACCTGATCTTAAGTCAATCTTAGAAAAATATTCTGCTCCCGAAAGCTGATCGAAGAGCTCATCAATACGCGGCAATGGGTATTTGTTCTTGATTGTAAGTTGATTCAATCGCCCGTAGTCAATGCATAACCTGAGAGAACCATCCTTCTTCTTAACAAATAGAACCGGCGCACCCCAAGGGGATGTGCTAGGTCTGATAAAACCCTTGTCTAGAAGTTCCTGTAATTGCTTCTTTAATTCCTTGAGTTCTGTGGGGGACATCCTGTAAGGGGCTATAGAAACAGGTGCTGCACCTGGAATGAGTTCAATGGTAAAGTTTACTTCCCTCTCGGGCGGTAAACTAGGTAGTTCGGATGGGAACACGTCAGGGAATTCATTTGCAATAGGAATGTTTGCTAGGATAATTTCCTTAGATTCGGTGACAATGACTGAAGCAAGAAAAACTTCACATCCTTTCGAGATAAGTTTGCATGCGTGTAGAAAAGATGTAATAATAGGATGCTTCTTGTATTTGATGTCAAGAAAGGAAAATCTTGGAAGACCGGGCTTTCGGAAAGATATAATTCTATTTCGGCAGTTGATGTAAGCATCATGGTCTACAAGCCAATCTACCCCTAAAATGGCATCGTATCCTTTCATGTCAAGGTATACTAAGTTTGCGGGGAGATTGTGTCCTTCTACCACTACCTCACAATCAGGATAATAGTTGGTAAGCTTAGTTCCAGATCCTAAAGGTGTAGTAATAGCGAGATCTGAAGGTAGGGGAACTGATGCAGTTGGTAAGGTTTTTGCAAAAGTGATGGAGATAAAAGAATGAGAAGCACCGGTATCAAATAGCACGAATGCAGGACGAGAACAGATTTGAAGAGTACCTTCCATGAGCCCATCATTTTGATCCCTGGGCGGTTCTTCTTCATCTATAACTGCATTGAGGCGAGCCTGCCTCCTACGTCCTCCATTATTTGGTTGGTCTTTCATAAGGGGGCAATCTGGCACACGATGCTCCCTACTCCCACAACGTAAACAAGCACCTAGGCGCTTCCAGCATTCTTCAGCCGAGTGACCGAACTTCTCACAAAAGGTGCACGCCGAGGCGACTTGCTCCTTTTCTTCCTTCACCTTTTTACTACTCTTTTGAGAACTTCCACCGTTCCCGTTCCTTGATCTTTTCTTATTATCACGGCTTTTGTATGGTTCCGTGATGCTGAACTTCTCCTTCTTATAATGCCGATCAGAGCGCCGGCTAGATTCTTCTCCCTTTCCTTTCAACCTTTCGACCTTCTCTAAGGTCCTCTCGCATAAATATGCCCTTTGAACCATCTCCGCATAAGTGCGGATATTTTGTGTCCCCAGTTGTTGAATGAAATCGGGCCGTAACCCGTCCATAAATCGGTTTACTTTTAATAAGTCTGTACTAATCAAATGTGGTGCATACGGTGCTAGTCTTGAAAACTGCAACTCATATTCTGCCACGGACATCATCCCTTGACGAAGGGAGGCAAACGCTATAGCCTTCCTTTCCTTTACATGCTCGGAGAAATATTTGGCACGGAATAAAGTGAGAAAAACATTCCATGTATGTGGCGCATCGGCTGGAGGTGCCGGAACCGATTTCCACCAAGTGCGAGCATCCTTGTTTAATTGGAACGTAGCTAGACGGACTTTCTCCTGATCAGTGCATTGAATAACATCAAATATCCTCTTCATCTCGTCGATCCAATTTTCTGCTTCGTCTGGATTGGATGATCCATAGAAACGCGGAGGATTTAGACTCCGAAAATTGCAATGAAAGTCTCCTGCCCTTGCCCCCGCACCACCTTGTGCTATAGTTTGCAGTGCCTAGGTGAGGCTGGCAACAGTTTGTTGCATACCGTCCCAATCTACGTGATGAGCCATGATAAGAATAATAAGGTACCTGAGAGAAAATAACAACTTGTTATTTCTCATTAATATTGGAATAAGCAAAATAATTCTTAAACTAATTAGCTATCTTATCCCGGGTTCTACCCAATCCTCACATGGGTGTGGAATTTTTCCTTAGTTCATAGGTAGAGGTTCTTAACCTTCGATTTATCCTATGACATGACTCTTTTCCTTAAGTCCTGAGACTTAGGCTCTGATACCAACTTAACTGTCACGCCTCGAGCCTTTAATTACAGCGGAAGACTCGCTCGGGGAGCGTAAACAGCCGGCATGGTAAGCCTCTTGCAAGCAAGAATCAATCAGAGCGCGAGACAATCACACAAGTAAATGCAATTGCACAAGATTTAATCAAACTTCAACTTTATTTCATAATGCTCAATATTCAAGATACAATCACTAATTTGATTTCCATTCTACTAAACTCAAGAAATAGGAAAATTACATTGACTCAATCTAGACACTTTAACTTCCCAAGTCTTCACTCTCATCTTTATAACACTTTCACTCGCTTCCGGACCCGCTACTAGTATAGCCCGAATCCGAATCCGAACTATTTCCATCTCCTGAAAATATTGGAAAATAGGTCATGAGCACACTTGCCCAGTAGGTATCTTCGCATCAACATGAAGGCACTATTTAAGAAATTATCATTTTTGCTCTAAAGAAATAAGGTAAGACCATGCGAATGCGAATCAATCATGCGATCAAATCAATAGAAACAAGATAACCATGTAAGATAGAATGATCAAGAATGAGCTAACAAGAATATAACAAGAACATGATATTGGCCTTCCATGAACAAGAATGTAACGAGATTATACTAGCAAGCCACATATTCCTCACTTTAGCATCTTATGCTTAAGAGCAAGTGCTTCGTGAATTTCTGTGAAATATCAAACAAGAATGTCATATTGTGCCATGGATCTTCACTTATTTATAGAAATAGTACTCCCAGCGTAATGCAACGCCAGTAGCATCATACCCCATGGTTTATAAAATAGTATGTTTCCGGCAATCAGCCGAGGGGACTAGCATAGAGCCCTTGAACACAATCAGTGCTCGATCACATCTTCAATTATAAATTAAGCTACTTCCACGCAGTATAATAGTAACGTATGGCCAAGAATATAGCGCTTCCAATAATTCCATGATAACTAAAATCAATGAATGAATGCTTCAACATAAGAATGTAAGAGTCAAGAAATAGACTTTAAATAATGTCATGCTCATATAACGGTATTTTCCTTAACTTCCATTTCTTTTAGATCAATTTAAGCAATATGTCAAGTTCTAGATCATCAAGGTTTGTCTAGAATCATAGGAATATCAACCCTTGGTCAAACCTTAGGTTAACATAAACAAGCTATGTAACGGTCATTTGCTGGGCCGTTACATTATGTAACGCGCCAGTAATAGGCCGTTACAGTGATCCGAGTCTAGAAGGATAAAAATAGACCCAGAGGAATGTGACGGTCTGGCACTGGGCCGTTACGTGAGCCTGACGGTCCAGTTCAAGGCCGTTACATTTCAAGAATCAAAAATCACGATAGAGTGTTCTAATTAATGGGCTTTCATTGGTACAACCAACTCGGCGTCCTAGTGGGAATCCCAAGCTCGCGGAGAATTACGGAGGCCTTGAAACAATGATTTCCTAGTCCATTGGAAGGATTATCCAATAGAGGGGTCCTCATATCCAAGATTGTGTTCCTATAGTGCAAAATGTGAACTAATGACAACATACCGGAATATGTGCCATGTACTTATAGAATTGACTCTATTGACAAAGAGAGACATATATAATCAAAGTGAAAATCGTGGTGAACTCCGTCAATACAACGTCTAAAAGTCATGCTTTATAATACAAGACTATAGAATTTTGACATGAAATTAACATATCCTTAAAATATCATTAAGATATCAAAACATGCAATACCTATCATGCACAATCAGATATCCAAAAAAAAATTCATATAATCAGGTTAAAACTTAAGTAACTATGCTTAATCAATAAATAATCTTGACAAGTTATTTTCTATCTTAGGGTTGACAGAACGCAGGATATAACGGTCTTAAGAGGGGGCGTCACAGTGAAAGTGACAATCATGATCAAGCCGTTAATTGAATGTAACGCGTCTGTCCAAGCGCGTTAGAAAACATCTGTGCAATTCAAATACTACAGAGTTTGTAATGGTCTGTAGTAGGGCCGTTACTTGAAAGTGACGGTCCTATGCTAGTGCGTTACAGTATCTGTTAACAGAAAATAATCATAGAAACTAAGAGATCAACTCACATCATGTCTTTTATCAAAACATGATGAGTTTCTAGTCATGTTAACGAAGTAAGGCCATCTACATGCATAGGTAATCATGAATAGATGAATAGTCATGTTTTAATTTCTTAATTTGGCTAAGAGGTGTATGATGTGCATAGAATAAATAAAACATGAAATCAATGCTCTATAATACATGGAATTCAATCAAACCAGAGGGCTTTTAGTCCTATCATGTTGTTTTTGCCGTTCATGAGATAACTTACCTCTTACTTAGACTGTAGTTTCTGAATTTAGTTGAGAACCCTGCCCTAGATCCCTTCCTTCTCTTGTGACTTTTTCAGCAACTTCTTTAGGCTCTAACTCCACGCCCTCTTGACCTAAAGATGTGAAATTCGGAGGGGAGTTAGTCTAAAGTATTGTAAACAAATTATTCTAAAGAACTTACCTGAGATAATGACTCCTTACCTTGCTTCCTTACGCCCAAAAAGTAAGGGTCGCACAGTTCAGAACTATGCCCTATTTATAGAGTTTAGGCTAGGGTTTGAGGATTAGATCGAGTTTAGAGTCCTTATTTCATCAAATCCTAATCTCTAAGAGTCCTTGGAGTTTTTACAATCCTTCCCAAGTCGATCCATAGTGGATAAGAACATCAAGTTCCAATCTTTTCATGAGTCCCTTCACTTACGGAACTAATAGGATGTAACGGTCGAGTGCCCATGCGTTACATGGCTGTGGCGGTCTTACGATAGACCGTTACAGTCATCGTAGCTTAGAGTTTCAATGTATAAAAACTCTTTTGTTGATTATCTAAATGATTATCTTATATTATTAGTATTTATCCTTAATATCCGTGGATAGGCTTAAATACATTCTAGAATATGGGCCAAACCTAATGGTCTAGGTCCTAAACCCTTTTGGACTTCAATTAAGTGGGTTGGGTTAATTGATTAACACAATTTTGGCCTTATATTGATTATTTAGTCCCAATTAATGTCAGAATATTATTTAAATAACTAGAAATTACTTTTATAAATTTTGGGGCTCTACACGGTGACTCCCGGTACAAGAGTTAAAATTAATTACAGTAATGAACTACAGGCCCACTCCACGCAAGGAGGTAACAGGCTACACATCCACTCCGGGGGGCACCGAACTTGGGTTGGCGGACAGCATTTTGGCGGGTCCCATGCAGCGGTTCCGGCTCGACGGTTTGCTGGTCGGCAGGATAGCAACTACGGACGTACAAAGGAGCCATGTCCTCCGGGAGGCTTCTGGAAGCGGCGGCCCACCGGGACGACGACAGCAGGTTCCCGGACGATCTCCTGGAGCGGTGACAGCTGAATCCTCTCCGACATATTTTTGCTGGCTTTTTCCGTTGACCCCTTTCAGCAGGCCAACCTCGGGACAGACCCGGGCAGCTTTGCGCACCCCTCAAAGTTTCGTCGTGATCCAATGGTCGGATCTTCCGTACCAACCCCTTCACCGAGCTACTGTCCTGCAACTCTGAGCTTGGGGCAACAAGAAGAAGGCTGACTTGTGGTGACTCAACGGCGGCACAAACGGTGGCGGCGGTGGCGGTGAACGATCACAGATGATAGAGGAAGAAGAGAAGTAGAAGAAACGTGAGGGAGATAGAAGATTTGGGATCAGATCTAGAGAGAGTTGGGGGGTGGGAGGAGGAAGAACACCAAGAACACTCAAGGGGGAGAAGGGAGTGTACACCAAGTAATATTCTCTTCAAATTTTCATTAGTTCCACCAAAATACAATAAGAGACTATAAATATTAAAACCCTAGATCTAGACCAAAGGACATCCACTAACACCAAAAGACATCCACTAACATTGGTCAAGGGTAGGTGGGGGACAAGTATGGGGGACAAGGAGGGGACACCCCCCATTAAGGGTAGGTGGGGGACAAGCATGGGGGACAAGGAGGGGGCATCCTCTACCTTTATCTCCTTGGTCCAATTGTCCAAGTCTTTTAGAATCCCATCTTAGGCCTTGAACCAGCCTTTTGAGCCCACATGTGTAGAAGCCTACAAGGGAGAGAAAGGCCCAATTGGGCTCCTAAAAATTTGGAGGCCCAATTTAGAAATTAGGCTCCTTACATGAAGTGTAACCCATTTTACAACATTGACCCATTACAGTCATAAATACTAAAATAAATACACACCAATTCACTCATAATAAACATAAAGAAACTCAATACCCAGATGGGGACTCCATGCTATCACCCAGCCACAAGGAGGTCGGCGTCGCTCGAGTCGTGCTACGTGTCTGATAACGACGGCTAACTCTGATGCCCTCACCATGATATTTTCATATACCTATTTATATGGTTCTTTATGCACTTAGAATTATTGTTAAACTAATGTTATTTTCATGACCAAATCATATACTTTTTGTAATTAACTTAAATTTATATGATTCATGGATTAGTCATGATTTGATCGCTATTACTACTATTTCTCTCATCTCTGAGTCATTTTCTTAAGTACATGGCACATATCCCGGTATGATGTCATTAGTTACACTTTACACTTATTGGCACATTTTTCTTGGACTTATGAACCTCTCCGCTAGATATTCCTTCTGTCGGACTAGGAGATTATGTTTCAAGGTCTCCGTAAGACTCCGCGAGCCTGAGATTCTCACTAGGACGCTGAGCTGGTTATACCTTAAAAGTCCAATTGTTTATAAAGCACTTTTACCGGTGTTTTGTAAGATCTGGACCTTTGCGGCCATATACTAGACCGCTACAATCACTAAGCGGCCTTTACCATGATCGCTAGAATTCAGGAGATTTCGCTATGTCGACTTTTCTATCTCATACATAAAACGATCCTACACTAGACCGCTTGGCTCAAGAAACGGTCCAGTAAACGACCGCTTGGTTCCTACATTTGTCTAACCCAAGGTTGACCCTTGGGGTTGATTTTCTTGAGTTCCTGAACGGTCTTAGAATTATCTAGACTTGGAACCTATGTTAATAAATCAATGTTAAAAATATGAAAGATAATGGATGTACCGTTATGCTGTCGAATTTTCTTCATAACATAACATAATTATTAATACATTTCTTGAAATTCTCATGATCAATTATTGGTACGTTCTATACCTTGGTTATCTTATGATGGAATTATTGTTGAACTTGTACATTATTGACCACATTATTGTAATCGTGGAAGTAGCTTGATTTATACTTGAAGATGCATTTCGAGCACTGATTGTGTTTAAGGGTTCTATGCTAGTCCCCTCGACTGATTATCGGAAACATACTGTAAATCATGAGGTATGATGCTACTGGCGTCGTATTGCGTTGTGAGTACTTTCTTTATAAATAAGTGAAAATCTACAGACATGAATAAAGATCCACGTAAATTCACGAAGTACTTGCTATAAAGCGAAAAGTACTTTCTAGCTTGTTATATGACTTTTTATTGTATAGCCTCCATGGTTATGAAAAGTACGTTCTTGTTACATTCTTGTTCATGGAAAGGCCAAATTTACATTCTTGATATATACTTGATCAATCATATTCTCGTATCTCATCTTGTTACTTTAGTTTTATTCACATGTTTTACCGTATTTGTATGATTTATCTTATTCTCTAAAGCTAAAATGTTAATTACTTAAACTCGCCTTCATGTTGATACGAAGATATTTACTGGGTAAGTGTGTTCATTACCTATTTTCTCGATGTCTCAGGAAGTACAAGTGAATCGGATTCGAATTATATAAGTAACGGGTCCAAGAGTGATTGAAGGACATATGAACGAGAGAAACCTTAATTATCAAGTGTCTAGTCAAGTCATGATGTAATCTTTATTTTATTGAATCTAGTGAAAAGAGTTAAAGATCTTATGTACTTTGAGATTATTTGATAAAGAAATAGAGTTAAAGGTTTGAATGAATTATTGGTGAAATTACTTTTATGTGATTGTCTTGCGCTCTGATTATATTACTTGCAAGAGACTTACCATACCGGCTGTTCATGTTCCCGATTGTTTCCGCTGCATAAATCTTGGGACGTGACAAAAACCCACAGATACTTGATCTGTAAAACCCAGGTCATTACATTGTCTTCTCTGTCACCTACTGATTGTTCTTGTTAGTTATTTATCGCACTATTCTATTTATTGTTGTGAGACAGAGATCTACGAGACCCCTACTGAACTAATGAGATGAGACTCGCCCCTTTATTTTTCAGGTGAAGCGCGATTTACGCGTAGTGCTCCCGTTGCTTCTCGTGGTGCCAATAGTCAAGGCTAACTATGTCACGTCCCGACGCGGAATATCGGGACTGACAGTAGAAAACGCTAGTAAAGATAACAAGCTAAGCTAAGAATTAACATAACGCCATTAACAGAAATAACTCCAAATCTATTACAATAACCATCAAACCAACTTAAACATAATCAAACATAACCTATACTCGACTCTGTTATCATAACTAACACAAGTTCTAAGGCATAGCTAGATGTAAAACAACTATAACAATCTCAACATAACGACTAGCTGAAACACTCTAAGTCATCACTCTTACCCATTCCCATCCATCTGTGAATCTTCACCTGAGCTGCTTGGAAAGGGGGGAAAACAACTATATGAGCGAACACTCAGTAGGTAACAACAGGCAAGTGAAAGTGATTAACCAATTAATTACATGTATGAAACGGAAAGAAAAGAAATAACCAATCGAATGAAACAACATAATAAAAGAAAGTGCTAAAGAATGGAATGAAATAACAATATGGCAGAATGATATAACTACAAGAATTGTAAGTTAAGAACAATATATATATAACAGGAATTGCAAGAAATTGGCCAACAAGTAAGAATATAACCAATTAGAACACGATTCAAGTCAGAGATCATTGTCATAGACATCACGCTAGTCATGCACTCGGTGCAATACCTCACCATGTTATTACAAACTCCCATGGACACAAGTACTTTTCGGGCGCTCTCCTTAGGACCAGACCGGGCCCTTATGATGCGTTGGCATTGATTTATTGGATCCAAGATCCCAAGTTCCGTCTAGACTTTAATCAAGTTAAAATGGCCAATTACAATCAAGTACAAACTTACCTCGGAACATCCCAAGGCTAAGTTGAAGAGATATTGTCCAGAATTTCTGTCCAGGAGTTCAAGTTATCAAGAACCATCATATTCTTGGATTCAAAACTATAAAACACGGAGAAAATTAGTCTCTGGATGATATGCGGTCACTACTGGGACGCTCAAGACTTGTGCAGTCGACTATGGGCCACACTAACAGCAACTGGGCTGAGGTTTAGCCCTCGGGGATCAAGGTTGAATGGCTGATAAAGGGCCGCTCTACTATATGAACGGTAAGTATTGGGCCGCTCAAGGCCAGAAGTTTACAAAATCGAGGACAGGATATGTGGTCATGACAGAGCCGCTCATTAGTTGAACGGCCCATCATGGGCCACCTATCAGATGTACGGGCCATATCTGGCCGCACAACACAGGGCCTAACAAAAATATAAAAATTCACCCAAGTGGGCTCCCAGGCTGCCATAGACAGGGTGGAACTGAACCAGAGTCCAGCCCACTGTCTGTTGGTCGGCCTAGGGTCTACAGGGCTGATCAAATCAGGATTTGGCCGAAGATAGATCAAGAATAATCGGCCAAGACTAATTAGCATTAGCCAGGGATGAACGGTCTCTCTTGGCCCGTTCATGGGTTTATGCGGTCTACAATTGGCCGCTCAAGTCTCTATTAGTCCAATTCGAACTAACTCAAATCACAGCGGTTCGATTGAGTTCAATTCAAATCTAGGGGGATATAAATGGTTCAAGATTAACGGTTATAACAAGTGTAAACCTAATAGCCATTTCAATTATAAATTGATTCACACTTAAGATTGACATTCATTGGAAGATGAATCAAGATCAAGCTCAAATTAAATAAATCAGCAAGAATCATTTACTGTCATGAATTACAGTTTATTAGGTATGTTACTAACATGCTATTAACCACTAATCTACTTACATAACATGCTATGTAATGTTATTAGGTATGAATGACCAATTAATATGTTCTGTTTCATATGTGCGGTCGGTTCTGGACCTTAAATCGCCATGTACGGTCACAGCCAGGCCGCACATGCCCCTTCAGGTCCGAAGGCCTGCTGGAGATGGACGGTCGGTCGTGTGCCGCTGGAAGGGATGTGCGGTCTGGAACTGGCCGCAGGTCAGACATGCGGTTAGTATTCGGTCGTACGTTCCAGGGAAACGATCAGAGACAGAAACCTTTAAACGGTCAAGAGCAGGCCGCTTGTCTTGGATGTGCGGTCTATCGTATGGCCGCACAAGGTCAGACAGGTCGCTGCCCCTTCGCCTTGCCCGACTCCGGCGAGGTTTCTAGGGTCAGAACTAAAACATGAAATTCGCACGATATAAAACATGAAATTTGGGACTTTTACTACCAAAAGAAAGAGCACGAAAAATTATACAAGATGCACGAATCAATTTTATATTTACAGTCTGAAATTACTACTTAATCGAAAGGGAACAATTATAACCCTAGTTCTGACATGATTCTACAAAAACCAAAAATTCTCTTAGCACACTTGATAAAATTTAAGGCTTTCTACATCAATGAAAAGCTGACACGATGATACTTCTAACCATATATTATTTGTAGGGTTTGACTTACTATCACCTACCTGAATCGGATGAAGAAGGAAGGAGAAAGAAACCCAAGACGCCAGTACACGCAGCCACTAATCGTTGGAGATCTCCCTCGATCCAACTCCTCTACAGCCGCCACTGGTTCTAAACGATTCTAGGGTTAGAGAGCTTCATTTTTATAGGTCACACACCTTCTAGAGGTTTCTATGCACGGAATATTCGTCCACGCAAGTTGGGTCAATGTGAACGCCGCCGCAATTGTTGACGCGAATCAATCGCCGCCGATTGCACCTCCTAGGGTTAGGGTTTCAAGAGATTAAGAGAGGAGAAATGATCCTCTCATCCTGGCCTTTCATTTGCCACCGGTTTGAGCTCAATTGATAGAGTATTGGGCTCGAATTTGACATTTTAAAATATGGTTAACTAAGTGTTGAATTTGGGCTTAATCCACTAATTCAACCTATTTACAGATTTTATTTGGATTGACCACAGAAGACAAGTTTGTTAAACGTGTTATCCTCTACAAGAATATAATTTTTCTGAATTTTTATTAAATAATAAAAATATAACTTATTCTATTTATTAAAGAATTATTCTAATTAATTTATAATTAATTTCTTAAAAAATTGAGGTATTACAAACTACCAGTTTGTGAGAGACATAGTATGTCCCGTGATCTTATACTTTTCTTTTAGTTGATTGTACTTATTATGAACTTAGAATTCTAAACTATATAACTGTTTAATTTTATAGTTATTTATTTTTATATTATTTAATTATGCATTATATATTTTTACAATTATTTTAGATTCGTGTACACTCCTACATCAACCTTTAACTCTTCTGAACGTCGCAGCTCATGGGTGACGAGATAAGATTTAAAATGTTTCGATCTTTTATTAGTACTCAAATTCTGAGTCGTTACATAAGACGTGATTCGTTCTCCACGATAAATCTCCATGTTATCCGACAGTCTAGAGAAACTACAGGTTTTCAACCGCTACAAATTATTATAATTTTTTTAAATTAACTTATATTTACTTATTTAGATATGTTATTGAAGTTATATCTGCAAGTTCTTTAAAGTATGTCAAAAAGTTAGCGATTAAATTCATTGTTACTTTTTTCAGCAATGCTTATTTATCTAGATAAACTGTTTAAGTTGTGTTATATTGTTACCTAATATATATTCATTAGATAATTTTAGTGATTTATAAAATATGTCTAAAGGTTTAGCTGTCTTATTGATTTAAAATATATTTATGGTATTTATAGGTTAAATGCTATACAAGTAAAGTTAGACATTGTATGAAGTTATACGAAAATGAATAGATATTCAGATATTATCTAAATTCGAATAGTATCTAATTGAATCGAATTCGAGTGGGAAAAATCTTTTATCCGCCGGATCATATCTGGACTTGGATAACTACGAAAATGATAAAAGGAGCAAAATCGGTTTGATCGACCGCTCAGTCTACCGCCCTAATGGATCCTACAAAGAGGGAGCAAGGACCGTACGAAGTTATAATCAAATTCGGCCTCATCCGGGTTCACAATATCTGGATCGAGAAGAGACAAAAGAAAACGGTCCTGGTCCGCACCCGCTGATGCGGGTTTCGGTCCTACTCGGATTTGACTATTTTGCAGTGGTGCTCGAAGGGCAGACAAACGGACGACCGACTCTGTCCTGCCCGGGACACCTTGAGACCGGTAGTAGCCAGTTGGAAAAGGGCGTGGGGACCGATACCTGTCCTTGGTATCCAACAAAGAGACGCAAATATTACCGAATAATAAATAAGGAGTAAAGAGCGCCAGACAAAACAATCTTCCCTCTATAACACAAGGTCACTGCCCTTCTCCCCGTCCTCAAGTCCTTTGTTTCTCTTCTCACTCACCTCTTCCTCTCTCTCCTCTCTTTGCTTTCCCAGACGAAGCTTGCAAACCCTAATCTCTCTCTCTCTCTCTCTCTCTCTCTCTCTCTCTCTCTAATCGACATAAGAAGAGGAGTGGGGAACTAGGAAGTGGGAAAGGTGCTGGTTTGGCGACGGAGATGAAGAGCCTGTACGCCAAAGGGAAGGGAAAGATCCACCCTTCCCCGTCGTGCCAGGGGGCACCACCGGGCGGCGGCCGGGGAAACGCGGCCCTGGCAGTGCTGAGCCTGCTGCCGGCAGCGATCCTCGCGCTGACAGCGGCCCTGAAGGCGGAGGATAGGGAGGTGCTGGCTTACCTGGCGACGCGCTCGCTGCAGGGCCCGGGGTCGATGGTGGCGGAGAAGAAGCGCCGGTGCTGGCGGCAGGGGAACCACCAGCCGCTGTTCAGCTGCGGGTGCTTCGACTGCTACACCAGCTACTGGTTCCGGTGGGACTCGTCACCCGACCGCGAGCTCATCCACCAAGCTATCGAGGCATTCGAGGAGCACCTGGCCTGCTCGGAGAAGCGGCAGCCGGCAGGGAAGGGCGGCAGGCGGAGCGACCGGAAGGAGAAAGCGAAGGCAGAACCGGAGGAGAAGTGCAAGAACCAGCCTGGGATGGAGAGGAAGACGACGCCACCAGACGATGGAGCCGGAACGGTACTCGAGGAGGGGCCGAGCGCGGTGGTGAGCTCGTACAGGGAGGAAGAGGCGGCGAAGATATACCACGCCGAGCTGGTGCTCGAGGCCGATATCGGCGACGGCGGAGATGACGCCGGCGGCGAGTGGGAGCGCGGGGAGGCGGCCGGGGCGGGGATGGAGATGGTGGCGATGGCCCAGCAGCAGGGCGGCGAGAGGTGGAGGGACGGTTGGCCGGACGTGATGGGCCTGTTCAAGTCCCGTTTTTGGAGACTTTGGAGTCCGGGCGTGTAAAGATCCTTCGTGAGGAACACAGAGCTTCGGTGGGGGGGGGGGAACACGATAAGAGAGAGAGAGAGAGAGAGAGAGAGAGAGAGAGAGGGAAGAACTCCGGTGGAACTCTTTTTTCTATCCTCCCTTTCGGAGAACGGTTTTTCCTTTCGAGCTCTCATTTGGTAGGGTTTCCACGTTCTCGTCGCGGTTTGTTAAAATAGTATTCTGTCGTCCTTTTCTGTGAAAACCGAGAACCCCCATCTTTCTGAGTTGAGTTTTATTATTTATATATATATTTATATACATATATAACTTTTTTTGAAAAGAAATATATATGCATATATATATATATATAACAGTAACAATATATGTTTTTTTTTTCTCGTGGGTGGGCAAACTTAGGGGGAGCTGGTCATCAAGAAAGGATAGGCTGGTTACAGCCTCGACGACTAACTAGCTTTGGTAGCGGGCTAACAGCAGAGAGCAGATGCTTATTATTCCTCGAGGCATGGCAACCAACGACCCCGATCTTTTGTTTATTAGGTGTAAACTTTCTTGGTTGGCCATAGTTTAGTGTCGTAGGCCTGTCTCATTGAAGTCTCATGCCGGCAGATGGTTTTGAACGTTTGATGGCATGGGGAACTGGAGTTCGTAATTCCATTAGGTTAATCTGACGTTTCCCTTCCCTTTACCGCGGATGATGACGGGAGTGGATGGGACTTTCATAGGCCTAGTTCCTCCTCTTCGTTACGAGTTTGTTCTTATGACAATTCGGGCCTGCTTGTGTGGGTCGTGACGTAATTAATGAGTGGCGGCCGAGGCGAGACGAATTCAAGGGGCTTTCCCGTGGACGATGTAGCATTAATTCTGATATATCACTGGGACTACGGCGTTCGCGTTTTTTAACTCCGGCGTTGCATGTATGGTTTGGCGACTATACGTGATTTTTCCAAGAATAATAAGAGTAATTATAAATTATTTAAATAATAATATAATATTTAAAAATTAATTAAAATCTATTTGAAATTTAAAAATGCAGTATAATCATGTAGTGGTGTAACAATAGACATAGATCTTATATTTTATAGATGAAGAATATTAAAATCTATTGTTAAGTTTATTTCTTTATGACTATGATGTAATATTTAAAGATTAGTTACAAAAAATAGACTAAATAACCATATATGTATTATAGATTGATGAAATAATAATTTTACAACATAAAAGGTAGAGTAAACAGTCCAAATATTATAAGAAATTTTAATTTTCTAAGAAAAATAATAAAAGATTTCAAACATATGACTCAACTGAGCAAAATTGAGTCAAACCCGAGTCAGGCCGACTCATCTAGATCAACGAGGATCTGATACGAGTCGGATCTTGAAGTCGACAAACTCTGGTCGCATGTCCCTATTAAAGGTTATGATGTGACATGACCTAGGATGTTTGATGAAGTCTTAGGAATGCAGTAACTAATCTATCAATCCCTCGGACCTAGCAAGCAAACAAGATTCACGGACCGCCAACTTTACTCGAGCGGACTCTCCCGCTAAGCACACATCAGTGCCCCTAGGCAACTTGGTGATGGTGGTGAGGGTCCGAGACGGGACCTCGCGGCTCCGGGGATTGGCTAGCTGAAGGTTGAACCCCTAAGGGTCCTAGGATGCCCACTCTCGGGGGTGACCAGCACGCCGAGGGCGTGGGAGGTAATGGCTCTCTCACAACACGCCCGCGGTAGTCACTCACACAATAGTAATTCAGGATCGGGCACTCACTTACCGTCCGACGGCACTAGCGGCAATACTAAACCAGCAATGGAAAGAAACCAGCAAAGGGGTAACCGAAGCTCACCTGATCGGTGTGAAGACACCGATCCCGGCCGGAGACAACGGCGAGCGAGGAAGCGTGGGCTTACCCGCACGCCGCGCCGATGAAGCTTCAACCTGAAATTTCAGTTTACATGCACTACGTCTCTTGCAAGGGGGTTGGACTAGGGGTGGGGATTAGTTTTTACAACCAACATATACCTCCACGCAGGGAGGGGCGGTCAACCGGCCAGGCGGGGTGGGGAAAACTACGCTAGAAGCCGAAGTGGACGAAGATCGTAGGTTCTGCCAGCCCTCTGAAACAGCGGATAGACAGTCGATGTTGACGCCGCTGCGGACTGATCCGAACTCTGTTTGCAACGAAACTAGCGACAAAACCTCCATGGTTGACCCAGGATGTCGTCAGAATTTTTGGGGATTTTCTTGTTGGCGACGACGGTCAGGGCAGAGGCGTGAATAGGGTTGGAGGCTTCTGATTCTGGTAACTTTTATGTCATTACAGAAGAAATGCGAGGACACCACGGTTGCTCCTGAGATCTGATTCAGGCGAGACCAGAGTCTTTGGATTCATGGTCAAACCCTCTTCGAACGGAGATTCACGGGGATGCCGTCGAAGGTCGGAGCTGACCGCGAGAGCCTGAGAAGTGGGAGGGGGTCGGATCTATCTTTAGTCAGACTGACCTACGCACTATTGGTAGGAAATTTGGAACTTTGTGCTTCGGGCTTCAAACGACGCTTCGCTTCTTGGCGATGCCAGGGGACTTGGAGGAGAACGTTTCAGCCAAGCACCGCTCCATGAAGCTCAGAACTCTGGTCGTGGTAGCCTCTGCAATCTGCTTCTGGATGACTATCAGGAGGATGATGCGCTGTCTGGCGATGTCAGCTCTCCTGGGCAGCCACGAACTCAGATTGGGACGAGACCACCACCGTTGCGAAGAGGACTAGGAGACGCTTCCAACGGTATATGGTACGCCCTCTGAAGCTTCTTGGTGATGATGTGGCAGTCTCAGAAAGTCACTGGTACTCTGCTACCTGTGAGTTGGGAATAGGATGAAGGTGTAGGGTTGTGTGTATGAGGGTGGGATGGCCAAGGGAAGCAAGGGGAAATGGGGAGGGCGACCAGGGTAGGAAGGGGGTGTTGGGGAGGGGTGAGGGGCAGTCAGCAAGGGAGGGAGATTTAAATTTGGCCTAGGGTTTGAACCCCTTCAGTCTTGGGGAGATGGAATGGTGCTTGGGAAAGGATAGTGGGTGGTTGGGGGTTGGAGGGTGGCTTGGAGATTGGTGATTCTCCCTTGGGACTAGGGGTAGAGTAAAGAGGTGTTGTGGGAAGTTGTGGTGACTATTGAATGTGGGGAGGAGAGAGAGAAAGTACGTGGGAGGGGGAGGAGAGAGAAAGGGGATAGGGGAGGGGAGTTTTTCACTCCTCTCTAAAGGCTTCTCACCAAATGAATTAAATTTTCTGGACTCACAATAATAGATCTTCATTAGCTTAAAATGGGGAGATGGGAGTCCTATTTATAGGGATCCCACAATTTACAACAAGTCCCTGACTTTTGGACCATTGACAAATAACCAAGGGAAAGGCGGCGCCTCTGTGCCTAGCCCATATAATTGAGCCCATTAACCCAACTAATCAACCCTATGACACTTAACTTAGGTAGATGACTCATTAACCTAGGTACTTGACTCAGATAAAAGGAAAATTACAATGATATGACTCAAATAAAATATGAAAGTTACATGCCAAGACTCATAAAATGTGACGGACACAATGGAGTACTGTCAGTGAGCAATCGGAGCTGTAAAAAAATGTGAAGGGCGAGAGATGTCCCCATCATACCACCGGGATGCGAAGAACTCGACACCGTCGAGTATGGGTCCACCGAGGAAGTGGTCCTCCAAAGCAGCTCCTGGCGAGCTACGACCTCCAAACTCAACCCTGCGTCAGCAACCAGGGGACGGTCCTTCATCCTCTCAAGGTGGCTCGGGCACACCTTCTTGCCGGTGATGGAACCATGCTTGCCTAGTATTGCCTCCGTGTGCACACGTCGGGCTCTCAGGCTAATATGTGGTGGCTCTCCGAGTGTGTCTCTCACAAGGGTAGGGGTAGGCCCGAAACTCTCACTAGGATCCACCGCGGGTCCCATATAGGGTGCCGGACCCGCTATGTGGGAAATGTGGTGAATCTCGAAACCCATTAGAAAGCCCAACCCATAAGCCGGGTTGCCAAGGCCACTCGGAAGTTGGTAATGTCACACCCCGAGCCTTTATGACAGCGGAAGACTCGCTCAAGAAACGTGAACAGCCGGCCTGGTAAGCCTCTTGCAAGCAAGAATGATCAGAGCGCGAGACAATCACACACATAAATGTAATTGCACATCATTTTAATCAAACTCCAACTTATTTCATTGATAATCAGTATTCAAAATATAATAACTTTCAACTTCCTTCAATCTATCAAACTCAAGAAATAAGAAAATTACAGAGACTCGATCTAAACAATATAGACTTTCCTAAGTCTTCACTCTCATCTTGACAACACTTTCATTCACTCTCGGACCCACTACTTGTATAACCCGAATCCGAATTCGAATCACTTCCATCTCCTGAAAAGATTGGAAATAGGTAATGAGCACACTTGCCCAGTAGGTATCTTCGCATCAACATGATTAGCACTATTAAAGTAATTAGTATTTTAGCTCTAGAGAAATAAGGTAAAATCATGCGAATAGCCAAAGTAACAAGATGATCATGTAAGATAAGATAAGAGCAAGTATGAACTAGCAAGAATGTAACAAGTATGATCAAGAATGTATCATGGCCTTTCATGAACAAGAATGCACTTTCACTTTTCACTTTCATAACCATAAAGGTTACGCACGAGAATGTCAATCATGTAGCAATTCACTATATTTTCACGAGTGCTCCTGGATTTCACTTATTTATAAAGAAAGTACTCCCGATGCAATGCGACGCTAGTAGCATCATACCCCATGGTTTATAATAGTATGTTTCCGGTAATCAGCCGAGGGGACTAGCATAGAGCCCTTGGACACAATCAGCGTCCGAACTGTATCTTCACGTATAAATCAAGCTACTTCCATGAGTGTAACAATAAAGTATGGCTAAGAATGTAATAAGTTCAATCAATAAGCTCATGACAACAATTATCAAAGAACGAATGCTTCAATTAAGAATATGAGAGATCAAGAATGAATTAAGACAATGTTATGCTTATGGAAACAAATCGGCAGCATAACGGTACATTTCTTTAACTTCCACTCATTATATTAAGTTTCTTGATCAATATGATAAATCCTAGACCATTATCAAGCCATCTAGGAACTTTAGAATATCAACCCTTGGGTCAAACCTCGGGTTAACTAGCTCAAGCATTGTGACGGTCAAAGACTGGGCCGTTACATTCATGTGATGCTCCAATGTTGGGCCGTTACAATGGTCTGAATCCCGAACAAAGAAAGTAGACTCAGTTCAATGTGACGGTCTTGTACTGGGCCGTTACATTCACGTGACGGTCGATCCTTGATCCGTTAGAACGACTGATTCCAACAACAATAATTGGACTCAGTTAAATGTGACGGTTGTATATTGGGCCGTTACATGGGCCTGACGGTCCAATATAGGTCCGTTACATTGCTAGAACCAGAAAACATCGATAGTACTTTCTAATCAATTGGGTTTTAATGGTACAACCAACTCGACGTCCTAGTGGGAATCCCAGGCTCGCAGAGAATTACGGAGGCCTTGAAACAAGATTTCCTAATCCATTAGAAGGAATATCTAATAGAGAGGTCCTCAAGTCTAAGAATAATGTTCCTATAGTGCAAAGTGGGAACTAATGGACAACATACCGGAATATGTGCCATGTACTTAAAGAAAATGACTCTATTGATAGAGAGAGAATGTGTAACAATGTGAAACCAAGATAAAACTCCGTCAATACATCATTTAAAATCATGTAGTTAATATAAACTATAGTGCTTTGGCATGAAATTAACATATCCTTAAAATAATTCAAGATGCCTTTAACATGCGATACTTATCATGAACCAATTAATAACTTTAAAATCATATTAACAGGTCAAAACTTAGATAACTAGGCATATTTATAAGTTAATGTGACTGTTCTTCAATTCTGTCTACAGTTACTCTGACGGTCTAGGATAGGCGCGTTATAGTCTTGTGACAGATTATCGAGGGGCCGTTACAGTAGTGTAACGCTCCTGTTATGGTGCGTCAGAGACAACAGAACAATTCAAATGCAACAGAGGGTGTGACGGCTTATCGTAAGGCCGTTAGATCATTGTGACTGTCTTATCTTGATGCGTCAGATCGTCTGCTGGTAGAAAAATAAAGTAAAGGTTTATGAAAACATAACATGCCTGGAAATCAAAATACTACAACTATTCCAGACATGATAAATGAAGTATAGGCCAACTATATACATGGGTTTTAGTGAATAGATAAGATAATATCTTTTATTTTCCATTTAGGGCTAAGAGATGCATGAATGTATAGAACCATCAAAACATGAAATTCCTAGTCTATAATGCATTAAATCAAGCACAATCAGAGGGCTTTTATCCCTAACAAGATATTTTTACCAATCATGAGATAACCTACCTTTTAATCTGGGCTTTAAACTTCTAATTTGAGCTTTCAAGGACTGCCCTAGTTCCTCTCTTTTTGTGACTTTTCAGCGACTTCACGCTGCTCTAGCTCCTCAGCCTCTTGACCTAAGGATGTGAAATTTTGAGGGTAAGAATCTGAAACTAAGGTGAACAAAAAGTTCTAAAGGGCTGAACTCCAATTACCTCGTTTAGACGTCCTAATCTCTTGATCTTCAGGGGTCTTTTGCTCTGAATTCTGGGCTGCTATGACTGAATCAGCGACCTTGGAAGCTTCTATCTCCTTGGTTGGTTGATCTCCTAGCACGAAATTTGGCGAACTATTAGTCTAAAGTATACTAAACAAAATTTTCTAAAGGACTTACCCAAAATTATGACTCCTTACCTTGTTTCTTCACGAGCCAAAAGTAAGGGTTGCTCAGTTCAGAACTAGGTCCTATTTATAGGGTTTTGGCTAGGGTTTGAGGATTAGATTGATTCTAGAGTCCTTGTTAAAGCTTAGATCAACTTCTAAGAGTCATTAACACCTCTATTAGTCTCCCTATCTTGATCCCTAAGAGATAAGCTAGCAAGAATCCGATCTTTTGGCTTGTTCTTCTCTTCACAGACTTACATCGTGTGACGGTCCAGGCTTGATGCGTTACATGACTGTAGCGGTCGCCCGATAGACCATTACATCAAACGTGTACAGAGTTTCAAATTAATAAAACTCTTTTATTCGTTTATCCTATATAATTATCTATATAAATAGTACTTATCCTTAAAATACGTGACTAAACTAAATAACCTTCTAGAATATGGGCTAAACTAAATGGGCTTGGTCTTCAAACCTTTTGGGTCTTAATTAAATGGGTTAGATTAATTATTTAACACAATTGGGCCTTATAATGACTTATTTAATCTATTATTTATTTATTAATATATTTGGGTCTTTAAAATTCTCAGAAAATAATTAAATATACCAAAAATAATTTATAAAAATTCCGGGACCTTACAGGCAAGGTCTAAGTCCTCGTGCCCTCAAGTTAGAGGTGACCCTGGGATAGAGCCACTCTAAAGTCACCATCGCCAAGTTGCCAATTTGGAATTCAAAGTGGTGTTCATAAGGTTTTGCCCGCAAACTGTGATTCTCACCGCTCGTTGTTTGTTGCTTGCTTAAATGCTCATGCCAAGTACTACGATGCGGTGTGAGTGGGAGATGTATGATATGCGAAGGGGGGCCAAGACAACCATACTTAGACCAATCATGCAGAGGTGTTATGGAGACTTTGAAGGGTGTGGGAGGGCCGGGGCATCCATAGGTGTCCCTCTCATGCGTGGGTGTGATGAGTGCCGGAGGATCCGGACATTCATGAATGCTCCTAACATGCTTAAGACTCATGATGAATGAAGGTGGACCATTACATCCGAATATGGACCACTCATGTTTCCTACTTGACATGTGGGTAATATGAATGAATGTACCCAACATAGTGTTCATGTCAAGTGGTGGGAGGTGCCAAGACATATGCATTCCTACTCCAATGATGACTTCCATGTGTGGGGTGGTGGGATGGCTTTTGAGCTTCCACTTAAAAGGGTCGAAGGAATATAGGAAGGTGGACATTTTGTAGAGAGGCACTTCCTTGTTCCCTAGGTGAAGATCTTCCCTTGTTATGGGTTCCCATATGAGGCCCGAGTCTAGGAAGGGGTGGATTGGGTCAAACATGGTGGGTTGTGGTAGAAAAAGGTGGGTGGTGGGTAAGGTGGTCGGGTCACAGGGGTATCCTGATTCTCATAGGAAGGGATCGTGATAGGGGTTACCAAGGGAGAGGAGCCCTTTGTCCTCAAGATCCTCAAAAGGTGGGTCATTCTCCTCCAAGATGATTGGGCCAAGGTTGTTAGTGGGTTGGCCAATCAAAGCACTTGGGATCTCAATGGGAGGGGAGTAGACCTAGATGGGTTCCTCATCCATGGGGAGAAAGAGAAGGAGGTCGCTAGTGTAGCGCCCAATAGTGTAAACTGAGGTGATAGACCCAACACATAGGTGTAGGAGGTCAAGGCTCCTAGGTTGTTCGGTCATGGGGTTCAACATGCCAGTCAACTCTAATTGCCATTCTATGCTCTTGAGAAGGTCCCCTAAGGTCTCCACTTGGTAAGATGATTGGATTGTGGTGTGATAGGAGGGGAATGGTACTATGGGGAGGTCTAGCTCCATGGGAGGGCAAACATGGGCCATGATTTCTCTAACTGGGTCTTCCTTTAGCCAACTAACAAGGGATTCTCCTAAGATGAGTTCGGCCCCAACTAGGGAGGGTGGGGTAAGGTGAAGACCACCGTGCGAGGCCTTTTCTTCATCTTGGACATGGGTGGTCTCCATGGGGGAAATAGGGTCCGGAGTGTTCACCACTATGGGGTCGGGTATGGGTTCCTCTGCCAAGGAGGTGAGAGGGTCTTTTGAGGGTTGGTGTATCTTGCACCCGGGGTGGTGAACAAGGGCGGGACTCCGGCAGATGGGAGAGTACAAGGTTGTTGAATTTAAAGGCTCCCAGAAGGTGTGGCGGATGCACTAGGCAAGTCCGACGTGTCGGGTCGATGTCGGCATTCCTTTCATCTAACCATTTCTTACCTAGGATTATGCATGGACCCGCCAATGTTCCTACTTGACACCAAGCCCCATCAAAATACTTAGTCTTCCCGAGCCATCTATGGAATTCAACAAAGAGTTGGCTTCCATTGCGCATAATTTGTCTAGTCCTAGAAAGAGAGGCAACGATGTCGGGGGATACCCAATTATTAGACTCCAAGTCAATGAAATCAATTTCCGTGGGCTCTCCATTAGGTAGATATGCATGGGATATGATTGAGAGAGGGGTCATTTGACCCTAAACTCAATGATGACAAGAGTGGGTGGACAATGCAAGGGTCAGACCGATGATGACTCTAATGCAAGCGTGCCCTAGGACTTGACTTGTAGAGACAAGTCAATGACTTGCTCTGATACCAATTGATGTGACACGACCTAGGATGTTTGATGAAGCCTTAGGAATGCAGCAACTAATCTATCAATCCCTCGGACCTAGCAAGCAAACAAGATTCATGGACCGGCAACTTCACTCGAGCGGACTCTCCCGCTAAACACACATTAGTGCCCGTAGGCAACTTGGTGATGGTGATGAGGGTCCGAGACGGGACCTCGCGGCTCCGGGGATTGGCTAGCTTAAGGTTGAACCCCTAAGGGTCCTAGGATGCCCACTCTCGGGGGCGACCAGCACGCTGAGGATGTGGGAGGTAATGGCTCTCTCACAACTCGCCCGCGATAGTCACTCACACAATAGTAATTCGGGATCGGGCACTCACTTACCGTCCAACGGCACTAGCGGCAATACAAAACCAGCAATGGAGAGAAAACAGCAAAGGGGTAACCGAAGCTCACCTGACCGGTGTGAAGACACCGATCCCGGTCGGAGACGAGGGCGAGCGAGGAAGCGTGGGCTTACCCGCACGCCGCGCCGATGAAGCTTCAACGTGAAATTTCAGTTTACATGCACTATGCCCCTTGCAAGGGGGTTGGACTAGGGGTGGGGATTAGTTTTTACAACCAAAATATACCTCCACGCAGGGAGGGGCGGTCAGCCGGCTAGGCGGGGTGGGGAAAACTATGCTAGAAGCCGAAGTGGAAGAAGATCGTCGGTTCTGCCAGCCCTCTAGAATAGCGGATAGATAGTCGGTGTTGATGCCGCTGTGGACTGATCCGAACTCCGTTTGCAACGAAACCAACGCCAAAACCTCCGTGGTTGACCCAAGATGTCGTCATAATTTTTTGGGATTTTCTTGTTGGCGATGACAGTCGGGGCAGAGGCGTGAACAGGGTTGCGGGCTTCTGATTCTGGTAGCTTCTGTGTCATTGCAGCATGAAGGCGAGGACACCACGGTTGCTCCTGAGCTTTGATTCAAGTGAGGCCAGAGTCGTTAGATTCATGGTCAAACCCTCTTCGAACGGAGACTCACGGGGATGCCGTCGGAGGTCGGAGCTGACCGCGAGAGCCTGAGAAGTGGGAGGGGATCGGATCTATCTTCAGTCAGACTGACCTGCGCACTATTGGTAGGAAATTTGGAACTTTGTGCTTCGGGCTTCAAACGACGCTCCGCTTATTGGCGATGCTAGGGGACTTGGAGGAGAACGTTTCTGCCAAGCGCCGCTCCAAGAAGCTCAGAACTCTGGTCGTGGTAGCCTCTACAATCTGCTTCTGGATGACTGTCAGGAGGATGATGCGCAGTCTGGCGATGTTAGATCTCCTGGGCAGCCACGAACTCAGATTGGGACGAGACCACCACCGTTGCGAAGAGGACTGGGAGATGCTTCCAACGGTATATGGTACGCCCTCTGAAGCTTCTTGGTGATGATGTGGAAGCCTCAGAAAGTCGCTGGTACTCTGCTGCCTGCGAGCTGGGAATAGGATGAAGGTGTAGGGTTGTGTGTATGAGGGTGGGATAGCCAAGGGAAGCAAGGGGAAATGGGGAGGGCGACCAGGGTAGGAAGGGGGTGTTGGGGAGGGGTGAGGGGTAGCTAGCAAGGGAGGGAGATTCAAATTTGGCCTAGGGTTTGAACCCCTTCAGCTTTGGGGAGATGGAAGGGTGCTTGGGAAGGGGTAGTGGGTGGTTGGGGGTTGGACGGTGGCTTGGAGATTGGTGGATTCTCCCTTGGGACTAGGGGTGGAGTAAAGATGTGTTGTGGGAAGTTGTGGTGACTATTGAATGTGGGGAGGAGAGAGAGAAAGTAGGTGAGAGGGGGAAGAGAGAGAAAGTGGATAGGGGAGGGGAGTTTCTCACTCCTCTCTAATGGCTTCTCACCAAATGAACTCAATTTTCTGGACTCACAATAATATATCTTCATTAGCTTAAAATGGGGAGATGGGGGTCCTATTTATAGGGATCCCATAATTTACAACAAGTCCCTGACTTTTGGACCATTAACAAATAACCAAGGGGAAGGGGGCGCCCCTGCGCCTAGCCCATATAATTGGGCCCATTAACCAAACTAATCAACCCTATGGCACTTAACTTAGGTAGATGACTCATTAACCTAGGTACTGGACTCAAATAAAACGAAAATTATAATGATATGACTCAAATAAAATATGAAAATTACATGCCAAGACTCATAAAATGTGACGGACACAATGGAGTACTGTCAGTGAGCAATCGGAGCTGTGAAAAAATGTGAAGGGCGAGAGATGCCCCCATCAAGTGAAGTATCTGGTCGCATGTCCCTATTAAAGGTTAAGTATCTGTTGCATATATTACAACAGCTCAATTTATTTATCATGAAATCGCGTTACAAAATTTAAGAAGATCAAGATACAGAGCATGAGAAATGAGCGAGGTCGAGATACAAAGCTTGAGAAAGGGAGAGGGGGGTCTCCACCGGGGGCGTTGAGTTTTTGGACCGAGCTTCTACGGCACAAAAACTTCTGGAGCTGAGTCTGGAGTAATCAGTGACGTTTCTGGATGAACTCCTTGTTCATGTATCATCGGTTTCATGCTCGGATCGAGAGTGGGGTGAGCGTGAGACCTTGAGGTGGTTGGACTGGAGACTCAAGCTTGGTAGCTGTGGCTCAAGCGACTCGTAGGCAGGTCCTCTTGCCCTGTTTTATATATATTTAGCTCTGGGTTAATCCAAAGTTAACGCAGGGTTAACTATTTTTGTGGTTTGATTAGAAATTTAATTACACTAATCGAGTTACATGAAGTGCCGATCTCGAACTAACCCGATATTTTGAAATCTATGGGAGGAGGTGGGTTAGAATTAACCCCCTCCCATTAATGAACTCTCTCTCCTCGCTCTCCATCGCGCTCCCTCTCTCTCCTATTTCTTTATGTTAACTCGTGGCCTATTAAAATTTTTATCATCCTTAAATTTTAGTTAGTTATATTAATGATAATTTTTATCAATTTTTTTATTAGTGTAATGGTTTATTTATCTTATAATTTTTTTAAAAATATTTATTAATTTTAAAATATAAAAAATATGAAAGTGAACAATAACTTTTAAAGATATTTTTTATTTTTTAATTTTAATTAGTGAGATTAATGATGTTATTTATCAAAAAAATATTTTCATAGTATACTCATTTTATAGAAAATAATTAAAACATTTAAAATTAAACTAAAATAAAATTTTTTAAGATGATAAATAAGTAAACCTATAATTAATGAAGTTTTTATCCTTTAAATTTTAATTAGTGAGATTAATTATGTTATTTATCAAAATAATTATTTTCATGGTAAATTTATTTTATGGAATATGTTAAAAATGTTTAAAAATTAAACTATTTTTTTAGATGAATAATAACCTAAATTTTATAATGTAATTAGTGATATTAATTATATTATTTATCAAAAAATATTTTCAAAGTATATTCATTTTATAAAACATATTAAAAGTATTTCAAAAAGTGAAAATAAAATAAAAAAATTTAAGATGAACAATAATCTAAACTCGTAATTAATGCCAATTTTATCTTTTACATTTTAATTAGTGATATTAATTATGTTATTTATAAAAATTTTTTAAGGTATATTCATTTTAAATAATATATTAAAAATATTAAAAAACTAAATTAAAATAAAGTAATGTTAAGATGAACATTAACCTAAACATGTAATTAATGATGTTTTATCTTTTAAATTCTAATTAGTGATATTAATTATGTTATTTATTAAAATGATTAATTTTTTTGATATATACAATTTATAGTATATATTAAAAATATTTAAAAATTAAAGTAAAATAATTTTTTAAAGTAAACACATGCCCATGGGTAAAAAATTCGAAAAGAAAGGGAAAATGTGATATTTTAGCTGTTGTAGATATGAGATAAACCTTTGGTGCCCCCAAGAGTTATTGTCCCTAGAGCGGAGGTGAAATTTTATCCTTGTAAAAGGGCCCTCTTGGGTTAAGAGGTGAAGACCTATCTTATAAGTGTCACACCCCGAGATATAAGTACAGTAGAAGATCATCGAGAACGTGAGTAGCCTACTAGTACGCCACAAGTGAGCAATAAAACTAGAGCGCTAACACATTCACACATAAAAGGGAATGCACAAGATAATATGCTCAAAACTTCACTTTATGGAATAATATTCAGGTACAATGATAATTGACTCATTTAGGGAAAAGTACATAGACTCGACTTGACTCATGACTCTACTAGGTCTTCTCTCGATCTTTAATCACTCTCGGATTCTTCACTTGAGTAATCCGAATCCCCGCTAGAGTTTCCTGAAAAGATTGAAAAAGTAGGGAATGAACACATTTGCCCAGTAGGTATCTTCGTATCAACATGAAGGTAATGTTTAAGTAATTAGTATTTTAGCTCTAGAAAAGAAGAATAAATGCATGCGAACAAAACCAAAGTAACAACGTAAGTAACAAGACATGACCATGAAGATATGAGATCTTGTATAGAGATTGAGAGGATATTCATTCCAGAATGTATAGTGGCCTTTCATCTAACAAGAATGTACTAGCATGTATCGAGAATGTACTATTCATAACCATGAAGGTTATGCATTAGAAAGTCATATAATCAAGAATGTATGTTTCGTGTAGAGCCTCGTGATTTTCACTCGTCTATAAAAAAAGTACTCCCGGCACAATGCGACGCCAGTGTTCATCATACCCCATGGTTTATATCATGTTTCCGACAATCAGCCGAGGGGACTAGTGTCAAGCCCTTGGACACAATCAGTGTCCGAACCGCATTTTCAAGTTATAAATCAAGCTACTTCCATGAGAAATATCAATAATGTAGGCCAACAGTGTATCAATTCAAATAATAAGCTGAGAATAACAATGTCAAGGTAAGAATGCTTCAATTAAGAATCATGAGAGTTCAAAGATGATTTAAAACAAGGTCATCCCACAGAAAGAATTCGGCAACATAACGACATATTGCTTAACTTTCATAATTCATTAGATAGCTTATTGAACAAGGTGTTAGGTTCTAGACAATCAATAGACCATCTAAGATCATACAAAAATCAACCCTTAGGTCAAACCTTGGGTTATGAACACTAAAGATAATTCTGGTCATGATTGAATCGTTTATTGGAAATAGCGATCAATATTGGACCGTTTTTGACAGAGTTGATGCAATGAGTGAATTGGAACCATGTGGTCATGGCAAGGCCGCTAGGCGTCATTTGGCGGTCAAGGGAATGACCGCTTGTAGCACCCCGGATAAAAATTATAGAGAAATCAACTTTTTCCTAAATAAATAACTCTATATGAAAGCCAAATAAAAAGAAATATCACATCCCTATACTTGATGAGGGCCACTTTAACACCACCACTAACTTTATATATATATATAAGAGGTCCAACATCAATTAAAGACCAACACATAGAGAACATGTGTAGGAGTTCTCTTTTTTCAAACAAAAGTAATGGGCGCCCCTTACAAGGGCGCCAATTCCATTGACCGGTCGGAATGGGCGCCCCTTACAAGGGCGCCAATCCCTTAATGGGCACCCCTTTAAAATGGTGCAATTTAATGGGCGCCCCAAGATTGGGCGCTAATTCCTTAAAAAGGCTAGAAAGTGTAGCATTCTCGCGAAACAAAAAGAATGGGCACCCCCTTATAAGGGCGCCAATTCCGTTGACTACTAATTGAATGAGCGCCCCCTTACAAGGGCGCAGATTAATGGGTGCCCCTATCTTGGGCACCAATTCCTAACAGGAAAACACTGTTATTTTGGATGGGGTTTGAAACACGAACAACAAAGTTTTAAGACCTTCGCTGGCAATGGACCCCTTAGGGTTCTCTTTCCCTATAATTATTCTTCTTCATCGAACATACAATAGTTACTGCCGACATCCTGTTGCTGTTCTCGTCTCCACCTGTAGAAGAGAAGGATCTTCCTTCTTTTTCTTCCTCCCACGAACGTGAAGAAGACGTGAAGGGCATCTTCTTCTTGCGTTCCCCTTCCTACTACAGAAGCCTTGCTGAAGGGAACGTGAAGGGCTTGGCTTCTTCCTGCTGCTACGTGAGGAGGCCACTGCTTCCTCTTTCTTCTTCCTTTCTTGTACCTCGTTAATCACTCCGAGAAGGTAGGTGTTCTCAAGATTAGGCCCAACTCGTAGTTAATATAGGGTAACATGCATGAGTAGTACTAGTATAAATTCATCTTCCACATTATATAGCCTATTTTACGGAGATCTGATGCATGTCTATAAATGGTGCCCAACCAACTGCCATCAATTAATGGGCGACCAGCCCATGGGCGCCCTTTTTTGAATGGGCGACCCAGTGAACGGGCATTCATTAAATGATGACAATGGGACAGGCGCCAATTCCCTTTTTCTGTAATTAATAATCACCGTGTTTAAAAAATTTATATCTATGAAATGAAACCCTAATATTCTTGCATGAGCGTGATCTTGAAATCCTGATATTTTTATCTGTCTACCCATGTCTTTACTTCCTGATTCTGTGAACTCTAGAAATTATGAATAGTATTTTGTGTCTTACAACGTACCTGGCTGATGCGTAACATCACATAAAAATGGGCGACCAGGCCTTGGGTGCTATTTAATTGAATAGCAACCCTCTGCAGAGTCCCCCATTAATTGGTGACTCTATGAGTGGGCGCCAATTGCTAGGGCAAAAGAAAATATGAAAAAAATAATAATAAATTGAATGGGTGCCCTCTACCAGGGCGCCAATTCATAAATTGGGGGCACTCGTCAGGGCGCCATTTCTCCAATTAAGGGCACCTAACTGGGTGCCCATTACCAAAATTTTATTTTTAAAATTTTTGGAAAATTGAATGGGCGCCTCTCTAAGAGGGCGCCCATTTCTAAAATTTTCTTTTTTCAGCCAAATGAATTTCAAGAGTTCTGGAATGGGCGACCCTTCTAGAAGTCACCAATTGAATGGGCGCCCCTAGCATGGGCGCCAATTCACTCTGACCTTGTCCTGTTCACCGAATGTCCGCCCTCTGTAAGGGCGCTAATTCTGTAAATAATGGCTACCAGAAGGGCTCCAATTATGTAATCTGTGGCTGCCTTAGAGGCGCCGATTCCACCCACATTTCTGATATATCGTGCGTATTATGTGGTTTAGTCACAATTCATCCCTACATGATAATCTATCCTTGAACTCCGTTCCCTGAGATCTACCTTATGTATCCTACAATGGTTAAATCCTTTGGAATTCTCTATTGGCTATAGACTAAAGTGGATGTCGAATAAATACATGACTCAATGCTGACGTTAATGGGGCCCGATCTGGTCCTAGGAGGAGCACCCGAAAGTACTTGTGCCCATAGGAGCTATATTGATCATGGTGTGGCATTGCACCGAAGTACTTATCGTTGTAGATATAAGACATTCCACTCACTCTCTCGTGACAATACTTGACATTACTTGCGTGCTTGAGTTGACTTGCGTGGCCCAGAATGGGAAAGTACTTGCTTGAATAAAATAGCCAATTCTAGTTACACGTACTTGATATTATATACTTGAACATTGGTTCTTACTTTCCTGAAAAATTGTGCAAACACTTGATAGTACCTTATTGTTACCTTGAAATCATGCGATGTTCTTCTCTAAAGTTCATGATATCTTACTCGTCCATCATGCATAGCTATACCTGCATTACACGCAACATGTAATTACTTAAAGAATGCTATATCTTGAGATATACTTCCTACTGAGCGATTCGTGGTTTCAGAGCCACGGCTCTATCTTCTTGGGTCTAACGACCTTTAGAGTGATCCCTCGGCAAGTTTCATTGAACATCATGTCTATATGTTGCTTGTCTTCTCTTCCTCCTCGTTTTGATGGTCACAATTTAATTTCTTGGAGAAATAACATGTGTGCTTATCTTAGAGTTTATGAACCTGAAATATGGAAAGTGATATGTAATGGTCCACATAAACTCCCTACAAATGAAACCAAGTGGAATGAAAAACACATTAAGAAAAATGCTATAAATGTTACTGCATTAAATATTTTGAAGAATAGCATAGAATCTGATGTGATTTCATGATTTCTAATGTGCAGATCAGCAAGGGAGCTTTGGGATGAGCTGGCATGCAAGTATGAAGAAGATACAAAGGATACATGCATGATGGCTCATGGAGAAAGTGAAGGTCAGGTAAATTCTAACTCCGATGAACTTTCAATTGAAAGCTGGCAATTAGCATATGTTGATTTGCATGACAGATGCAAAAAATACAAATCTGAAATCAAGAGATTGAAAAAGAAAAATTATGAGAATTGGCATGCTAATTCTTCATGTGAAAATTGTAAAACCTTGGAGTCAAAAATTGAACACCTGCAAGAACAAAATGAATCTCTTGAATCAAAAGTTGAATTGTTTTCAGATGAGATTTCCTGCATGACTGAAGAACTTAAAATGGCTAGGAAATCTAATATGTCATTTGAAATTGAAAATAATTATCATGATTTGCTTGATCAGAACAAATAATTATTGTCTAAGATTTCATTACTTGAAGAAACATAAAAATATCTTAGAAACAAGTTAGCTTCTTTGTCTGATGATGATAAGTTGTTTGAGAAATTACTTGACTCTGAAATTGATAGCAAGAGCATCATATATGAAAATGAAGATCTTAAGAAGAAAAATGATGCCATACTAATCTAGAACTCTTTGCTTGAAGGTAGATTGAAAAGTTTTGACAAATTTGAAAAAGAAATTTCTTTGTTGAAATGTGAGAATGAACGATTACTTGAAAAGAGTTCAAAGCTTGTTGAAACTGAAAATGTCATTGAGAAACTAACAGAAAAATTAAACTCTATAAATGATGAAAATAAAGAAATCATGCAAGAAAAATGAGAAACTCATAACAAAGAACTGTTTGTATGGTGATAAAATCCTCGCATGCGAAGAAGAAATGCATGGTGCTGAATTACATATTTCTGATCTGGAAGAAGAGGTGAAAAGGTTGAAAGATGATCTCTCTAGATTTGTCAATGGGAAAGAAAATCTGATAAGATGTTGAGTGTTAAAGTAAATTTTTAAAAAGAATGTCTTGGATACATCCCGATCAATAAAAAATCTTTTGAACATAAAATGACAACTTCTTTTGTTCATGCATCTGATATTCCCAGTACTTCCAAAGAACCTCCTTCCACCTCTCAAATGTAAATTTCTGAAAATGGTTTTGAGAAAAAGAAAAATCTCAACACAAAACCCACATACAAAAAGAGTTTCAAAAAGTTCAAAATGGGTGAAAAATGAAATTGAATGTTGAATGCTTTTATTGTGACATGCATGGCCATGAAATGAATGATTGTGTTGTCATGAAAATAGATGATGTAAAAGCATGCAAAGATAAATCTGCTTTCAAAAGAAAGAAAAATGTTTCTTACTTTTATTGTTATAAACTAGGTCATGTGATGAAAAATTACTTTGTGAAGTAAAATGATGAGTTTCATGCCATGAATACACAATCAATTTTTTAAAGGAAATTCAGAAATGAACATACTTCTAATGCTCAATGATTTTCATCCCATAAGAGAAACTTGTTCACAAACACTCATGTAAATAATAGAAAGTCATTCCGTAGACCCACATCTCCTTATTATTTTCATTGTGGGAAGTACGGACATCTTATGAAAGAGTGTTGATTTTTGAAAATAGAAAATTTTCATGCTTCTAGAATGAATGCTAGGTCTAATTTTGTTAAATTTAGACCTTTTGAAAATAGAAGATGGAATGGATTTGAAAATTTCTTTGCTCCTAAAAGGAAGTCTTTTGGTAAAACTGCTTCTCCCCAATGCCTTTATTGTGGAAACCGTGGACATGTTATTGAGGATTGTAAGATCATGAAGAATGATGATATGATGGCTATAAGAATGTTGAAGAAAGATTTTGGTAGAAATGCTTCTAATCTCCAGGGATCCAAAAAGGCTTGGGTGCCAAAATCTGTCAATTGAGTTGGTTTTGTTGGCGGTGTGCCCTAAGGTAAATAAAGAATGAAAGGGGTTCCAACAAAATGGAACAAGGCACACTCGAATGGTAAAACCCCAACTTTGCTTCCATTTTGTCAAAATTGATATTCTTGATGTTTTCCTTCTGCCACTTTGCACAAGCCATTCATGTTCTCATTGAATAAATATTTGGTATATCAAATGTTGTTATGTGAAATGATAGATTGAGTATGTCAGGAAGCTAACACCATGCGTGAGATGATCCCCGGATCAAGTTCTCCGCCTTATACCAAAATTCAAAACTTGATTTGTTTGTCTAACGAGGGAATATATTTTTAGAAGGAAATCTATTTACCTTGAAATTCTAAAACACCATGTGCTCTCAAATTTAATCTGGAATTCTTTTTTACTTCAAGAAGGTAAAATTTTTGAAATACAGAATTGTTCATTTGACAGATATTAATTCTGAAAACTTGATCTGTTACTCTTGTATTATACTATGATGAACATGTCTCATTGGTTGAATGAATTTAAAAATTTTGAGGAATAAGCATGATGTCTTTACCTATTGAATACTTTTCAATCTGAAATGCACGAGCATCTGAACTTAATTGAGGTTCTGGTATATTAAATGGTGTGTAGTGGAAGGGTGGATTATGTTCACCTAGAAGCTCTCACTATGTGTGAGTTGGGTTTTCGGACCTTTATCTCCACCTCGTAGTGGAACTTGAAAAATCTGCTTGGCTTGTGGATGACACTCTAAACTTTTAAAATGTCATTGAAAATCTATTTTTGAACATTTCTGAAAATAATTGAGCTGCACTACTTAATTTTGATCATTCGTGCACCCGTGTTCAAAAAGGCCAAGTCTTGGAAAATATTTGTTGTCATCATTTGAATGTGTGTGCCACTTTGTGCAATCTGTCATAATGTTCTAAAAAAAAATAAAAAAAATATTGCATCCTACATTGCATTCTCATGTTTTTATAAGTTGCATGCATTATAAAATTCATAAGGTGCATTTAGATCATTCCAATAAAAAAAACTACAAACTTGAATCATGCACCAATGTTAATTTTTTGTAATGCATTTAGAACTTTTAAATAAAATTCGACATTCTACATCACATTGCATAGTTACATATCATATCTGCATATCATTCACATAGTGCATTTGTAAGATGAAGCTCACCGTGCGCCAAATTTTGTTGCATTGCATATTGCATATACTCTCATTGTGTGCTTGCATGCTATTATATGCTAATCACCCCCTTCCTTGGAATTTCTAAGACCTCATATTTCTTACTAAATATTGTTGTAAATTGAGTCATCACTAGAGTGCTACATGTCGTATACTCAGGGGGAGTAATCTTTTGATAAGTGCATCTAGATAGGGGGAGCTGCACTGTTATGTGTTCATGAAATTTTTGGTATACATGCTGAATCAAATTCGCACACTTCATGCACAAAATGTGAGAATGGGTGTTAGAGATAAGGATGTAGAAATTTCCTTTCAACACTCTAGAAATATTAAACTTGCTGCATGAATGTCAAAGAGACAGTTGAGGAAAAAGTTACTTGCCTACTTTTTGTAGAAACAATCTGAAAAGAATGACAGAGCAATGTTTAGTCTCACTGAGTAAATTGGGCACATGTCACCTGAGACGTGATGTGGTTCACTTCAGAAAGGTGTTATAATATAGTATCTCTGTTTAAAATGAGGTGAAATAGTTCAATATTCTGAGTAACCAGGGAGTCTGGCATGAGCTCCATGTGTCTCCTCGCGTAAAAAGGAATTATTTGAACCTGATCACTCTTGAAAAATTCTGACCATCATGAGATATTGGTTGAGTTGAAAAAATTGGTGAAAAGTCATTGTGGCAGAGCGTAGCCTCCAATACGCTGTTCTCTTAAAATGAAATGTAGTTTGTATAATCTCTAATTGTGTTGATCTGAAAATCTGAATATCCATATGGCTTCAGTCTATTTTCATGTTATTCACCTACACATTTGGAAATTTGATTTAATATATTTTCAGAAAAGTGATTGACTGCATTGACTATTACATAACTCCTCTGTGTGATTGCACAATCCCCTAGGTGTTACACATAAGCATCCTAGATGTTTTGACTCTCATGCACTTTTCTTATACCTTTTCGCCTCTTAAATAAGTAAAGGGGAGCCGTGTTACATGTAATATGTATATATCTGCTTGGTTGTATGGTGCATTTCATATCTCATTATTTGAATGCATTTAGCTTCATACACTCCTAAAGAAAATTCAAAAATCTGAAAACCATGAAAATCAAAATTCGTGACCCTCACATGGAAATAATCAACATGGTTTTTGAGCTCAACAATTGGCTAAGTTGTTTTTCATAAGCATATCTGTTTATTTGCCTTGCATGCATTCATTGTGTCATCATATGTTTGCATTGAGTTTTTATGCATTTCAAAAGAAAATTTAAAAATCTAAAAATTTAAAAATCAAATAAACTCATTTGATATGCCATCTAGCCGTTGCTTTGCTCTTGCATCTTGTGAAGATCTGAAATGGGCTTTAAACCTTGAATGCTATCATCTTGAACACATCATGTTGCATAACTCTTATAACAATGGTTCATATCCCTGAGGCCACCAATTACCAACAATTGGTACAACAATTGGTATAACAATTGGTATCATCTCTTCCGCCCTAACATGTCCATACCATGTCAAATAATCCCCTGTCTTTTTGTAGATGACAAAAAGGGGGAGAAGAATGTTGGTTGTGTGCTCAATGCTTGTTGGTTGTGTGCTCAAGGGGGAGAAGCATATTGGTTGTGTGCTCAATGCATGTTGGTTGTGTACTCTCGCACACATTATTTTGTCATCATCAAAAAGGGGGAGATTGTTATATCTCATAATTGATGTTTGATGTTTGGTTTTAATGATAACAAAATGATTATGCTTGTGGTGATGTGCATCATTGAGCATGCCTATGTATGTGTCATTAAGCAACATGTATGCATCTTGGTTGATGAGTTAAAAGATGACTTCAAGATTGTCAGTTGGAAGTCATATGAATGATTGTTGTTTAAAGAACTCACGCTATGTTATCTTGGCTTGTAGGATCAAAATCCATAGTTCATAGCTTGGAACTCAAAGGAGTCCATCAATGAAGCTCTTCTTCAAAAAGGGAGTTAACCTTCTCATTGCATTGCATCGACTCTTTCTATGTTTCATATATTTCATCAAAAGGGTTTTCAATGCCTTGGTTGGGTATTTTCATGCATTTTCCGCATAATATTTTTGGGCTTGAAAAGTACTCAACATATTAACTTGAAACTTGATGAATGTAATTTGAATGGTGCTCTCTCATTGTATGGATTCATGATCATAGAGTTTTGGCAATTCTATTCAATGTGCTCAATGTGTGCTTGAAAATTGGTTAAGCTAACTCATGTGAAGTTTGGAACAATTGGATTTTATGAAGCTCACATGTGTTGCTTATATGCATGTCAAAATGATCACATCTCTAGTTGAGGATTTGATGGTTTGAGAATATGTTTCATGCACTCTCCATATGCTAGGTTGCATGGCTTGCTAGCATCATAAGATTTGCTTACATGCATGGTTCTTCATTCTAATCCCTAGTTGGGTAAATTTGTGTAATTCACATCCTGACAATTGTCTAGAAGGGTTCTTTTGTGAATGAAGGTTTCATAGTTATTTTGTAAACCTTTGAATGCTTCCTATGCATACTCTTCATGGAGCTTTATTACATGATGCATTCATATTGGACAAATGCATATCTATTGATCTTGACCTTTAGTCAATCATGCCTTCAAAGTGTTCACTTGTATATGTGCATGGCTAAATGGTTCTCATACTGATGTGACACCACCTTGGGGTGATGACCACAAGACAATATGACCCTTGGACCTAAGGTTGCAAGCAAGCAAATTGGCGATGATACCACTCGAGCGGCTCACTCGCTTGGTGCACACTTGTGCCCGTGGGCAACTAAACGATAATGGAGAGGGTCCGGGGTGGGACAATGATGCTCCGGTGCTTGGCAAGCTTGGGGAGAACCCCAATTGGGCCAGGGATGCCCACTCACGAGCGGCCGTCACACCATGGGTGTGGGTTGAAATGGCTCGCTCACAACTCGCCCGCGATGGACACTCACGTGTTCGGCAATTTGGGCCGGGCCCTCGCTCTCCGTCTGACGCAGCAAAGCAAGAATACTAAGCTAAGCAAGTGATATTGACCAGCAAGGAAAGGGGGACCGAGGCTCACCTAGCCGGCGTGAAGACGCCAACTCCGGCCGAAGACGGGGGCGAGTGGGGAGGCAAGGGTTTGCGCCCGCAGGCCGCGTCGGTGTCGCTTCAAATCTGTGAAAATATTATTACATGAACTACACCTCTCGCAGGAGGGGGGCTCTTGGGGTGGGAGTTAGACTTATTACAACCAAGATTACCTCCACGCAGGGAGGGGCCTTCAGCCGGCCAAGCGGGGTGGGGAAATTATGAAGAGAACGCCGACTCTCCAAGCTTCGCCGGTTCTGCCACTCTTCAGTTTTACTGAACAGGTTGTCGATGAAGATGCTGCCACGGACTCAACCGAGCTCCAAATTTGATGAAACCAGTGCCAAAAGTTCCCCAGCTGGCCGAGGATGATGCTTGAATTTTTTGGGAAGCTCTGGAACTCGGGGCTGATCGGACCGGCGACTGGAGCAGGACAGCAACACTCTGCCTCTGACTGATGCAGAACTGATACAGTGGATTGCAGAAGGCACTGCGGTCGCTCCCGAACTCCAAATCGAACGAAACTTGCGGTGACGCAATCGTGGTCAGAGTAGCTTCGAGCAGAAATTGACGGGGCCACAATCCGAGGTCGGAGAGGAGAATGGTGGCCGGAGAAGTGAAGACAGGTCGAACCTGGACCTGCAGGGGGCAGACTTCACACTCCGGAGAAGAAATTCAGAACAAATAGCTCGGGCGGGCGATTGGCGTCGTTCCTTCTGCTAATGATGGAGAACGAGACGAAGAAGAATTTTTTAGAAGAAAGCCGGATCGAATTCCTCCAAGGTTGGCCGCTGAATGGCTTCCAAGATCGCTCTGGCCTTCAATCTGAGATAGATTGCGCAGTCATTGAAGATGACGTTCCTCCTGACAGCTCCGAACTCGGATGCAGGCAGGAGTACCACCGTTGGAAAGAAGACTTGGAGACGATTCCAGCAATATAAGATATGCCACCGGGAGCCTTCAGGGGAAGTCGTGGCTGCTACTGCAAATCACTACTTTTCTGAAACCTGCAACAGGGACAGAATAGGTGGAGGAGAGGGTGTGGGGAAGGGCATGAACAAGGGGTTATTTGGTGGATGGGGAAGGGGGGGGTGCGACCTTGGGTGGTTAGGGAGGTGGGGAGATGAAAGGGCACAGCCCAAGGGAGAGGGAAATTCGAAATTTGGCCCAGGGAAGGGCTCTTTCAGTCTTGGGGAGAGGGAGGGTTGCTTGGGAGAGTGGAAAGGTGCCTAGGAGAAGGGGTTTCCACCTAGGGGTTGGAGGGGGAATTGAATGAGTGCATGGGGAAGGGAAAGGGGCCTTAATGAGGGGTGAATGGGGAGGAGAGAGAATGAATTTCGAAATTGGGGTGGGGAGGAGAGAGAGAGGGGGCACAACCCACTTAGAGAGAGTGATCGTAAGAGAGAGAGAGAGAGGGAGATATTGAGAGGGAACTAGAAGGTGTGGAAATTTTCTGGATTCAATATTCAAGCATAATTGTTACAAATGAGAGAGGGGTGGGGCTATTTATAGACCCCACACTTTTCCTAAGACCAAACTGACCCTGACAAACTAACTAATGACCAAACAGTCCAAGGGAGGGGCGCCCCTGGGCCTAGCCCAATGAATTGGGCCCATTAACCTATTAAACCAACATAATGACTTCAAGACTTACGAAAATGACTTTCTAACCTAGGTACATGACTCAATAATAGGAAAATTACATGTTTAAGACTCAAATAAAAATAAGAAAATTACATGACTCGACTCACAAACACATGAGGAACATAATGGCGTACACCGACGATCAATCCGAGCTTCAGAAAATGTGGAGGGGCAAGGGATGTCCCCATCATAACCCCGGGGTGGGGAAAACTCGACCATGTCGAGTATAGGTCCACCGGGGAAGTAGCATCCCAAACGCAGTTCCGGGCGAACCTTGTTCTCCAAACTCGACCCATGTCCATAGCCGAGGAACGGTGCTTCCACTCGACAAAGTGGCTCGGACACACCCTTAGGCTGGCGAAGAGATCTTGCTTTGCTTAGTATTGCCGCCATGTGCTGACGTCGGGCTCTCGGGCTAGTTTGTGGTGGCACTCCGAGGGTGTCTCTCACAAGGATAGGTGTAGGCTCAAGACACTCACTAGGATCCACCGCGGTACCCTTAGAGGGTGCCGGATCCGCCACGTGGGAAGTGGGATGAATCCCAAAACCCATTGGTAAGTTCAACCCGCAAGCCGGGTGCCAAGGCCACTCGGAACTTGGCAAGGTCCAAGTCCTCGTGCCCTCAAATTAGAGGTGACCCTAGAGTAGAGCCACTCCAAAATCATCATCATCATCAAGTCGCCAACGTGGAATTTCAAGTGGCGCTCACGAGTTTTTGCCCGCTTTTTGTAATTCTCACCGCTTTTTGCTTGATGCATGTTTTGATGCATATGCCATGTACTAAGATGCGGTGTGAGTGAGTAGTGCGTGGTATGCAAAGGTGGTCTAGCGCAACCACATGTTGACCTATCATGCATTGATGTTATGAAGACTTTGAATGTCTTGGGAGGACCGGGGCATCCATAGGTGTCCCTTTCATGTGTGAGTGTGATGAGTGCCGGGGGACCCGGACATCCATGAATGCTCCTAACATGCTTGAGATTTATGATGAATGATGGTGGACCATTACAACCAAATATTGACCACTCATGTTTTCTTCTTGACATGTCGGTGATATGAATGAATGGACCCGACTTTCTAATCATGTCAAGTGGGGTGGTATGCCTAAGCACATGCATTTCAATCCTAGTGATGACTTCTATGTGCATAGGTGTGGGGTGGCCCTTGAGCTTCCATTCGTATGAGTCAAAGGGATCTAAGAAGGGAGACATCATGGAGTGGGGCCATCTATCAATCCCATTGTGTATGTTGCCTATGGTTAAGGCTTCTTTGGTGTAACCCAATTCTAGGAAGGGAAGGTTTTGTGTTATCATGGGTGGTAAGGGTAGGGTAAGGTGGGTGGTGAATAAGGTGAGTGGGTTACATTGAGATCTAGGCTCCCATAGAAAAGGGTCAAAGGGATCATGGTAAGGGTCACCTTGGTAGGGGTACTCTATGCTCTCAAGGTCCTCGAATGGTGAGTCATCCTCCTCAATAATTGGGCCAAGGTTGCTAATGGGTTGACCGATCAAAGCACTTGGGATCTTAATGGTTGGGGAGTGGACTAGGATAGGTTCTTCCTCCATAGGAAGAAGGAGGATGATCTCACTAGTAACTTGGCCATTAGTGTAGATGGAAGTGATGGAGCCAATGGAGGGATATGCTAGGCTAATGGTGTTAGTTTCGGACGGCCTCAAGGCTAGCATATTGGTCAAGTGAATTTACCAATGTAGGTAGTTCACTAAGTCTCCAAAATCTTCCACACAATAGGAAGTTTGATAAGTGACATGTGGCTGAATGGGAATGATTTGGGATTGATATCCCATGGGTAGGTGGCATGGTTGTGAACTAGGAATGGTGAGACCTTTCTTGAGCCATTGGAGTATGGACTTATCTATGGTGAGGTTGGGTGTCTCTAGAGGAGCTAGGCTAGAGGTGTGTGAGTTGTTTGGCCTTTGGATTTCCTCTATGTTGGGAGGTGGATTCGGATGGGCATCCTTCTCCACTTGGGTAGGTGTGTGGGTAGCAACTTCTATTGCTAATGGAGTAGGGGGATCTATGGTGGGTGGTTTGGTGATAGCTAGCGTATGACACACCCGGGGTGGTGAACAAGCATGGGCTTGGGTTGGGATAGGAACGGGAAGTAGAGGAGGCCTAGGTTGGGGAAAGATTGGTGTAGGAAGTGGGAGGTGGGTTGGGTGAGGGGTTTTGGGTTGATTTGTTTTGGGAGATGTGTCCCTTTTTGGAGACGATGGTGGGTTTGTTGTGGTGGTCAAGGGGGCTTGTGGGGTACGGGTTTGGTGAGGGGTTTTGGGTTTGGGGGTGGTGGCCATTATGGGCCTAGGTGGAGGGGTGGACGCGGTGTCCACTTGGTTTTTAATGGTGAGGGTTGGATAAGTGGTGGTCACCATGGAGGGAATTGGGTCGGTTAGGGGTCTCTTGTCCTTGGGATCGTTTGGGGTGGAAGTGGGGCTAAAGGGGCTTGACTAGTGTAGGTTAGGGAAGGGGGGTTTGGTTGGGGTGTGGGGGCCCTCATGGGGTTAGGTGGGGAGGTGGAGGCCTTGGACACTTGGGTTCTAGTGGTAAGGGTTTGGACGGGTGGGGTTGGAGGAGTGGGAGTGCTCCTCGAGTTTTGGTAACCCGGGTAGGAGGGAGGAGGTCGGGGAGTGTAGACTTTCCTAAGTTCGGCTCTCATGTTCTCCCATGTGTTAATAGGCTCTAGCCTCATAACCCTCCTAAATGGTTCAATGAACTTCCACCTATCCTCGGCATGGTACACAAGTCGACTCTTGGCAAGGTAGATTTTCATGGGTTTAGTCATTGGATTCCTTTTAAAGTCTTTGTCCATGTTTTGCTCCCACTCTAAATATGCACTAGGGTGGTATCCGTTAAAGATAAGGTCCTCAAATAGGACTTTGTCCAAAGGGGTGTCAATCGGACCTTTGCGGAGGGCCGAGTGAGATAGATGTGACTTACATGAAGTAGCCATGCTAGTGGACAAAAGAGATGCAACCGAAGACTCTAAATGCATATGAGCGTCCTAGGACCAACTTGATAGAGACAAGTTGTGAACTTGCTCTGATACCAATTTGATGTGACACCACCTTGGGGTGATGACCACAAGACAATATGACCCTTGGACCTAAGGTTGCAAGCAAGCAAATTGGCGATGATACCACTCGAGCGGCTCACTCGCTTGGTGCACACTTGTGCCCGTGTGCAACTAAACGATAATGGAGAGGGTCCGGGGTGGGACAATGATGCTCCGGTGCTTGGCAAGCTTGGGGAGAACCCCAATTGGGCCAGGGATGCCCACTCACGGGTGGCCGTCACACCATGGGTGTGGGTTGAAATGGCTCGCTCACAACTCGCCCGCGATGGACACTCACGTGTTCGGCAATTTGGGCCGGGCCCTCGCTCTCCGTCCGACGCAGCAAAGTAAGAATACTAAGCTAAGCAAGTGATATTGACCAGCAAGGAAAGGGGGACCGAGGCTCACCTAGCCGGCGTGAAGACGCCAACTCCGGCCGAAGACGGGGGCGAGTGGGGAGGCAAGGGTTTGCGCCCGCAGGCCGCGTCGGTGTCGCTTCAAATCTGCGAAAATATTATTACATGAACTACACCTCTCGCAGGAGGGGGGCTCTTGGGGTGGGGGTTAGACTTATTACAACCAAGATTACCTCTACGCAGGGAGGGGCCTTCAGCCGGCCAAGCGGGGTGGGGAAATTATGAAGAGAACGCCGACTCTCCAAGCTTCGCCGGTTCTGCCACTCTTCAGTTTTGCTGAACAGGTTGTCGATGAAGATGCTGCCACGGACTCAAACGAGCTCCAAATTTGATGAAACCAGTGCCAAAAGTTCCCCAGCTGGCCGAGGATGATGCTTGAATTTTTTGGGAAGCTATGGAACTCGGGGCTGATCGGACTGGTGACTGGAGCAGGACAGCAACACTCTGCCTCTGACTGATGCAGAACTGATACAGTGGATTGCAGAAGGCACTGCGGTCGCTCCCGAACTCCAAATCGAACGAAACTGGCGGTGACGCAATCGTGGTCTGAGTAACGTCGAGCAGAAATTGACGGGGCCACAATCCGAGGTCGGAGAGGAGAATGGTGGCCGGAGAAGTGAAGACAGGTCGAACCTGGACCTGCAGGGGGCAGACTGCACACTCCGGCAAAGAAATTCAGAAAAAATAGCTCGGGCGGGCGATTGGCATCGTTCCTTCTGCTACTGATGGAGAACTAAACGAAGAAGAATTTTGTAGAAGGAAGCTGGATCGAATTCCTCCAAGGTTGGCCGCTGAAGGGCTTCCAAGATCGCTCTGGCCTTCAATCTGGGACGGATTGCGCAGTCGTTGAAGATGACGTTCCTTCGGACAGCTCCGAACTCGGATGCGGGCAGGAGTACCACCGTTGGAAAGAAGACTTGGAGATGATTCCAGCAATATAAGATATGCCACCGGGAGCCTTCAGGGGAAGTCGTGGCTGCTACTGCAAATCACTGCTTTTCTGAAACCTGCAACAGGGACAGAATAGGTGGAGGAGAGGGTGTGGGGAAGGGCATGAACAAGGGGTTATTTGGTGGATGGGGAAGGGGGGGTGCGACCTTGGGTGGTTAGGGAGGTGGGGAGATGAAAGGGCACAGCCCAAGGGAGAGGGAAATTCAAAATTTGGCCTAGGGAAGGGCTCTTTCAGTCTTGGGGAGAGGGAGGGTTGCTTGGGAGAGTGGAAAGGTGCCTAGGAGAAGGGGTTTCCACCTAGGGGTTGGAGGGGGAATTGAATGAGTGCATGGGGAAGGGGAAGGGGCCTTAATGAGGGGTGAATGGGGAGGAGAGAGAATGAATTTTTAAATTGGGGTGGGGAGGAGAGAGAGAGGGGGCACAACCCATTTAGAGAGAGTGATAGTAAGAGAGAGAGAGAGGGAGATATTGAGAGGGAACTAGAAGGTGTGGAAATTTTCTGGATTCAATATTCAAGCATAATTGTTACAAATGAGAGAGGGGTGAGGCTATTTATAGACCCCACACTTTTCTTAAGACCAAACTGACCCTGACAAACTAACTAATGACCAAACAGTCCAAGGGAGGGGCGCCCCTGGGCCTAGCCCAATGAATTGGGCCCATTAACCTATCAAACCAACATAATGACTTCAAGACTTAGGAAAATGACTTTCTAACCTAGGTACATGACTCAATAAAGGGAAAATTACATGTTTAAGACTCAAATAAAAATAAGAAAATTACATGACTCGACTCACAAACACATGAGGAACATAATGGCGTACACCGACGATCAATCCGAGCTTCAGAAAATGTGGAGAGTCATGGGATGTCCCCATCACATACTTTGCTCACTTGCATAGAAATAATTCTTGACCTTTAGCTTAAAACTTTAAGGTTCAAAGTGTTTGTATGCACCTTGAACATGGGCTTTCATGTATGCATTTCATACATTTATCATATTGATTATTAAGCTAAAGTTCTAATCATTTTTATTATGGTTTTGCAAGTTAAATTCTTTGTATAATCCCTCCAAGATCAAAGAAGTTTGATGTCACAGAGTTTGGAAGGGTTGCAATGGAGTTTGGGGCTGAAATGTGATAGTTTGAAATTACTATAGCTGGCGGTCGACCGACCCTGTAGCACCAGTCGACCGAAATTCCCAGAGCCAGCAAGTTTTGGGTCTGTAAAATTCCGGTTGACCGCCCAACATGTGTAGGTCGACCGACAGCGGCGAAAACCCAAAAACGTGTTTTCGAAACTCATCTAAACCAAGTCACTGTAGACATGCCAAAATTGACGCTTTGTTGAGTAAATCTTATGTCACCAAGTGACGCCCCAAAGTGAACTTCAATATTACCGTAATATGAATTTTTTCTATTTTTATGTGTTTTCTGTGATTTTCTTAGCTTTTTTTTGGAATTAACGTCTTGACGTGGGACGTCTTTTAAATAACGGCTTAGCCATGGGCGTCTCTTAATGAAAGGATGACCATCGTAAGAGGCGTCAGTTTCTGGAATTTTACGGATTCTGCCAAAAATGGAAAAGCGAGAATTGACGTCCCCCAGAGGGTCGTTTATCAACTAACGCCCGTTGGTACAGGCGTCATTTCATGATTTTGATTAAGGAAAGGACTTTGTTGCTAAAATTAAATCCATGAATTGACACCTTTGTCTCGGTCGTCATTTTAATTAACGCCTTGAGGCAGGTCGTCAATTTCAATTGACGCCCTTCTGAGAGTCGTCTTTTACCCTTTTGTGTCCTTCTCGAACGAACCTTTCCTGGAGAGTTTCCTGCTATGTTTTAATCACTTTGTTGGATTAGGGAAGTAGAGACCTTGCCGTAAATGAATGTTGCAGGTTCTAATCCTATTAAATCTACGGGTTATACCCTATAAATAGAGCCTCGGCTTTGCTCGCGCGAGAGACAGAGATTTACACGGAGATTTTACACACAGAGAATACTTTGCTTCTTACGAAGTCCTTCGACCTCTTCCACTTGGGTCTCTTCCTGTTGCAGCAGTCAGAAGTCCTCCGTTTCGTGTCCTCCCTTTACTGTTGCCAGGAACAGCAGGGACTTGTTAGCTTGCTTAATTGATATTCATCGCGCCACCTTCATTCATCATATAGTGTTTCTTTTATACGTCTGTCTTAGTCTTTGCATCATATCTCCTCTCCCTAATTCTCTTAGGGGTTTCTTTTAAAAAGACTAAAAGGTGTGTTTTCATGTTCATATTTCATCATTATCTCATACTACTTGTGGGTTGATACTACACTCTTGGCTAATCCTCTTCTACTTTGGTTGTTTGTGTTTTTGTTTAAGGGTAATCAAGAAAGAGAAACCCCCTTCATCGGCCGGCCGGTAGAAGGAGGAGGAGAAGAACCATAATCCATCCCGCATCACTTTTTCTTACCAGGTATTCGCGATCATACTCCTTTTCTTTTGAGGTAATCCCTCTGGCGATCACACTCCATTAGCAACCTCTTGCTCCTTTATTTAGTTTCTTTTTAATTCTTGATGTCGGTGTGACACGATCTACAAATTGGCGATCATGGTGGGACTTCCACTGTTTTTCTTTTGATTACCCCCGTCCTATTGGCACCCACGTGTGCCCTTTCCCTTGGCACCCACGTGTGCCCCTCCCTTTGGTACCCTCGGTACCCCTCCATTGTGCCCCACGCGGCACCCTCCATTGTGCCCCACGCGGCACCCTCCCCATCGGATTAGCCAGTTTGTGATCATCCACCTCATCTTTTAAAAGAAAGAAATTCGGTTACTGACTGCTTTTTTTGTCTCTGTTTGATCATCTGATTTAGCGACTTATCTTCTGTCGTCTTCTTATTATCCAGCGACCCCTCTCAGAGGCGCTGTTTACTTTTTTTCTGTCATTTTGTTTATTGACGCCTCCCCCCAAGGCGTCTTTTCCTCATTTAACGCCTTCATCAAAGGCGTCATTTTAGCATATCTTGTGTTTTATTTCATCTCTGCCTGTGATTTCACGCCCTGCATTGTGGGCGTCATTTGTTCATTCAGCGCCTAATTCCAAGGCATCTTTTATCTTGAGGTTGTGCCTTCTGAGCAACTTATAAGTGATTCGCGACAGCCCCTCTGTCGTGTTTTCTGATTGTAGCGACTTCTGCCAAGTCGCTAATTACCTGTGTGTTAACAGAAACCTGTTTACTGTGGCTATTTCTGCTGGATTGATTCCTATATTCATCATTTGATTATACTTGTTGGATCTGATTATATTATTTTGCATCTTTGTGGCATTTGGTTGAGAGACCTCCTCTCTCTACACTAGGATCCCACGCACCTCTCTTGGAATTGGGACGACCCTCCATTGAGTATTCTGTCTCTTTGGACTGGAAATTCCTTTTCTAAGACCTCCGTAAGTCCCCGCACCCGTGGATTCCCTCACGGACGCCGGGCTGGTTGTACCTTGAAGTACCCAAAGTTTAGATAACCCATCGTTGGTGAAGAGAGAGAAAGAATCTAGTTGACCCGGAGATTACACTCAAAATTTATAACTAGGATTCACATTGCAAAGGGAGTGAATTGCTCTTCAATTCAATTCACCCTAACCTCAAACACAAATCTAAAAAGCTTGCGTTCATTACAACTTGTTTGCATAAGCTTGATTGGATTGGGTGATTGTTGTGGTTATATTTCCTTCAAGAAAAGCTTTCTTTCTTCTTAAACATGCAACTTCGTTCAGGTAAAATCATCAACATGGCAAGCTACGGGTACTCTTATGATGAGATGGATGAGAATGCTTTCAATCAATCTTATGAGGTCCCCCTCCAAGATTCCACTTACCATGAGGGAAATTATCCTCCCTCTCATGCATATTATTCTCAAATCCATGTGGTTGACACCACAACTCAAGAGGTCGAGCCCTCTTCTCAAGCTCCACCCTCCAATCAAAACACATCGGGGAACACCTCCCCATCATTCAATGTCAACGATTTAATTCAAGCTTTATCACAACTGGATGATTCCCAGCGGCAGGCAGTCCAGGCTGCTTTGAAAGGGAAAGTTGTTCCCTCTTCATCTTCCGACCCCCCTCCGGCCGCGAGTGGCCATCATGTTGCTAATGACCCGGCGGTCTTACACAAAATCCCTTCACGTCCACCAACTCCCATTGTGGCCATGCCGGCCCAACAGGCAAGCTATTCTGCGGCTAGGCCCCAATTCCCTCCACCTCCTCAAATTCTAAGGACGCCTATGCCAAATTCCTCCCCTCCAAATTCGGCCCCAGTCTAGTCGGACACCAATACTCTTCTGCTGCAAAAGTTGGCTAGCATGGAAGAACAACTTAAGAAGGTTACTGCAGCGAAGAATGCCCCGGAGATTTCTCTCCCTACATTGCCAGTTTTCCATCTACCACCTTCTGAGATGCCAAATTTTCGGCGATACAACGGAACTGGCAATCCGTTTATTCACTTGAAGGATTTTATGTATGAAACTTCCTTTTGGCAGGGTAACAAAGCCTCGTTGGCTTATCTGTTCTGACGGTCTCTAGAGGGGCCAGCCCTCGAGTGGTTCTACTCCTTAGAGCCGGCAGACGCTAGTGACTTTGATGGTGTTCAAAAGAAATTCTTGCAGAAATATAGGGACCGGGTCGGACCCTCCCTATCAGTCACTGATTTGGTCACCAAGAAAATGAAGCTCGAGGAGGACTTCATTATAATTGCTGATAGATGGCGATTGATGGCCGAAAAGTTGAAAGATACACTGTCAGAGCCGGAACAGGTCAAGATGATTATTTCAAATGCAACCCCTCAGTTCCGACACATATTGGCCATGAACAGGCTGACTACCATGGAAGAGATCTATGAGAGAGCTCGATACATTCAAACTCAGATGAAAGATTCGCCCATCATGGGCATGTTTGAACAGAGACCACGGTTGGTCAAGAAGAATACACATGTCAACAATAGCGGCGCCACAACTGAGGGTACCGTCACTAATGAGCAGGTTGGCGTGGTTGGCAACCCCACACCTTTCCGCCAATCTAACCCATGACCTCCGCCACCTCCACAACAAAACCTCTTCTTCAACTCACCCCCACAACACAAATTTGCTCCTCAACATTCCTTTGCTCCTCCACAAAACCAAACGCCTCACCCGGACCTCCCAGCTCCACAACAATACCACCAAGTACCACCACCCGCCAACTATGGCCCACCACAACAACAACAAAGGAGACCACGAGACCCCAAAAGGGCCCAGTATCCACCATTGCCGAAAAGTCTCCCAGACATATTCAATGCCCTCATGGCCGCCAACCTGCTCACATTGCAGAAAGAAAGGACGGCGTGGCCCGCTAACGTTGACACGTCCCGCTACTGTGTTTTCCACCGCTCGCCTGGTCACAACATTGACCACTGCTTTCATTTCAAGGACTATATCTATGATTTAAATGACCAAGGCGGTATTAATTGGGACGAGATGAGGCAATTTATCGCCACTCTAAAAGCAAAAAGGCCTCCTTGGCAATAGCAGGCTCAGCAGCCGCAGCAACCAGCTCCATAAGCACAACAGCAAGCTCCAGCACTGCAGCAAGATATGGGGATTGTCCACAATCCACTGCCGGAGCACCCCCCAAACGAGCATGTAAACCCTGTCCCAACCCTCCACGAGGTGGAGAGAGGGCAGGGATGGCACGAAGAAAACGCCTCTGTCGGGGTATTTAATCATAATTCAAATCAACCTCCGCGCCTCTTACGCACACGTCCTTCTTCTACTCCTCACTTGGCCCGTTCCCTTCTACACCCCGTTAATCCATCTGCTCCAATTAATTCCCCATCCTTGCCAACCCGGCCTCTCCTTATCCGTTGTTCGCCATCGCAGCCTATGACGCAGCAAGCTCAACCACCCCTCGCCAACCCTTCACCCTTGCCATCTAGGCCACTCCTCATCCGCCCATCATTGACACCCGTTACATCCACCGCCATTACCCCTCCACCGACAAGGATCCCTTCACCGTCAATCCACCCCCCATTTGTACCCAGACCTCTCCTTATTCAACCGACTATTTCCTCCCACACTCAGGCGCCCCTTACTTCTCTTACGCCTCCTACGGGGGTTCCTTTTTGAACCCTTCTCCGACATCCCCTACGGGGGCTTCTTCTTTGAACACTCCTCCAACACCTGCCAACACTAACACCCCTTCTTCTTCCGTTAACCCTCCATCCACACTTAGCCCGACAGAGGCGTCACCAAACCAAACTATGGTACTCCGCAGTGGACGGATATTCCACCGCATTTTTCCTCAGAGGGATCAAGAGCTCGTACAAGGGCCCAATGAGCAAGAACAGGAGCAAGAGTCTGTCCCGGGCACTCAATATGATTTACTAAAGCATCTGGATAGGACTCCAGCAAGAATTTCTATTTTAGAGCTGATTAAAAGGTCAACAACCCATCAATTGGCCTTAAAAGAATATATGCAGAAGGTTATGGTTAATGAAGACATTCCTGCCGAGCATATAACCACAGTCCTAACGCCCGCTAGCGGTCAACCGGCAATTACTTTTTATGAACATGAACTAGCACCTCAATCGGCTAGAAAATATGCTCTGTGTATCACAGTGGACATTAACAAGGTGGCAGTAAAATAATGTTTGGTGGACACTGGGGCATCCATCAACGTATTGCCGCCCAACACTTTAAAGATGTGCGGCATTCCGGGAAGTCAGATTCGGCCGTCCACTATAACAGTCACAGCTTACGACAACACTAAGAAGCCTCCTTTGGGCATGATAACATTAAGAGTCAGTTTGGGCCCAGCTACAATCACAGCAGATTTTCACATCTTGGATATGGATCCAACATTTAATGGCATCCTGGGCCGCCCTTATATTCAACAGCTATATGCAGTGCCCTCTACAAATCATCAATGCCACAAGTTTCCACATAAGGGCCGCTTTATCAAAGTCACTAGCATGCCGATTCTGCCAGATGAAGACATACACTTAGCAATGTTAGTTCCTTCTATTTGGCCTTCCAATAAACCGTTGCTATCAGTGTTAGATATCACTAACCCACGGCCGATGCCATCCAAGACAGTTACAACAGTTGCCATGACACCCCTGACTTCCAAGGGGAAGAAGAAGAAGAGCATAATGAATACCCCTGGTTGGAATATTCTGATGAAAATGGGGTACCAGGTCGGCAAAGGCCTGGGTGTCAATTTCCAAGGCAGAACTAAGCCCATTATGCCACAAAAATTAATGGTACGGGGCGGCCTAGGATATAAAGGGCCGAGTAAGAATGAAAATGAACCATGGGAAATTATGACATCCACTTTGAAGACAGATCGCCAACCGCTTACCTGGACACAACAAACACACTTTGTCAAAGGTGGCGATCAAAACAATGAGCAGACTACAATAGTTACTTCTATGCTAGACTATCAAGATGTGCATGCAAGGCAGTTTGCTTGCCACATAGCCCCACTGGCCACTTACAAAGCCTTGGAATCCTTGCGGCCGGACAAAAGAAAGAAAATGGATGATCCAGAGTGTGACTTGTATAGATGGTTTGATATGAATGATATTACTATTGCTCTGAGCCGGTTGTTTATGCCAACTGATCTGGAATGGCCGCCGTTGATTCATGAACTAATTGAGATGCCAGCAGTGATCACAGACAAGAGGCAGTTGTTAAGTGATTATACAGATACCGGAGAGCCCGATGTGCCGTTCGAGGAAGGCTTCAATATAGATAGGCTGTGGGCTGGCCTCTTCCTTACCAAGTCCATTCACCCGACGGCTGTTGTCCATTTGATTGATCAATTGTTTTTCTCAGATATTCCTAGATCACCTGCGGTCTTAATAAACTTTCCCCCAAATCCACTTCAAGCTTCTCCTCCAATTCCTCCCTTACTCCTCGAGCAATTTTCCAGACACTCCATCACACCCCCGCGCGGGTCATCACTCATTCAATCTTTTGCCAATCTGTCAATCTTCACTCCACCTCCTGTTTCCCCCTCGCATTGCTTCCTCCTTGAAAATGAAAATAAAAATAAAAATAAAAATGAAAACGAAATAAAAACGTCAAAAATCCAACTTTTCAATCCTCCATCTCCATTGAGGAGACCTCCTATCTCCTTTCTGAGTGTGTCCCGACCCAGGTGCCGCTCTTCCAGGATTCATTGATAGATCTTTTCTACCCCTCTGGTGAGGGGTCTTCATCTGTATCCTCTTCTGTACCCGCTTTTCCTCCTCCTTTCTCTTCTTTGTCAGGTTCTAGTGATCAAGCTAGTTGTTCTTATTCCTCTGATGATAAGACTCATGGGGTAGCTTCACATAAGAAATCCAAGGGTAAGCAGATTCCCCGTAGATTTCTTGGAGAGTTAACCATTAGATGTCAGGCTTGTTTAGCCATCCCCAAATTTGTGGAGAATCCGATTGTCCTGCCGGAAGAAGAATATGAGGATACTTGTGCTTCTTATGAGGGTTTTGGTGTTTATGAGATTATGAATGATGAAGACTCTATTGAAGAGGGGGATGGAAGTTACGAAGAATATGAGGACGAGGCTGATGCTTTTGCCAGTGGCATGAGGAGATTTGATGAACCATCAGCCTCAGTAGAAGAGCCTACCATAGAAATAAATCTGGGTATTGAAGAAGACCCTAGGATTGTCCTCATTAGCAAAAACTTACCGCCGTCCGAAGAGGAGGCGCTTATTTTGGTACTTCAAGAATATAAGGACACGTTCGCATGGAGTTATGAAGATATGCCTGGACTAGACCCTGTGCTTGTTGAACATCGGCTTACACTTAAGACAGGGTCTGTCCCGGTCAAACAACGGTTGAGACGTTTCCACCCTAAAATGGCTTTAAAGATGAAAGAAGAGGTCGACAAGCTTCATAAGGCTAGATTTGTTAGAGTTGTCCTCTATCCCAATTGGGTGGCTAACATCGTCCCAGTCATGAAGAAGGATGGAAAGGTCAGGATTTGTATAGACTTTCGGGACCTCAGCCGTGCGTGTCCTAAAGATGAGTTCCCCCTCCCTCATATTGATGTTTTGATTGATAATACGGCAGGATATGAGACTCTCTCCTTCATGGATGGTTTTTCAGGCTACAATCAAATTCGCATGGCTGAGGAAGACCAAGAGAAAACATCGTTCACTACACCGTGGGGTATATACTGCTATGTGGTCATACCTTTTGGACTTAAGAACGCTGGAGCCACATATCAAAGGGCTATGATGGAAATTTTTCATGATATGATCCACATTTATATTGAGGTGTATGTGGACGACCTAGTAGTAAAATCAAGAACAAGGATTGAGCATCCTGGGGTTCTAGCTAAAGTCTTGCAAAGATCACGAGAGTATCAGTTGAAGATGAACCCCAAGAAGTGTGTATTTGGCGTTTCGTCAGGAAAATTACTCGGATTTATTGTCAGCAAAAGGGGAATTGAAGTCGATCCTAATAAGGCGAAGGCCATCAGAGATATGCCTCCTCCCAAGAATTTGAAGGAAGTTCGAGGATTAATCGGGAGGTTACAATTTATTCGCTGCTTTGTCTCCCAGCATTCACAAAGATGCAGGCCATTTTACGAGCTTACTAAGCCGGGAGTCAAGTTTAGTTGGGATGACAAGTGTCAGGCAGCTTTTGACGGACTGAAGGATTATCTGGCCAATCCTCCTGTCCTGAGGCCGCCAGTTCCAGGCAAACCGCTCATTCTCTATGTCTCTGTCTTGGATGACTCTGTAGGTGCTGTCCTTACGCAAGTAGATGAAAAAGGGAAGGAGAGGGCAGCATACTACTTGTCTAAACTTCTTAACCCCTGTTGGCAGAAGTACTCAGCCATGGAGAAGACTTGCGCCGCTTTAGTCTGGGTAGTTCAGAAGTTAAAGCATTATTTCTTAGCTCACGAGGTTCACCTCATTGCTCGCATGAATCCGATTAAATTCCTTCTTGAAAAATCTATCCTTACCGACCGATTAGCACGCTGGCAGAGTTTCCTTTCACAGTTTGACATCACTTACATTCAACAAAAAGCTATCAAAGGCTACGCCATTGCCGAACATCTTGCTCACCGCCCTCTACCCCGATTTGATCCAGTCAATTCAGAGTTTTCAGATGAGGAACTAATGTCCGTTAATCAACCCCACGATCCTATGTGGACATTACATTTTGATGGAGCTCTAAATTCCTAGGGAAGAGGGATCGGCATGGTTCTATTAACACCAGAAGGGGTCACCATCCCATTCGCCGCTCAGCTTACTTTCCCTGTCACAAACAATATAACTGAGTATGAAGCTCTTTTGACCGGCCTGCAAACCGCTCATGAATATGGTGTTACCCAATTACGAATCGTTGGTGATAGTCAGCTCATTCTATGCCAGGTGCTTGTCAAGTGCCGCACTATCAATCCTAAGCTCAAGCCATACCAGGAACTTGCTTCAGCTTATGCCAAACTCTTTACCAAGTTGATCTTTGTCCATGTCCCCCGTAGCCAAAACATCTTAGCTGACACCCTTGCTTCATTGGCTTCTGCTTTAGTCTTCTCTCCTGAACGAGATTTCCATGTTCCCCTCATTCATCAGCGTGACACTCTAGCCATTAAGGATCGTGCATTCCTCGACATTAGGGACAAGGTGCTTGAGAAGGTCAGGCAGAGTGAAGCTCTTAAAAACAAAGAGGTCATGTTATTAGATTGGGAAGAAGAATTGGCTGATGAGGATAAACCATGGTATTACGAGATTGCCAGATATTGCAATGATCAGTCCTATCCTGAGGAAGTCACTGCGGAAGAGAAGAAAGCAATTAGAAGAGTGGCTCAACGTTACGTTTTGGTTTGAGGCGTGCTCTATAGAAGAGGGCTCACAGGTATTTTATTAAGATGCCTCGACGATGATGAATCTTGGAAGGTCGTGGAAGAGGTGCATTCAAGAGTGTGTGGTGGTCATGTGAACCGCCAAATGCTAGCTAAGAAGATCCTTAAGCTAGGCTTCTATTAGCCCACTTTAGAAGAGGATTGTTCTATCTATGTCCGAAGGTGTGTTAAGTGCCAACTACACGCCGATAAAATCTATTCTCCTGCTTCTTCACTCCATCCTATGTCTTCCCCATGGCCTTTCTCCATGTGGGCTTTCGATATCATCGGACCTCTTGGTGATTCCAACCTCTTTACAAATCAAAAGTCGTTCATCCTCACGGCGACAGAGTACTTCACCAAGTGGGTGGAAGCGGAAGCATACGTGGAGATTAAAGTGCCAACCGTTTGCAAGTTTATAATGAAGAACATCATCGCAAGGTTTGGCATCCCAAGTACCATCGTCACCGACAATGGACCCCAATTCATCTCTCAGGAGCTTAAAGATCTCTGCAACAGGTATAACATTGCATTGCATCATTCATCTCCTTATCATCCACAGGGCAATGGCCAAGCAGAGCCAACTAATAAAACCTTGATTAAAATTGTTAAGAAAAGGTGTGAGGCTAACAAATTCACGGATTGGCCAGAAAAGCTGGTTGAAGCTCTTTGGGCCTATCGCACTTCCATTCGTACCCCTACTGGGCAGACCCCTTTCGCCCTCACTTATGGAATGGAGGTGGTAGTTCCTTATGAGATTCCCATTTCCTCTCTGTGAGTACAATTGGACAAGGAATTCTCTATTGATGAACAGCATGAATCTCTCCTTGCCCAGTTGGAACTCCTGGATGAGAAGCGTTTGGCCGCCGCTGAGCATGCGCGTGTCTATCAAAACAGGCTTTCACGTTTTTACCAAAAGAAAGTGATTGAGAGAAAGTTCAAAATCGGTGAGATGGTAATTAAAAGAATCTTTGTAAAACCTGGTGGACCTCGTTCAAAACTCCAACCAAATTGGGAAGGACCTTTTATCATAAAAGATGTTTATCCTGGCAATGCTTATAAATTGATTAATGCTGAAGGCGAAGAGCCAACTCATCCTTAGAATGGTCTCTATCTAAAGAAATACTACCCCTAAAAATAAAAAAATATACAAAACAAAAAAAACAAAAAAAAAAGAAAAAAGAAAAAAGAAAAAAAAGAGAATTTTTGAAGGCTGGTATGGTGCATGGGCCACGAGCCCGAAACAATCAAAATCCTTAATTCATTCTTCAGTCTCGACGGTTTAACTCTTGGGTCAATTCACGCACACACTAAACGCTTTATTCTTGAGCTCAAGCAGCCCGGAATTCGAGGAAGTCCGACCCAAACAGGAGTGTAAAAGCCTTACCTATTCTCTTCCCTTCGGCTCGCGAGAGGGAATACAAGTTAGGGGTTACTAACCAAGCCTACCCGCCGCCCTAGTAGGTGGAAGTCAGGGCCCAAAAGAGAAGAAAATACTTAAAGCCCAAGTACAATTTGGTCTTTATCTGTTTCGGAAAAAAGAAAAGAAAAGGAAGTTATGATAAAAGAAAGCATGTCAAGAGGGCAAAGTCCCCGCAGGGAAAACCCTGGTCGTAAGCGTGCATGAATAAGGGCAAAAAGAGCAACAAAATTTCCCTAAGCCAAAGACCGAATCCCAACAGGCATTAGGGCAGGGGAGGAGCGTGTCCCATTCTTGAAAACCTTTCGTGAGCTTCCTTAATCATTCTTCTCTTCTCCCTCCATGGTGGGTTGTGAACTCGAAGAATGGTGAAGACCGACTAAGAAGGATGGGCTGCGAGAGAATATGAGTAAAAGCCTAAGTACAAGTCACGTTGACTCTTTTGTTAAGTCTCTTGAGAAAGTCTAATGAATTTTAGATTATGATGGTTAAGGTTTCAAAACCCTGTACTGTACTTGCCTCCAAAACAAAAATTTTTCAAATTAAAAATCACGCCTCTTGGAATAGGCATCCTTTTCAAAATTAACAACCCTATCGTGGGCGCCACTTTTAAAACAAAAATTCAAAAAAATATAAATAATAACAAAAAATGATAAAAATTGTGGAATTTCAAGCCCTTTGTTTCTCATATGCTTGGTTGCATTCTTGTATGGGGCATCTTTTATTTTCAGTTAGCATTTGCTTGCTTGCATGGCGCATTTTATATCTATCATTTGCCTTCATTGATTAAAGGCTTGGCCCCTTGACCCGTTATCAAGGTCAAAGTAAAGACATCCCTTGCTTATTGAGCAAGAGGCCAAGTCGAACAGAGGGATTAACCTGTTTGTTCAAGTGTGAACTACAAGCGCAGGGCAAAAGTAAAAGGCGAGGAGGAAAAGAAGACGCAAGTACACAACTACACAAGTGCTCAGGTAACAAAAATTTCAATCTCATATATATACATCATAAATGTCTGAGTACAGGTGTGAGGGTGGAGGAGTATAAGTAAGTCTCTCAGCTCTCGCCCCCACCATCCTCTCTCCTACTCTCTGCCTCACTCTCGTCCTCCCGACGAGGCGTTGGTGGAGGGGGCAAAAGTGCTATATGTTTTAATTGGAATCATTTATATTATGCACTTATGATCATGTGATATTTTAAGTTGAGGATTCTTTCATGAGTTGATCATTCTTTCATGTGGACTGATGAATTTTTAAGTGCAGAAGAGTGCAGGTCTGGAAATGCGTAGTTGATTCTTTGGGGTAACATCACTCCGTCTTTTGTATTCTCTCCTGTAAGCATTGTTACTATATGGTATCTACGTTATTATAGCACATCAAGGACCTTGTGGCTCTGATAAACCTGGAATTTGAGTTCCCCTTCATCAAAAACAGTGATAATTCCCGGTGAATCTTGATCACACGGATAGGCCGTTGAGTCATTAAAGGTCTGGGACGACGGTTCCACTTTCTGAGTTGATGCGTGGACAAACGGGCTTCGGCTTAGTGTCAGCTTAGAGATCTGGATTCTTGACCAAATCTAGTTGGCTTAACAATATTATCCTTGATTATTTTCTATTTTTAGTTTGATTTACTTTTTCTTTTAGCCCAGCATGCATCATGTAGGACTTGGAGCTTAACAATGAAAATCTTCATATTACGCCAATAATGAAGGTCGCTCGCTCTTAATTGAGTTGGTATGAGATATTCCATTCCAAATCAAGTACTTTATTCTCTTTGAAGCCGCTCAGGCTGGTTCCATGGAAAGTGTTCATTTGCTGGGTCTTTATCTCAATTCATTTTATTTTTTCTTGCAAATCCACCTTGATTGTAGCACGTCCACATTGGCCGATAACCGCTCTCCAATAGTGTCTCCCTTTCGTGCCCTCGCGCACATTTTTAGTTCCTTTAGTTTAATCCTTTCGGTCCAGCTGATCAATTCTTTCCTGAAATCATCCGGAGTTGTTTCATTCAGAGTCTTGGAAAGATTTCCAACACTTAGTGTCGGAGGCGTGTCACATCACACCTTGGCATCTACTTATCAGTTCGTTCCACTTCATTCCGCTTGTTGCACTTTCGCTTCATTCCGTCTCACTCCCTTGCAAAGCAGACGCCAAGGCGGGGCAGTTGTAGACACGCCAAAATTGACGCTATGTTGAGTAAATCTCATGTCACCATGTGATGCCCCAAAGTGAACTTCAATATTGCCGTAATATGAATTTTTTCTATTTTTATGTGTTTTCTGTGATTTTTTAGCTTTTTTTTAGAATTAACGTCTTGACGTGGGGCGTCTTTTAAATAACGGCTTAGCCATGGGCATCTCTTAATGAAAGGATGACCGTCGTCAGAGGCGTCAGTTTCTGGAATTTTACGGATTCTGCCAAAAATGGAAAAGCGAGAATTGACGTCCCCCAGAGGGTCGTTTATCAACTAACGCCCGTTGGTACAGGCGTCATTTCATGATTTTGATTGAGGAAAGGACTTTGTTGCTAAAATTAAATCCATGAATTGACGCCTTTGTCTCGGTCGTCATTTTAATTAACGCCTTGAGGCAGGTCGTCAATTTCAATTGACGCCCTTCTGAGAGTCATCTTTTACCCTTTTGTGTCCTTCTCGAATAAACCTTTCCTGGAGAGTTTCCTTCTATGTTTTAATCACTTTGTTGGATTAGGGAAGTAGAGACCTTGCCGTAAATGAATGTTGCAGGTTCTAATCCTATTAAATCTACGGTTTATACCCTATAAATAGAGCCTCGGCTCTGCCCGCGTGAGAGACAGAGATTTACACGGAGATTTTACACACAGAGAAGACTTTGCTTCTTACGAAGTCCTTCGACCTCTTCCACTGGGGTCTCTTCCTGTTGCAGCAGTCAGAAGTCCTCCGTTCCATGTCCTCCCTTTACTGTTGCCAGGAACATCAGGGACTTGTTAGCTTGCTTAATTGATATTCATCGTGCCACCTTCATTCATCATATAGTGTTTCTTTTATACGTCTGTCTTAGTCTTTGCATCATATCTCCTCTCCCTAATTCTCTTAGGGGTTTCTTTTAAAAAGACTAAAAGGTGTGTTTTCATGTTCATATTTCATCATTATCTTATACTACTTGTGGGTTGATACTACACTCTTGGCTAATCCTCTTCTACTTTGGCTGTTTGTGTTTTTGTTTAAGGGTAATCAAGAAAGAGAAACCCCCTTCATCGGCCGGCCGGTAGAAGGAGGAGGAGAAGAACCATAATCCATCCCGCATCACTTTTTCTTACCAGGTATTCACGATCATACTCCTTTTCTTTTGAGGTAATCCCTCTGGCGATTACACTCCATTAGAAACCTCTTGCTCCTTTATTTAGTTTCTTTTTAATTCTTGATGTCGGTGTGACACGATCTACAGTCACTTGTGCCTAACTCATATCCCTTTGCCCTTGGGTTGGTGGGAGACCTATTGGGGGTCCTTTTGGAGGTTTCTAGATGAGATATACTAGTCTTCTGATGCCTCCTATTTGTATGCATATGAGACCTACAAATTTCACAAAGTGAAAAACCTAATGAGTTCATGGTTTTCTATCTTGCAGGTGAAGAAAAGGAGAAAGGAAGGAAGAGCTCAAGCTAAGGGGATTTGATCTACATGCAGGAGCATTTGGAGATCATGCATGAAGAGAAAGTGAAGCGGGTTGAATAGAGGAACACGTTGACGTTCAAATCGATGGCATCCGGCTTACCTCCGACCCGAGCATCAAAGAACATTATCATTCGACCTTGGAAAACAAAGGGGGTTCATTTTCACATCTTATATTTGTTCTCTGTGCTATGTTCCATGATTTATAATCTGGGTTGAGCTTGCTTTGAACATTTTTTTAATTTCGGAAAGCATACTGTGTGTATGTGACCGTTTGTGTATACGATCGTGTTTGATTGCCTACGTGCAATCATGTGTGTCGTTGTGCTACGTTTGTTGCAACATGTGTATGTGAGTGTTGTGATCTGGTCATCGGATCATGTTGGAGACATCGTCTCTGTGTGTGTGTGTGTTGGGACGCGTCCCCTTGTGTGTGTGCAGGCGTCATCCTGCGTGTTGTTGGAGCGTCACCTCCGTGTTGGGGATTTATCCCCGTGTGTGTGTTGGAGCCTTGCTCCGTGTTGGGGAGTCTTCCCCGTGCTGATTTATCCAGCGAGTGGATTCTTACCGGTTTGGTAAGGGGTGGACGTAGGGAGCCTGTCGTGGTCCCGAACCACCTTAAAAACCCTTGTGTCTTATGATTTGCAGTGTGTGATTGTTTATTCCTTACTTACTCCATTTAGTCGATCGTGTGAGATCGGAGGGATTGAGTGAACTTAAATTACTTTGTTAAGTTTATTTTCTTCAATCTCGTCAAACTTGTTAATTCCGCTAAGAAAGTTTTAATTTGACATTTTTAGTAGGGGACAATTCAAGCCCCCCCTTCTTGTCCGCTCGCCTACCCGGGGCCAACAATTCACTCACCTGGTTTCATTCCAACATTTTCAAGTAACTCGGATAGCGACAACCATATGGATGAGAATGAGATCGAGTGAAGAGAGTAGAGCTTCTGATTATTAAGCCATTATCGAGTCGTGTCCTGTCATATCTTGTCCTTTTAATAAGTCCTATGTCATTGGACCCCCTTTTATTATTTAAGTCTAGCTGTGGAAGTTTGTAAGGCTTGTAGCCTGGTAATTTAATTTTGGATGATTAGTATCATGGATTTGAAGTACCATGGTTAACTGGTTAAATCTTGGAAATTAATTATGGTTGTTATTATATTACCATGTCTTTTGCGCACTCTGTCTTTATGTCGAAAACCTTATTACTCTGATTGACATGATCTATATAAACTCGTCACGCATACCGGGTTCCTTCCGCGCTCGGGGCGTGACCCCGCTACTAGACTCTAGCGGTCTCCATAGGGCCGCTAGTGACCAGAACACAGGAAACACCGGTAAAGTGCTCTCTAGACAATTGGATTTTGAGGGTACAACCAGCTCGGCGTCCTAGTGAGAATCCCAGGATCACGGAGAGGTACGAAGGACTTGAAACAAGATCACCTATTCCGGTGGAAGGAATATCCAATGGAGAGGATCACAAGTCCAAGATTGTGTATTTATAAGTGGAAAGTGTATCTAATGGCCACGCACCGGAGTACCCACCATGTACTTAAGAAAAGACTATAGATGAGAAAGGATCGTGGTAAAATAGCGATCAAATCAAAACTTAAACAAGTCCATGAAGCATGTAAAATATGATCATTAGTACAAGAATATAAATTTTGGCATGAAAGTAGCATAAGCTAAAAATAAGCATTTAAACCATGTAAGGCATGCAATCTATCAGGGATGATGCACAATATAGCCAATATTACGAATATGAAGTCAAAACAAGGAATAAGACCTAATTAACTAGGCTTAACATATTTTTAATAGGGTCAATCTGTGATCTGTTTGGAGTTAACAGGTTGCAGAGTCTAGCGGTTAGGTGAGGACCACATGCAGTTGTTTAGCGGTCTATCGCATGGCCACTAAAGGATTACGGCGGTCTTAGGGAGACCGTTTATTACCTGTAAGAGATAGAATGAAAACCGAAGAACAGGCCTAATCCAAGGCAAATAGATGCATGGAAAAACATGCCAATATGTAAGTAAGGCCTGATACAACCATATTAAAACATGGAGGTGCATGTTGACTTAACCAAAATGCGTAGTCATGAGAGAACTTGAAATACTACCTGTAGAAAGCATGAAACGGAATGAAACCATAGGGCTTTTATTCTTAACATGTTGATTTAGCCTTTTCATGAGATAACCTACCTTTGATTTAATCCCTAGACTTCGAATTTATGACTGGAAGTAGACCCTAGTTCCTGCACGTCCTGTGCCAAACCAGCGACTTTTCGTCCCTCGTTCTCCTCAACCACTTGTCCTAAAATTATGAAATTTCGAGGATAGGTAGAAGATACGAAGAGGAACAGAAAGTTCTAAAGGATAAACTTCTAAATACCTTAATTAGAGCGTCCACTCTCTAGGTCTTTACTGGACGGCCACACTGGTTCCTGTGTGGACTGGAGCGAACCAGCAACTTGTAGTGCTTCTAACTCTCCAACGGCGTGTCCTCCTGGCACGAGATTTTGACGGGAGTTAGACAAAACTACGGAGAACAATAAAGTCTAAAAGATTAACCTGAGAAGATGTCTCCTCAAGTTCGAATTATGCGAGCCAACATTAGGGTTCGCATGGGTCGAAGTTAGGGTCTATTTATAGGATTTTGAGTTAGGGCTGAGGATTTGATCGAATTGGGAGTCTTAATTAGGGGTAGGATCGATCCCCAAGAGTCCTAGACATGTTTTCATGTCTACACGCTTTGATCCATGAGGATTTGGATTCCAAAGATCCAAGCTTTTCACGTTTCATCAATTCACGGAATCTACAGGGTTTGGCGGTCATAGAGGGACCGCTAGGATTGATTGGCGGTCGTGCGATAGACCGCCAATTGGCCTTTTTTCTAAATTTTTTTGATTTTTGCATTTTATCCCCTATTTATCCCTTATTTGTGCTATTTATCCCCAGTAATTAACATTTTAGCTCTAGAAAAGAAGAATAAATGCATGCGAACAAAACCAAAGTAACAACGCAAGTAACAAGACATGACCATGAATATATGAGATCTTGTATAGACATTGAGAGGATGTTCATTCTAGAATGTATAGTGACCTTTCATGTAACAAGCATGTCCTAGCATGTATCGAGAATGTACTATTCATAACCATGAAGGTAATGCACTAGAAAGTAATGTAATCAAGAATGTATATTTCGTGTAGAGCCCCATAGTTTTCACTCGTTTATAAAAAAAGTACTCCCGGCGCAATGCGATACCAGTGTTCATCATACCCCATGGTTTATATCATGTTTCCGACAATCAACCGAGGGGGTGAGTGTCGAGCCCTTGGACACAATCAGTGCCCAAACCGCATCTTCAAGTTATAAATTGAACTACTTCCACGAGAAATATCAATAATGTAGGCCAATAATGTATCAATTCAAATAATAAGCTCAGAATAACAATGTCAAGGTATGAATGCTTCAATTAAGAATCATGAGAGTTCAAAGATGATTTAAAACAAGGTCGTGCCACGGAAAGAATTTGGCAACATAACGGCATATTCTTTAACTTTCATAATTCATTAGATAGCTTATTGAATAATGTGTTAGGTTCTAGACAATCAATAGACCATCTAGGATCATACAAAAATCAACCCTTGGGTCAAACCTTGGGTTAAGAACACTGAAGATAATTACGGTCATGATTAGACTGTTTATTGGAAATAGCGGTTAGTACTGGACCGTTTTTGACAGAGTTGGGGAAATGAGTGAACTGGAACCATGTGGTCATGGCAGGGCCGCTAGGCGTCATTTGGCGGTCAAGGGAATGGCCGCTACTAGACTCTAGCGGTCTCCATAGGGCCGCTAGTGACCAGAACATAGGAAACACCGGTAAAGTGCTCTTTAGACAATTGGGTTTTGAGGGTACAACTAGCTTGGCATCCTAGTGAGAATCCCAGGCTCGCAGAGACTTACGGAGGCCTTGAAATAAGATCACCTATTCCGGTGGAAGGAATATCCAATGGAGAGGATCACAAGTCCAAGATTGTGTATTTATAAGTGGAAAGTGTATCTAATGGCCACGCACCGGAGTACCCACCATATACTTAAGAAAAGACTATAGATGAGAAAGGATCGTGGTAAAATAGCGATCAAATCAAAACTTAAACAAGTCCATGAAGCATGTAAAATATGATCATTAGTACAAGAATATAAATTTTGGCATGAAAGTAGCATAAGCTAAAAATAAGCATTTAAACCATGTAAGGCATGCAATCTATCAGGGATGATGCACAATATAGCCAATATTACGAATATGAAGTCAAAACAAGGAATAAGACTTAATTAACTAGGCTTAACATATTTTTAATAGGGTCAATCTGTGATCTGTTTGGAGTTAACAGGTTGCAGAGTCTAGCGGTTAGGTGAGGACCACATGCAGTTGTTTAGCGGTCTATCGCATGGCCACTAAAGGATTACGGCGGTCTTAGGGAGACCGTTTATTACCTGTAAGAGATAGAATGAAAACCGAAGAACAGGCCTAATCCAAGGCAAATAGATGCATGGAAAAACATGCCAATATGTAAGTAAGGCCTGATACAACCATATTAAAACATGGAGGTGCATGTTGACTTAACCAAAATGCGTAGTCATGAGAGAACTTGAAATACTACCTGTAGAAAGCATGAAACGGAATGAAACCATAGGGCTTTTATTCTTAACATGTTGATTTAGCCTTTTCATGAGATAACCTACCTTTGATTTAATCCCTAGACTTCGAATTTATGACTGGAAGTAGACCCTAGTTCCTGTACGTCCTGTGCCAAACCAGCGACTTTTCGTCCCTCGTTCTCCTCAACCACTTGTCCTAAAATTATGAAATTTCGAGGATAGGTAGAAGATACGAAGAGGAACAGAAAGTTCTAAAGGATAAACTTCTAAATACCTTAATTAGAGCGTCCACTCTCTAGGTCTTTACTGGACGGCCACACTGGTTCCTGTGTGGACTGGAGCGAACCAGCAACTTGTAGTGCTTCTAACTCTCCAACGGCGTGTCCTCCTGGCACGAGATTTTGACGGGAGTTAGACAAAACTACGGAGAACAATAAAGTCTAAAGGATTAACCTGAGAAGATGTCTCCTTACCTTCGAATTATGCGAGCTAACATTAGGGTTCACATGGGTCGAAGTTAGGGTCTCTTTATAGGGTTTTGAGTTAGGGCTGAGGATTTGATCGAATTGGGAGTGCTAATTAGGGGTAGGATCGATCCCCAAGAGTTCTAGACATGTTTTTATGTCTACACACTTCGATCCATGAGGATTTGGATGCCAAAGATCCAAGCTTTTCACGTTTCTTCCATTCATGGAATCTGCAGGGTTTGTTGGTCATAGAGGGATCGCTACAATTGATTGGCGGTCGCGCGATAGACTGCCAATTGGCCTTTTTTTCTAAAATTTTCAAATTTTTGCATTTTATCCACTATTTATCCCTTATTTGTGCTATTTATCCACATCAATTACAATTACGTTTTTATAATTAGGCGTGGGCCTAAAAGACTTGGATTTGGGTCTCATGGGCAAACCTAACATAATATATGGGTCTTTAAATAATTATTAAATGGACCTTTATTTCTTAAATAGCTCATTGAGTCTATTTAAATGCTTAATAATAATATTAAATCCCCAAAAAATTCTTAGAAAATCCTTGGGCGTTGCACCCTCCCTCACTAAAAAGAATTGGGTCCCCAAATTCAATACGCGTGATTGTTAAGGAGAGTGTACTTACAATTGAATAGTTCCGAGAATCGTTTGCACATTGCTTCTTCCATTTCCCATGTCGCTTCGTGTTGTCAAGATTTATTCTATTGGACTTTGACCATATGAATATTTTTAATCCGAAGTTGACGTATTTCTTGCTCAGTTATTTTGATAGGCTTTTGTTCATACGTCAAATCCTTTTGAACCTCCAAGTTGTCATGACTTATAACATGGAATGGGTCATAGACATACCTTTTAAGCATTGAGACGTGGAATACATCGTGGACTCCAGCTAATTGAGGAGGTAAGGCAATTCGGTATGCGACCTCGCCAACCCTTTCGAGAATTTTAAAGGGGCAAATAAATCTTGAAGTGAGCTTGCCTTTTATGCCAAACCTTCGAATACCTCGACCTGGAGAAACCTTGAGAAACACATTGTCTCCTACTTAGAATTCCAGACCATGTCTTCAATTATCAGTATATGATTTCTGTCTATCTTGTGCCATATGGAGTCTTTCTCGAATGAACTTTATCTTTTCAGTAGTATCCCGAATGATTTCTGGGCCTAGAAGTTATCTTTCTCCAACTTCATTCTAGCACATTGGTGAGAGGCAGTTTCTTCCATATAGTGCCTCGAATGGCGCCATTTGAATGCTAGCTTGGTAGCTATTATTGTAGCCAAATTTCACTAGAGGTAGATGATCGTGCCAACTCCCACCGAAATCGATAACAAAGTATATCTTCCACTACCTGATTTGTCCTTTTAGTTTGACCATCCGTTTGTGGATGGAAAGCAGTGTTGAAATTGAGTCGGGTCCCCAACAAACATTGTAGGCCCTTCTAGAATTGAGATGTGAATTGAGGGTCTCGATCATAGATAATGGTTACAGGGTCACCGTATAGCTTGACGATCTCCTTCATGTATAAAGCTGCTAGGATATCTACGGACCATCGGCTTTTAATAGGTAGAAAATGAGCTGATTTTGCCAAACGGTCAATGATCACCCATATACCATCATGTCCACCTCTTGTCTTTAGTAGACCCATGATGAAATCCATCCCTATGCTTTCCCACTTCCATTTGGGAATATCTAAGGGATGTAGTTTACCAGCGGGCTTTTGATGTTCTGCTTTAACTTGCTGACAAGTGAGGCAGCGAGATACAAAGTCCGCTATCTCCATTTTCATGTTGGGCCACCAAAAATTCCTTTTCAGGTCTTGGTATATTTTGGTAGCGCCAGGGTGAATAGTGTATTTTTGTCTTATGAGCTTCCACCATGATCAGCTTCTTAGTGTCGGCATGATCCAGCACACATATTCGATCATTGAATAACAACCTTCCATCGTTCGAGATAGAGAACTCCGGTCTTTGATCAATATTAGCCTTGATTTCCATTAGTGTGGGGTCATTTTCTTGTAATTTGACTAGATCTTCAATCAGTATAGGTTGTGACCGGATATTGGCAATAATACCCTTTTCTTTTTATGCATCTACATCTAGATTCAAATGAGTAAAATCATCGATAAGACAAGTCATACCTTTCCGGAGGCTTGCAAGAGTTGCCATTAGTCTTCTGCTAAGAGCGTCAGCTATGGCATTTGTTTTGCCCGGATGATATTGAATAGAGAAATTGAAGTCCTTAAGGTATTTCTATCATTATCTTTGTCTCATGTTTAGTTCCTTCTGGGTGAAAATATTTTTCAGACTCTTGTGGTCCGAAAATATAGTGAACTTCTCCCCATACAGGTAGTGTCGCCAGATCTTTAAGGTGAAAATAATAGCATCCAATTCTAGATCATGGATAGGATAATTTTTTTCATGGCGCTTCACTTGTCTCGAAGCATAACAAATCACCTTGCCATGTTGCATAAGGACGCACCTGAGGCCAATGCCAGATGCATCCGTGTAGACTTCAAATCCACCACCTTCAACTGGTAGTGCCAAGACAGGAGCAGTGGTGAGATGTTCTCTAAGAGTTAGGAAACTCTCCTCGCAGTCTTTTGACCATTTGAAGGGATTTTCCTTTCTTGTGAGCCTAGTCAAAGGAACGGTGATTTTGGAGAAATCCTTAATGAATCGCCGATAGTAACCAGCCAACACGATAAAGCTTCTAACTTCAGTCATGGTCGTTGGTCGGCTCCAATTCTTGACAGCTTCTACCTTTGAAGGATTAATAGTAATGCCTTCCTTTGAAATAATATGGCCAAGAAAAGAGACCTCATTTAGCCAGAACTCGCACTTGCTGAGCTTTGCATAGAGTTGATGCTCTCTTAGATTTTGCAAAGCTATTCTTAAATGTTCTTCATGTTCTTCCTTTGTTTTGGAATAGATGAGAATATCATTAATAAATATGACCACAAATTGGTCAAGATACGGCCTAAAAATATTGTTCATGAGTTGCATAAATGCTGCAGGGGCGTTGGTCACCCCGAACGGCATTACCATAAACTCATAATGCCCATATCTGCTTCGGAAAGTAGAATTGTAGATGTCTTCATCTTTGATCCTTAGCTGATGGTAACCTGACCTGAGGTCGATCTTGGAAAAAATATTCTGCCCCAGAAATTTGATCAAATAGCTCATCGATATGCGGCAACAGATATTTGTTCTTAATGGTGAGTTGATTAAGTCGCCAGTAGTCAATACATAGTCTGAGGGATCCGTCTTTCTTCTTGACAAATAGAACCAGCGCACCTTAAGGGGATGTGCTGGGTTGAATGAAGCCCTTATTTAGTAACTCCTGAAGTTGCCTCTTCAGTTCCTTGAGTTCTGTGGGGGACATCCTGTAGGGAGCTATGGAGACAGGTGCTGCTTTTGGAATGAGTTCAATGGAGAAGTTTACTTCCCTTTCAGGCGGTAAACCAAGTAAGTCCGATGGGAAGACATCGGGGAAATCTTTGACAATACGGATTTCTTCTATGTGAATTTTCTTGGACTCTGTGACCGTCACGGAAGCAAGAAAAGCTTCACATCCTTGCGAAATTAGTTTGCAAGCGTGAAGAGAAGTAATAATGGTAGGGAGATTCCTATACTTGATGCCAAGGAAAGAGAAACGCGGGAGACCTGGTTTTCGAAAAGAAATTCTCCTATTGCGATAATTTATGTAGGCGTCATCGTCAACAAGCTAGTCTACTCCTAGAATGGCATCATAGCCTTCCATATCAAGGCATACGAGGTTTGCTGGAAGATTATGACCTTCTACAATTACTTCACTATCGGGGTAGTGGGTCGTGAGTTTTGTGTCGGGACCTAAAGGTGTTGTGATTGCTAGGTCCGATGATAGAGGAACGAGTGAAATTGGTAAAGTTTTTGCAAAGGCTATAAGTATAAAAGAACGAGAGGCACCAGTATCAAATAGTACAAATGCAGGATGCGAATGAATTTGAACGGTACCTTCCATCAGCCCATCATCCTTGGGCGCTTCATCATTGTCTAGAATCACATTAAGATGGCAAGAGATGCGCTTGCTGCTTATGTCCACCGTTAGAGGGTTGTTCCTTCATAAGGGGACAATCGGGCATACGATGCTTCCGACTTCCTCAACACAAACAAGCGCCAAGGTGCTTCCAGCATTCCTCGGCCGAGTGGCTGATTTTTTCATAGAATGAGCAAGCTGTTGTGACTTGCGTTTCCTCCTCCTTTGCCTTTTTGTTCTTGTGATTATTCCTTCTGTTCCCATTGCGGGACCCCTTCTTGTTATCTCGAGAGTTGTAAGTGATGCTAAGCTTTTCTTCTTTTTGTCCTCGCTTCTCGAGCTTGAGGCTAGACTCCTCGCTCTTACCTTTGTACCTTTCGACCTTTTACAAGGTCCTTTCACATAAATGAGCTCGTTGGACCATCTCCGTATAAGTGTGGATATTCTGGGGTCCGAGTTGTTGAATGAAGCCAGGCCTTAAACCGTCCATAAAATGATTCACCTTTAGGAGATCCGTGCCCACCAGATGTGGGGCATAAGGAGCTAGGTGGGAGAATTGAAGTTCATATTCCACCACGGACATCGTGCCTTGGGGAAGCGTGGAGAATTCCGTGGCCTTTCTCTCCTTAACATGCTCGGAGAAATACTTTGCTTGGAAGAGTGCGAGAAATCCCTCCCAAGTATGTGGTGCATTTGGAGGCGGTGTCGGAATAGCTTTCCACCAGGTACGTGCATCCTTGTTCAACTGGAAGGTGGCGAGACTGACCTTTTCTTCATCAGTGCATTGCATAACGTCGAATATTCTGTTCATTTCATCAATCCAATTCACCGCCTCTTCGGGGTTGGAGGATCCCGAGAATCTTGGAGGGTTCATGCTCCGAAAGTTCCCATGTAGATTACCCGTGCCAGCCCGAGCGCCAACATGGGCCACAGTCTGTAGGGCCTAGGTAAGACCCACAACTATTTGCTGCATCACTTCCCAGTTAGCACGATTTACAGCATGTTCAACGGCCATTGTAAGAGTAAAGTGCCTGAAGAAATAAACAAGCAATTAATTCTTATGGAATTGGAAGGGGATTATTCTAGAGATAATTTTTAATTAACTATCTCATCCTGGGTTCTACCCAATCTCTCATGGGTTCAAAAATTTCTTTCCTAGTTTATAGGTGTGGGTCCTTAAACCTTAGACTTAGCCTATGACATGACATTTTCCTAGGACATACTTATGCCTAGGCTCTGATACCACTTTAACTGTCTGGCCCCGAGATATAAGTACAACGGAAGATAATCGGGAACGTGAGCAGCCGGCTAGTATGCCACAAGTGAGCCATAAAATTCGAGTGCTAACACATTCACACATAAAAGGGAATGCACAAGATAATATACTCAAAACTTCACGTTATGGAATAATATTCAGGTACAATGATAATTGACTCATTTTACTAAACTCAAATAAAGGGAAAAGTACACAGACTCGACTTGACTCATGACTCTACTAGGTCTTCTCTCTATCTTTAATCACTCTCGGATTCTTCACTTGAGTAATCCAAATCCCCGCTAGAGTTTCCTGAAAAGATTGAAAAAGTAGGGAATGAGCACACTTGCCCATTAGGTATCTTCGTATCAACATGAAGGCAATGTTTAAGTAATTAGCATTTTAGCTCTAGAAAAGAAGAATAAATGCATGCGAACAAAACCAAAGGAACAACGCAAGTAACAAGACATGACCATGAAGATATGAGATCTTGTATAGAGATTGAGAGGATATTCATTCCAGAATGTATAGTGGCCTTTCATGTAACAAGAATGTACTAGCATGTATCAAGAATGTACTATTCATAACCATGAATGTTATGCACTAGAAAGTAATGTAATCAAGAATGTATATTTCATGTAGAGCCTTGTGGTTTTCACTCGTTCATAAAAAAAGTACCCCCGGCGCAATGCGACGCCAGTGTTCATCATACCCCAAGGTTTATAGCATGTTTCTGACAATCAACCGAGGGGGCGAGTGTTGAGCCCTTGGACACAATCAGTGCCCAAACTGCATCTTCAAGTTATAAATCAAGCTACTTCCACGAGAAATATCAATAATGTAGGCCAATAATGTATCAATTCAAATAATAAGCCCAGAATAGCAATGTCAAGGTAAGAATGCTTCAATTAAGAATCATGAGAGTTCAAAGATGATTTAAAACAAGGTCGTGCCACGGAAAGAATTTGGCAACATAACGGCATATTCTTTAACTTTCATAACTCATTAGATAGCTTATTGAACAATGTGTTAGGTTCTAGACAATCAATAGACCATCTAGGATCATACAAAAATCAACCCTTGGGTCAAACCTTGGGTTAAGAACACTGAAGATAATTAAGGTCATGATTGGATTATTTATTAGAAATAGCGGTCAGTACTGGACCGTTTTTGACAGAGTTGGGGAAATGAGTGAACTGGAACCATGTGGTCATGGAAGGGCCACTAGGCATCATTTGGCGGTCAAGGGAATGGCCGCTACTAGACTCTAGCGATCTCCATAGGGCCGCTAGTGACCAGAACACAGGAAACACCGGTAAAGTGCTCTCTAGACAATTGGGTTTTGAGGGTACAACTAGCTTGGCGTCTTAGTGGGAATCCCAGGCTCGCGGAGACTTACGGAGGCCTTGAAACAAGACCACCTAGTCCGGTGGAAGGAATATCTAACGGAGAGGATCACAAGTCCAAGATTGTGTATTTATAAGTGGAAAGTGTATCTAATGGCCACGCACCGGAGTACCCACCATGTACTTAAGAAAAGACTATAGATGAGAAAGGATCGTTGTAAAATAGCGATCAAATCAAAACTTAAACAAGTCCATGAAGCATGTAAAATATGATCATTAGTACAAGAATATAAATTTTGGCTTGAAAGTAGCATAAGCTAAAAATAAGCATTTAAACCATGTAAGACATGCAATCTATCAGGGATGATGCACAATATAGCCAATATTATGAATATGAAGTCAAAACTAGGAATAAGACCTAATTAACTAGGCTTAACATATGTTTAATAGGGTCAATCTATGATCTGTTTGGAGTTAACAGGTTGCAGAGTCTAGCGGTCAGGTGAGGACCGCATGCAGTTGTTTAGCAGTCTATCGCATGGCTACTAAAGGATTACGGCGGTCTTAGGGAGACCATTTATTACCTGTAGGAGATAGAATGATAACCGAAGAACAGGCCTAATCCAAGGCAAATAGATGCATGGAAAAACATGCCAATAGGTAAGTAAGGCCTGATACAACCATATTAAAACATGGAGGTGCATGTTGACTTAACCTAAATGCATAGTAATGAGAGAACTTGAAATACTATCAGTAGAAAGCATGAAACGGAATGAAATCATAGGGCTTTTATTCCTAACATGTTGATTTAGCCTTTTCATGAGATAACCTACCTTTGATTTAATGCCTAGACTTCAAATTTATGACTGGAAGTAGACCCTAGTTCATGTACGTCCTATGCCAAATCAGCAACTTTTCGTCCCTCGTTCTCCTCAATAACTTGACCTAAAACTATGAAATTTCGAGGATAGGTAGAAGATACGAAGGGGAACAGAAAGTTCTAAAAGATCAACTTCTAAATACCTTGATTAGAGAGTCCACTCTCTAGGTCTTTACTGGACGGCCACACTGGTTCCTGTGCGGACTGCAGCGAACCAGCAACTTGTAGTGCTTCTAACTCTCCAACGACGTGTCCTCCTAGCATGAGAGTTTGAGGGGAGTTAGGTAAAACTACGGCGAACAATAAAGTCTAAAGGATTAACCTGAGAAGATGTCTCCTTACCTTCGAATTATGCGAGCCAACATTAGGTTTCGCATGGGTCGAAGTTAGGGTCTATTTATGGCATAGATTGGCGGTCGCGCGATAGACCGCCAATTGGCATTTTTTCTAAACTTTTTTATTTTTGAAATTTATCCCCTATTTATCCCTTATTTGTGCTATTTATCCCCATCAATTCAAATTACGTTTCTATAATTAGGCTTGGGCCTAAAAAACTTGGACTTGGGTCTTATGGGCCTATTTAGTGGTTTCAAACCTAACATAATATATGGGTCTTTAAATAATTATTAAATGGACCTTTATTTCTTAAATAGCTCATTGAGTCTATTTAAATGCTTAATAATCACATTAAATCCCCAGAAAATTCTTAGAAAATCCTCGGGCATTACACCCTCCGCCTAACAAGAATTGGGTCCCCAAATTCAATACGTGTGATTGTTAAGGAGAGTCTACTTACAATTGAATAGTTCTGGGAATCATTTGCGTATTGCTTCTTCCGTTTCCCATGTCGCTTCGTGTTGTCCAAGATTTGTTCCATTGGACATTGACCATAAGAATAGTTTTACTCCGAAGTTGACGTACTTCTTGCTCAGTTATTTTGATTGGCTTTTGTTCGTACGTCAAATCCTTTTGAACCTCCAAGTTGTCATGACTTATAACCGGAATGGGTCATAGAAATACCTTTTAAGCATCGAGACGTGTGTTGGCCCAGACTAGATGGCGGACAAGAAGGGGGGTTGAATTGTCCCCCAGCCGAGATGTCGGATTTTAAAAATAATCTATCTAATTACAGCTGAAACAAAAACAACTACGTTAACTAGGTCAAACTGACGTGAGATAAAAGCGTTCTCTCAAACTTTTCGATCTCACACGGATTATCAATGCAAAGAACAAGTGAAATTGAGCCTAACACGTATATCGGTTGAAGCGATGGGCGATGGTGCAGTGAGTAAAAATCATATAATAGACTTGTGAAAGAAGATAGAAGAAAAGGACAATCACACAGGCAATCACAATCGACACAGAGATTTTTAGGTGGTTCGGGACCACGACGGGCTCCCTACGTCCACCCCTCACCGAACCCCAGTGAGGCTTCACTACACGCTACAAAATGTAGCAACACAGGGACGAGTCCCAACACCACACACGCTGCTTCCACAGTAATACACACACGAGGCCTGGCCCCAAGATGCTGCCACCATAGCACTAACACACACACATTCGGGGAACACACCCCGGACACTAAACCACACGGAGTCGCAGCTCCATCTTTACACACGGACTCGGGGAAACTCACCCTGCAATGAAACCACACACTCGGAGTCGTAGCTCCGCCCACACATGACAATATTTAGAGTTCGAAGAAATAAAAGGATATACAATGACAACCCAAGATATTAATCTATGCCCAAATAAAAGTGTGGAAATGAGAGAAGAAGAAATCCCCCTCAAATCTGCTATCAATCCCGTTCATAGGAGTGGTAGGGTTCGCTGGAGAGTTTTATCCGCGGAGTGGAAGTCGGCTAAGCTCGTAGGAGACACCCACGAATGGATCTTCAGGAACCGCGTTCAGAACAAGGATCAGATCGGTAGACATATGCTCTTGATGTGTTCTCCTCCTCTTCTTCTTCCTCCTCCAAGTAGATTCATCACCCCCTTTCTCCTTTCCCTACAAAGGATAGAAAATATTAGCCAAGGATTTATCCTTCGATGGAGATCGCAGCTTACTTATATCCAAGTGAAAAGAGATGCCAAAAGTCAATGTAAACCATAGTAAAAGCAATGAACATTGAAGTTTTTCTTCATAAGTTTTTCATGATTTTTAGAATCATCAACAATTTTCATTTTTGACTTCAATGCCTTATTATCATCAAATTTCATCAAAAAACAATCATATATGTCATGACAAAATTTACCACAATAAAAACCTGAAACATTTGTTCTTTTCCTTGATGCATGATTATATTTAACAGATGAGGGTTTTGCATGCATACAAAATTGATCAATGACATTTTTCTATTTTTGATTTTCTTTATCACACAAACACAATGACTCATTCAAGCACTTGATTTCATTTTCCAATGATGAAATATGCAATTCACACTCAGCAATCTCTTTTTCACACAAGGCAAGTTTATCATTCAAGAAAGAATTGATAGTTTTATAACTTACGACCTCTTGTTCTAGAACATGAGAGTTTTCAAGATCATCAACAACTACATGTTTTTCTTTTTCAAACATATGGAGTTTGTCAACCAGTAGATTGTTTTGATTCTTTAATTTCTCAATTTCTTCAGCAAGCTTTGCATTCTGAACAAGTTCATTGAGCAAAATCTGATCACTGTCCGAGCAACTCAGTTTACCTCTGGGTTCTTTTTCAATGTTTTCAATTTTGAAAATTTTAGCCATTAAGGTTTCATTTTTAGTTTTCAAAATTGAAATAGTTTCTTCATAACTATCGACCTCAAGCATGGAAGACTTATTTAATTTCTCAAACTCAGCACATTTTTCACATGAGAAATTATCAACATGAGAGCTTTCAAGTTTCTTTATCAATTTCCTATTTTCAGATTTTAATGTGTTATACCTATCAAACAACTTGACATAAGCATTCATCAGTTCATCATAACTGAGTTCATCTTCCTCATCGGAATCGGAGTTTACCTTTGAACTTTTCTCACTTTGACGATCATTGTCTTTGTTTGCCACACGGCACTCGTCATTGCAGCTTTCTTTTTGAGCTTCGTTCAGCACATCCAAGATATCTTTGGCAGATCTGTAATCAGAAACAAATGAAAATTTTTCAATGCATATTGCTACTTTAAGAGCATTCAAAATAAAAAGATTATCAGAATTCTTTTCTTGTGCTCATCGGTCCACTTTGACTTCTCTTTTGCTAGAGAATGAGGACCGTGAGTCATTAAGTTCATGAGGTTCGGATCAATACTGGAAATCCAAATACAGAGTTTTCCAAGCCAAGATATGCAATCAAAACCATCAAAGACAGGAACCAGATGCACATTAGCCATCATGATAAGATCTTTGCTCCTAGACCGTGAGGCCCGCGAAAAAAATCAAAGACTGGGCTCTGATACCAATTGTTGGCCCAGACTAGATGGTGGACAAGAAGGGGGGTTGAATTGTCCTCCTGTCGAGATGGCGGATTTTAAAAACAATCTATCTAATTACAGCTGAAACAAAAATAACTACGTTAACTAGGTCAAACTGAGGTGAGATAAAAGTGTTCTCTCAAACTTTCCGATCTCACACGGATTATCAATGCAAAGAACAAGTGAAATTGAGCCTAACACGTATAGCGGTTGAAGCGATGTGCGATGGTGCAGTGAGTAAAAATCATATAATAGACCTGTGAAAGGAGTTAGAAGAAAAGGACAATCACACAGGCAATCACAATTGACACAAAGATTTTTAGGTGGTTCAGGACCACGACGGGCTCCCTACGTCCACCCCTCACCGAACCCCAGTGAGGTTTCACTACACGCAACAAAATGTAGCAACATGGGGACGAGCCCCAACACCACACACGCTACTTTTGCATCAATACACACACGGGGCCTGGCCCCAAGACGCTGCCACCATAGCACTAACACACACATAGTCGGGGAACACACCTCGGACACTAAACCACACGGAGTCGCAGCTCTGTCTTTACACACGGACTCGGGGAAACTCACCCCGCAATGAAACCACACACTCGGAGTCGTAGCTCTGCCCACACACGACAATATTCAGAGTTCGAAGAAATAAAAGGATATACAATGACAGCCCAAGATATTAATCTATGCCCAAATAAAAGAGTGGAAATGAGAGAAGAAGAAATCCCCCTCAAATCTGCTATCAATCCCGTTCATAGGAGTGGTAGGGTTTGCTGGAGAGTTTTATCCGCGGAGTGGAAGTTGGCTAAGCTCGAAGGAGACGGCCACGAATGGATCTTCAGGAACCGCGTTCAGAACAAGGATCAGATCGGTAGACATATGCTCTTGATGCGTTCTCCTCTTCTTCTTCTTCCTCCTCCAAGTAGATGCATCACCCCCTTTCTCCTTTCCCTGCAAAGGATAGAAAATATTAGCCAAGGATTTATCCTTCGATGGAGATCGCAGCTTACTTATATCCAAGTGAAAAGAGATGCCAAAAGACATGAAACCCCATGAGAAAACCCTTCAAAATACACCCAATAGATTTGAGAAACCCTAAGGGTATTAGGGTAAAAAGCCCAAGCAAATCGGACCAAGAAATGGGCATTTTGTAATCAATCCGAAAAACACGATCCGGACGAACTAGACAAAGTGTCGACTCTTAGGGTCAACACTTCTGTCATGGTGATCTACCGGCAGAGAAGAAAAACCACCCAGGACAAAAGTGTCGACTCTCAGAGTCGACACTCTTTGTCAAGAGTTCTGCCAGCAACGAAAGCAACACACAGTACAAAAAGTGTCAACTCACAGAGTCGACACTTTCTGTCTGGACTGACAAAAACAACGCACAGCCAGAATAAGGAGAAATAAGTGTCGACTCTGTGAGTCGACACTTTTTCTGACATGAATGAAAACTCAATTAAACATAGTTGAAACCCCAAATATCCTCATCCAAACATTAGAAACAAATTACCATGCATTGTAACAAGGTGTTGGCATATATTAAACTGCATTCCAACAAATGCCAATGAATGTGTTAAGCATCATGAAAGCATTAACACTCCTACAATTATATGCGCAAGAAACCCTGTCAAACCATACAATCCTCAGCAAGTAGCAAGCCAAATTGAAATGCATTCAAATATAAAATCTTACCATGACTCCAATGGATTGAGAGCAACATCAATATTAAACCTGCACTAGAGCAACCAGTCATTTATACCAAAGACATTTAATATCAATCTTCTAACAACTCAATTGAAGAACCAACTTCAATTCATTTCATATGGAAGCAATGCGGCTACAAACTCAAGTGATTCAGAACTTATCAAACCATATCTATCACAAGCTCTCATGTCAAATGTGATTCAATCAAACCATTGTTAAAAGGAGTTCAACCAACCACTCATGAATCCAAGTACAGTCCTAAAATTTAGTTTTAACCCAAAACTTGTTTGAACTCACATTGAAATTAAATATGTAATTAACATGCAGTCCAAGACTAATTGAGCATACAAAAACCATTTAACACAAAAACATATTTATGTGAATATGCATTTGAATTTCAGCTCAAAGACATTCAATCCATATAACCAACTTCAACTCATGTTTTCACTTATCAATGACCAGCTGAATAACCCATTCATTCAAACAAAATGACTAATCCACAATTCAAGACTTATCATGATCACACAAGAGTAAATGGGGTTCAATTAACCAATTCACAATACACCTTTCAAAAGTCACACTTCGAGATTTACCACGAACTAGATGAACCAAAGGAATGAGTTAAACCTTTGAAAGTATTGAAGCCATATGATCAAAATGATTAAACAACCATTATTGATGAAATAGAAGCAGCAAAGATAATTATATAATGAATATGCTTTATCAAGCCACATTAAAACCTTACAGTTAGCATGCTTAAGATGTCTTCAAACAAGTGCTGCAGCAGTGGAGGTGCCGACACTTAGAGATGGGTGTCGACACTCATGAAATGCAATGAGGATCATTCAGTAAAACTCAAAATGATATGACCACACAGCAAACCATTTGGAAACCCATTGAAAGACACAGTAATAAGATGAATGCTCCAAAGTCTCATGAGTAGGATGCATGAGACACCATCAAAAATATATTTATGTGGAGCGATTGTTTCTCAACCGAGTAAAGCAACCTGCAAAGTAAGATAGCAACATGTGAGCTCATTTATCACAAACCTTGTACACATGAATGACTCTCTTCAGAGCCACAAAGCATACAATATTTTGTTATCATCAAAACCATTACCAAAGGTAAAGAGGGAGCACAACGAATCCAACAATCTCCCCCTTTTTGATGATGACAAAATATTGTGGCCACCCAAAACTCTCTCCCCCTTTGACATTATCAAAAAGTGGGTGACGATGTGAACATATATGTAGCTGTCTTAGAATTATGAGTTGTGAATTTGGAAAGCAAGGGCGCAAGAACCCAGCAATGTGAGCTGTATGAACAAACCACATCATTCATCAAAGCTTAAATGAGGAACAAGACTTTCAAGAACTTAAGAGGATGTGCACGGGGAATCCTGAAAATGTAGAGTTTGTATTTATGCCTTCTAAGTGCCATGACTATGTAACACATGTCATATGCTGAAAACTATGATATTCACAAGTATAGATGAAATATGCAAAGTGCATGCATAACCAAAGCATATGCAGAATGTAAAATTGAACTATATGCAACCGTTATGCTCAAACTATGCACAAGAGTATGACTCAACTTAACTATATGCAAAACTTGTGTTGAACAACACATTATTCTCCCTCTATTGTCATGAACAAAAATTGACTAACAATGGGATGAAATGACCTGTTATTTACATGTATAATCTAAAGATGCATCAAGGTGAAATGAAGTATGATATGAACAAAAAAGATCAAGCAGTCAAGCATTCAAGTATGCATAATTAAATATAGACTCATGCAAGTCCCTTTGGGACATGTGCAATGTAAGGCCCGTGCCTTAATGGATCCTTCGTGGTATTTGTTCTATTAATTGTTCTGGAAATTCCGGCTATTTTCCTGGATTTTTAGGAGTTTGTCTGGCATTTTTCCGGATTTGTTCGGAGCTGTTTGAGGGTTATTGAATATTAATAAGATTATTATATATATATTAATTTTATTTTTATTTTTTTATCTCTCACCCTCACTCTCTCTCCCCCGTCGATCTCTCATTTCACCCTCTCCCTCTCTCTCTCCTCCGTGCGGCCACCTCCTCTCCTCTCTTAGGGATCGGGGTCGAGACGGCGTCGGATTGAGACGAGGTTGGCACCGTTGGATTCCTCGCGTCGAGTAGAGCGCGTGGGTGTCCACTTCGGCGTGGATCGGTGATCGTGGGAGCGAGGTGGAGCGTGGAAGCTCCGTGGCTATTCCTCCTTGCATGCGGCCCGTTCGACGGTTTCGGCTTGCGAAAGGTAGGGGGATGGAACCTCGATCTTGCTAGGATCGTTTCCTTTAGCTCGCTTGTTGATTAGCACCCCGTAGCATGCATGATGTTCATATTTCCATTTTTGGGGTTTTAGCCTAAATCTTGAGTTTAATGCGTTTTAGGCCTTGCATGTGCTAGATTTAGATGTTAAATTGTTGTCTAGCATGCGTGGTTTGACAGGTCATCAGGTTTTTCGTCGATACCCGGCATTTTCAGCCGTCCGGGAGGGCTTCGGTTTACAAACCGTACCCGCCCGTAACCCAGGTGCAGTGACGGTCCTGCCAGGAACCGTCACTTGCCCGACGGTCCAAGGTGGACGCGTCACTACCAAATAGCGGCCCATCGGGGGTGCGTTACTTGGAGAGTAACGGTGGGGCTCCCATCCGTTACTCATCAACTGTTTTCCGTGATTTTGGTCAGGCGGTGCGCCCGGCGGCCTGTCGGCCGACCGTCGTTTCGGTCCGGCGCGCCTAGACCGGGGCGTTACTTCGCCTGCTACCATTTAGAACGCTGATAGGTGGTTTTGAGCCTCGGGTGGATGTGACGGCGGTGACCCCACGCGTCGCTTCGAAGTAACGCGCAGGGCCCCCACCGTTACATGCCTTTGGCGCCTCTTGAGCTGGAATCCTGAAGGGAGTGACGGATGGGGACTGGAGCGTCATTCTTGAAGTAACGCGCCGACCCCCGACCGTCGTTTGCATGTGGCGCGTGGGTCCTTGACCGCCACTTCCCTAATGGCTGTAATATATTCCCAGCCCATTGCTTATGCGTTCCGTTCTATATTCATGCCATAGTTGTATTGTTTTACTATATTGTGGCGTGTTTTATGTGCCAATAGAGTAGCTTTTCTTTCCAGGCAATGGAGCCACTGTTGTTGCCCTAAGGTCTGTTGAGTACCGACCCGCTTGAGGATGGCGGAGGGGTATATTTCCCATTCACGGTTTGTAAGCTAGTTCCGTGGGCTCCCAGCCAATGGTAGCGTCCTGCCAAGGGAGAAAACTAGTTAGAGGGCCTGGCTCAGGCTAGAGTCAGTGTGTGCACACGTGGTCGGAGACTGTGGACTGACGCCGACGGGTGTCACTCCGACTGGTCACTTGGTTTGGTACTGTTTGCGCGCTTAGCTTGTCGCTTGTCGACTGCGAGTGCTTGAGACGCAGTGTAAGCCGTCAGTGGACGCTTCTGGTTTCTGCTCCAGTGGTTGTCCTTCCTTGTTGCTTGGACTAGTTGCAGCTCATTCTAATTGGTAGTTTTAGCTTTAATCGCTTGCATTTAATTTAGTAGCGGCATGTGTTAGCTGTTATACTTGCTTAGATAGAGTTTACAGCTTTCTTGTGATTAGATATTCATGCCATTGCCTGTGTATTTATTTGAATGCATGCTTTAATTGCTGTTAATTATGCATGTTCGCTTGTTTAGTGCGAGGTAGGGATCCGCGTGACCCCTACTGAGTCTGGCTGTGACTCACCCTTCTCCTTTCAGGTGAGCCGCGCCCGACATCTCCCGGAGTTTAGCGTGATGTTTCGGGACCGTTCCTTAGCTGCCAGCTGAGCACGAGCTGCCTTTTTGAGGCTTGTGTAGTACTTTTGCCGGGGTATGCCCCGCGTAGTTGTGCCCTGTGGACTAGTGTTTGTGACTCTGGACTAGTTATATATATCACTCTGGTTATTTTAAATTGCTTCCGCACTTGTGTTTAAATCTTAAATACTTATTTGTATTGCGCGCCCCAAATTCGCAATTAATTATGCATATTCCTCAGCTAACCCCCCACTAACCCTTCAGGGGCCTCATCAGCCTCTTGGGTGGCCTCCCCAGTTCTTGGTGTCGGTATACTGATGTTATCGGTATATCGGTATCCTGAACTCTGGGTCGTCACAGATGGTATCAGAGCTTGAAGTTGAGGATTTGCGTAAAGAATTGGAATTGACGCTTGGTCCAGAGCTAGTCCTGTTGTTGTCTCTTGCTGGCATAGGATGTTTTTCGTATGATTGATGGATTTCATTGTTGATTGTGTTTTTGGCAGCATAATTATGCCGCCTCGTCGAGGAAGACCTCCTCGAGCTCCTCGTGTTCCTCGAGATGCGCCCAGGGAAGATAGCGGTTCTGCACCTCCTCCTGCAGTTCCCGCTGTTCCTGTCGTTCCAGTTGCTCCTCCAGTGCCGATCGTTCAAGCTGAAGTGCCTGGCAGTCGAGGCAAGGCTTTGAAGGAATTTCTGATGTTCAATCCGCCTGCTTTCGATGGCCAAGCTGATCCAGAAGTCGCGAGGCAATGGATGGATGCGATAGAGCGTGTTTTTGTCTCGATGGAGTGTGCTGAAGATGAGAAAGTCATGCTCGCTGCCTTTCAACTCCAGGGTACGTCCATTGCGTGGTGGAAAGCCGAGTGGCAGATTTCCTTTCGATCCAGACCTCTTCGGCAAATCACTTGGGCAGAGTTCGTTGCTGCTTTTGAGCGTGCCTATACTCCTGCCTGCTTGCAGATGGATAAGATGTATCGGTTTATGGAATTGACCCAGGGCAGTATGACCGTGCTTCAGTACAGGAATAAGTTCTTGGAATTGGGTCAGTATGCGCCCCATGTGCTGGCCAGTGAAGCTTTGAAGACCCAGCAATTCTTGCGAGGGTTGAGGCCAGAGTTGAAGATGCCGTTGATAGCGAGTCGTGTTGCGGATCTCGATACTGCGTGCCAGACAGCTGTAGCTTTAGAGCTGGAGATGGCGAGACCGGGTGGATATCCCCAGGCAGGGTCAGTGCAGCCGGTGGCTCGGGTTCAGCAGACTTACCGACAGCCCGTGCCTAGTGTTCCTTCGGTCCAGTCAGAGGTTTCCAGTGCTTCCTCTCCTTCTAAGCCCAAGTTCAAAAGGTTCAAGAAGAAGAAGAAGTTTGTTCAGCAGCCGTCCGGTGCAGATTCTGTTCAGCAGCCGACAGCACCTTCTTCTCAGACTCGACAGAGCCCAGCTGCTAGTCAGCCGTGGACGTGTCGGAGATGCGGTGGTCATCATAAGGGCCAACCGTGTTCTCTTCCTGTTGTTTGCTTTAGGTGTGACCAGCCAGGTCATGTGGTTCGAGATTGCCCGCTGAGGCCGAATCCATTGCAAGCTCCTCAGTTTTCTCAACCTCAGCCGCAGTTTAGACCTCCTGCACCTCAAGCTCCACAGCAATTTTTCTCTCAGGCGTCGGCGTCTTCTCAGCAATCTTCAGTTGGTTCTAAGAAGCAGAAAGGCAAAGTTTCTCATTTGACAAGAGCTGATGCTGCTGCGTCCCATCTTGTGGAAGGTACGATTATGCTTTATGGTCATTCAGCTCATGTCTTATTTGATTCTGGTGCTTCTCACTCTTTTATTTCTGAGGATTTTATGGCTTGTATTGAGGAACCGACTTCTGAGCTGTCTTGTGAGTTGTTTGTGGAATTGCCTTCTGGAGATTTCATGGTTACTCCCTTGTGTTTGGATGAGTCTCCTGTGATGATAGATGATCACCAGTTGCCGGCGAGATTGTATGCGTTGCAGCTGGCAGATTATGATGTTATTCTGGGAATGGATTGGTTGGAGCATTATGGAGCTGTGGTTGACTGCAGATTGAAGAAAGTCTATTTTCAGCCCCAGGGAGAATCAGCCTTTTATTTTCAAGGTATTCGATCCCGTTCTTCTCGTATGATTATTTCTGCTATTCGAGCCTATAGGTTGCTTAGCACAGGTTGTCAGGGATTCCTTGCTTCAGTGGTGGCTGTTGAAAAACCACGACGGGATGTTTGTGATATTCCGGTTGTCTGTGAGTTCCCTGATGTGTTTCCTGACGAGTTGCCAGGCTTGCCCCCAGAGCGAGAGATTGAGATGGTGATTGAACTGATTCCAGGTACTGGCCCCTTAGCAAAGCCGCCGTACCGAATGGCTCCAGCTGAATTGAAAGTACTGCGTGCACAGCTACTAGAGTTACTGGAGAAGGGTTATATTCGTCCCAGTTTTTCTCCGTGGAGTGCCCCAGTACTGTTTGTGAAAAAGAAAGATGGAAACCTGAGGCTTTGTATTGATTACAGGCAGCTGAATCAGGCGACTATCAAGAATAAGTATCCGCTCCCCAGGATTGATGATTTGTTTGACCAGTTACAGTCTGCTGCTGTCTTTTCACGGATTGATCTCCGGTCTGGCTACTTTCAGTTGCGGATCCGGGAATCTGATGTGGAGAAGACTGCTTTCAGTACTCGATATGGTCACTTTGAATTTTTAGTCATGCCGTTTGGTTTGACTAATGCCCCAGCAGCCTTCATGGATCTAATGCAGCGTATCTTTCGTCCATTTCTGGACCATTTTGTGGTGATCTTTGTTGATGATATCTTGATATATTCTGCCTCTGTTGATGATCATGTGCAGCATTTGAGGATCGTTCTGCAGACTCTAAGAGATCACGAGCTTTATGCGAAGCTCAGTAAATGTGAATTCTGGCTTCGGGAGATTCATTTTCTTGGCCATGTGATTTCTAGTGATGGAGTAGCAGTAGACCCTGCAAAGATTGATGCCGTTTTGAGTTGGCAGAGACCGAGGACCATCACGGAGATACGAAGTTTTTTAGGATTGGCTGGATATTACCGCAGATTCATTCAGGATTTTGCGAAGATTGCAGCACCGATGACTAAATTGACACGGAAGGGTGTGCCATTTGTCTGGTCGGATCAGTGTGAGGCTAGCTTTGTTGAATTGAAAAGGCTGTTGACTTCTTCTCCAGTGTTGACTTTGCCTTCCGACTCGGGTGGTTTTCTTGTTTGTACAGATGCGTCTCGAGTAGGTTTGGGTGCAGTGCTGATGCAACATGGTAAGGTTATCGCATATGCATCTCGGCAATTGAAACAGCATGAAGGGAATTATCCCACTCATGATCTAGAGCTAGCTGCAGTTATTTTTGCCTTGAAGATCTGGAGACATTATCTGTATGGTGAGAAATTTCAGATTCTTACTGATCATCAGAGTTTACAGTATATTTTCTCCCAGAAAGATCTGAATCTCAGGCAGAGGCGATGGATGGAATACATGAAAGATTATGACTTTACACTCTCCTATCAGCCAGGTAAAATGAATGTTGTGGCTGATGCTCTGAGCAGGAAAGTACAAGTCAGTCATTTGTTGCTTCATGAATGGAAATTGTGGGAACAGCTTCCGAGCGAGGCATTGTGTGTAGAGATTCCTGCCGATCCGAGGATGGCAGTTTGTGCTAGCTTGGTTTTGGGTTCAGCTTTGTATCAGCAGATTCTAGAAGCCCAACAAGCTGATTCTGATTTGGCCCGTGTTATATCAAGATATGATGTGGAATTTGATGACGAGCTGGTCGTCAGTTTCCAGGGCAGATTGTATATTCCTGTTGATGATGATTTGAGGAATGAGATTTTGAGTGAAGCCCATGGTTCCCGTTTTGCTATTCACCCTGGTGTCACCAAGATGTATCAGAATTTGAAGAAGCAGTTCTGGTGGCCCGGCATGAAGAAGGACGTGGCTATTTTTGTTTCTAAGTGCTTGACTTGTCAATTAGTTAAAGCCGAACATCAAAAGCCAGGTGGTCTGCTTCAGCCATTGGAAATTCCGATGTGGAAATGGGACCATGTTACTACAGATTTTGTGGTGGGTTTGCCTCGAACTTCTCAAGGTTTTGATGGAATCTGGCTGCTTGTCGACAGATTGACGAAAACCGCCAGATTGTTGCCAATTAAAGTTACTTGGAGTGTGCAGAGATTGGCCGAGCTCTATGTGCAGAAGATCGTGCCATTGCATGGAATTCCTGTTTCACTTGTGTCAGATCGTGACCCGCGTTTTACCTCTGGCTTCTGGCGTAGTTTCCAGAAAGCTTTGGGCACTGAGTTAGCTTTCAGTTCAGCGTATCATCCACAGTCAGATGGACAGTCAGAGAGAACTATTCAGACTTTGGAAGACATGCTGAGATCGTGTTGCCTTGATTGGCAAGGTTCGTGGGGTCAGCATTTGCCACTTGTTGAGTTTGCTTATAATAACAGTTTTCACTCCAGTATTGGCATGGCTCCTTATGAAGCGCTGTATGGTCGTCCTTGTCGTACTCCTCTGAACTGGTTTGATGTTGGGGACCGACTGTTGACAGGACCGGACATGGTACAACAGTGTTCTGATGTGGTTCGTCTGATCAGACAGAGATTGTTGACGGCTCAGAGTCGACAGAAAAGTTATGCAGATCGGCGCAGACGTCCACTACAATTTGAGCCAGGAGATATGGTGTTTGTTAAAATATCTCCAATGAAGGGTGTTTCCAGGTTTGGGAAGCGTGGAAAGCTTAGTCCGCGGTATGTTGGCCCTTTTCTGATTGTTGAAGCTATTGGTTCAGTGGCTTATCGTTTGCAACTGCCGGCGGCCATGCAAGCTATTCATAATGTGTTCCACGTGTCTCAGTTGAGGAAATATGTGTCTGATGCTTCTCATGTTCTCGATGATTCAGTGTGGCCCGAGGTGACTGCTGATTTGTCCACGCCAGAGTTTCCTATCCGAATTGAAGACCGTCGTGAGCAGCGATTGAGAAATAAGGTTATTCCTCTGGTAAGGGTTGCTTGGCAGCGTCACTCTGGTAACGAGTCTACTTGGGAGCGTGAAGATGAGATGCGTCAGCTTTTTCCTTTCTTGTTCCAGTGAGGTATAAGTCCTTTCTCAGTTTCCTCCTTTTCGGTTATTGTAAATTTCGAGGGCGAAATTTCTGTAAGGAGGGAGGGACTGTAAGGCCCGTGCCTTAATGGATCCTTCGTGGTATTTGTTCTATTAATTGTTCTGGAAATTCCGGCTATTTTCCTGGATTTTTAGGAGTTTGTCTGGCATTTTTCCGGATTTGTTCGGAGCTGTTTGAGGGTTATTGAATATTAATAAGATTATTATATATATATTAATTTTATTTTTATTTTTTTATCTCTCACCCTCACTCTCTCTCCCCCGTCGATCTCTCATTTCACCCTCTCCCTCTCTCTCTCCTCCGTGCGGCCACCTCCTCTCCTCTCTTAGGGATCGGGGTCGAGACGGCGTCGGATTGAGACGAGGTTGGCACCGTTGGATTCCTCGCGTCGAGTAGAGCGCGTGGGTGTCCACTTCGGCGTGGATCGGTGATCGTGGGAGCGAGGTGGAGCGTGGAAGCTCCGTGGCTATTCCTCCTTGCATGCGGCCCGTTCGACGGTTTCGGCTTGCGAAAGGTAGGGGGATGGAACCTCGATCTTGCTAGGATCGTTTCCTTTAGCTCGCTTGTTGATTAGCACCCCGTAGCATGCATGATGTTCATATTTCCATTTTTGGGGTTTTAGCCTAAATCTTGAGTTTAATGCGTTTTAGGCCTTGCATGTGCTAGATTTAGATGTTAAATTGTTGTCTAGCATGCGTGGCTTGACAGGTCATCAGGTTTTTCGTCGATACCCGGCGTTTTCAGCCGTCCGGGAGGGCTTCGGTTTACAAACCGTACCCGCCCGTAACCCAGGTGCAGTGACGGTCCTGCCAGGAACCGTCACTTGCCCGACGGTCCAAGGTGGACGCGTCACTACCAAATAGCGGCCCATCGGGGGTGCGTTACTTGGAGAGTAACGGTGGGGCTCCCATCCGTTACTCATCAACTGTTTTCCGTGATTTTGGTCAGGCGGTGCGCCCGGCGGCCTGTCGGCCGACCGTCGTTTCGGTCCGGCGCGCCTAGACCGGGGCGTTACTTCGCCTGCTACCATTTAGAACGCTGATAGGTGGTTTTGAGCCTCGGGTGGATGTGACGGCAGTGACCCCACGCGTCGCTTCGAAGTAACGCGCAGGGCCCCCACCGTTACATGCCTTTGGCGCCTCTTGAGCTGGAATCCTGAAGGGAGTGACGGATGGGGACTGGAGCGTCATTCTTGAAGTAACGCGCCGACCCCCGACCGTCGTTTGCATGTGGCGCGTGGGTCCTTGACCGCCACTTCCCTAATGGCTGTAATATATTCCCAGCCCATTGCTTATGCGTTCCGTTCTATATTCATGCCATAGTTGTATTGTTTTACTATATTGTGGCGTGTTTTATGTGCCAATAGAGTAGCTTTTCTTTCCAGGCAATGGAGCCACTGTTGTTGCCCTAAGGTCTGTTGAGTACCGACCCGCTTGAGGATGGCGGAGGGGTATATTTCCCATTCACGGTTTGTAAGCTAGTTCCGTGGGCTCCCAGCCAATGGTAGCGTCCTGCCAAGGGAGAAAACTAGTTAGAGGGCCTGGCTCAGGCTAGAGTCAGTGTGTGCACACGTGGTCGGAGACTGTGGACTGACGCCGACGGGTGTCACTCCGACTGGTCACTTGGTTTGGTACTGTTTGCGCGCTTAGCTTGTCGCTTGTCGACTGCGAGTGCTTGAGACGCAGTGTAAGCCGTCAGTGGACGCTTCTGGTTTCTGCTCCAGTGGTTGTCCTTCCTTGTTGCTTGGACTAGTTGCAGCTCATTCTAATTGGTAGTTTTAGCTTTAATCGCTTGCATTTAATTTAGTAGCGGCATGTGTTAGCTGTTATACTTGCTTAGATAGAGTTTACAGCTTTCTTGTGATTAGATATTCATGCCATTGCCTGTGTATTTATTTGAATGCATGCTTTAATTGCTGTTAATTATGCATGTTCGCTTGTTTAGTGCGAGGTAGGGATCCGCGTGACCCCTACTGAGTCTGGCTGTGACTCACCCTTCTCCTTTCAGGTGAGCCGCGCCCGACATCTCCCGGAGTTTAGCGTGATGTTTCGGGACCGTTCCTTAGCTGCCAGCTGAGCACGAGCTGCCTTTTTGAGGCTTGTGTAGTACTTTTGCCGGGTATGCCCCGCGTAGTTGTGCCCTGTGGACTAGTGTTTGTGACTCTGGACTAGTTATATATATCACTCTGGTTATTTTAAATTGCTTCCGCACTTGTGTTTAAATCTTAAATACTTATTTGTATTGCGCGCCCCAAATTCGCAATTAATTATGCATATTCCTCAGCTAACCCCCCACTAACCCTTCAGGGGCCTCATCAGCCTCTTGGGTGGCCTCCCCAGTTCTTGGTGTCGGTATACTGATGTTATCGGTATATCGGTATCCTGAACTCTGGGTCGTCACATGCAAGGACTATGTAATCGATTTTGAACATGATGTGCACGAACAATGCTAAGAAGGTCGTGCTTGCAAAAAGATAGTACTGCATAAACCATGAAGGTTGACAGATTCATAAAGTACATTCACACAATCAAACTCAATGTGTATATGTGACAGATTGAGCAATGAATTCCAAAGCAATATGGAAAATCAGATTTTCTAAAGAACACTAAAAAAAACTTATAATCTATACACTTTCATACACAATGCTCGAAGATTGGTAGCTACGTATGGCCCCATTTTTTTTAATTACTATAAACGGTGTGACTAACCTTTTGACACGAGTTGTATCCTTTGTCTCAGAGACACTTCCCGATTACTCAATTTTGTCACTTATATTAACTGTGAATTTTGTCACTTTTCGGCACTAGTTACATCCTTTGTCTCAGGGACACTTCCCGGCTACTCGGTGGCGAATCACACTTATTCTTGATGTGAATTTGTTTCTCCTTTCGACACGAGTTTCCTCCTTTGTTTCAGGGGAGATCCCCGATTACTCGGATCCACGTTCCACTTATACATCTTTTTGGTGAGACAAATAGTTTTTTCCTCACGAGATATGTGATTTCCATGTAGAGATTCAAGAGTCATCTAAAGTGTTGAGAGGAATAACTGAGTTCCTTATTAGATTGAATCATTTATCTCAAAAAGGTGCAAAGTGTGTAGGTGGTTATATATAATGTAAGACATGAATTAGTCTAATCATAGTTATGTCTCCCCCTAAGTGTATGCACGATTATAAAAAATCTTCCCCTTAATATATGCCATGTAACAAACATGTCTAAATCAATGCAATTTCATTTAGCATGGTGAATGGTCATAGAAAGATATCATGAAGTGGTTGTATAAAGTATATACATGCAATGAAGCAGGGATCTTTCAATGTTTTCAAGCAAATTGATTATCGGTACTTGGCGGAGGTGGGGGTCCATAAACCCTACTCACACATGAGGAAAGCTTCAAGTTGGACACAATCCAACCTTCCACAATCGTCATTTGATATACCAGATAATCATGGAATTCAAGCACACAAGTATGTCAAGTGTATGCATGTAAATTGAATTATGTCTGAAAATTATTCCTATCTACAAATATGCGAAGGTATGCATGGTATGAGCATGAAAATAAGTATGTAAATCGTGTATGCACATGTGAACTGCTATTTACAATAACGTGATTGAAAGGATGAAGAATTCTATGTTAAAACTCAAGCATTCAAAATCTAAATTTTTATTTGCAAAATATGAGTAAAGGATGAAAGACTTTATGTGCAGTGTGAAGCATTTAAAAACTAAAGTTATTCACAGGATGTGTAGAGAAGAGTGTTCACGTTATCTAATAGTGAAACCCACAAGATCTCAACATTTCAGAAGTTGGCAAAATCAATGAAGTAGAAATGCAACTGTTTAATTGTAATTTTTTTCTCCAAACTCAAATTTTACCTTTTCAGATTTTTCAAAATAAACCTAATCAGAGTGAGTTCTCAAAATCAAACCATTTTCTCTCTCGCGTTGAGAAGCCTTTATTTATAAATATGCAACTGATAAGCATGGACAGTCAACATGATAGTAGATTTGGAATTTGAAGCACACTATTTTTCTTAAAACTCAAACTCTCACTTGAGTTGAATTATCCAAAAAGAACAAGTATACCAAATTCATTACCAGAAGAGCTCATCACTTTTCTTGCCTTAAAGGATATTCATTTATCAACAGATTCTTCCTCCTCAAGGCACCCCTACAAAATATATTCTCATTTTGGAGATTTAGGTACCCAAGCCATCTTGGGTCCCGAGGGGTTAGTGATAACACGAACAGATGGATTCCTACATTTCCTAGCAAACCAATCATCATCAAATCTCATTGTAGAACAATCATCCATAGAATAACCATTCTCGCCACAATAAAAGTAATAATAAAATTTTCTTTTCATGGACCATTTTTTATCATTTTTCATTGAATTACAATTATTCATCACATGTCCAAAACCACCACAGTAATGACAGAAGTTCCTTTTTACTGACCATTCATCATCTCTTTTCTTTGTAAAGTAGTTTTCAAAAACATGTCAATGTAAACCATAGTAGAAGCAATGAACATTGAAGTTTTTCTTCATAAGTTTTTCATGATTTTTAGAATCATCAACAATTTTCATTTTTGACTTCAATGTCTTATTATCATCAAATTTCATCAAAAAATAATCATACATGTCATGACAAAATTTACCACAATAAAAACATGAAACATTTGTTCTTCTCCTTGATGCATGATTATATTTAACAGATGAGGGTTTTGCATGCATACAAAATTGATCAATGACATTTTTATATTTTTGATTTTCTTTATCACACAAACACAAGGACTCATTCAAGCTCTTGATTTCATTTTCCAATGACGAAATATGTAATTCACACTCAGCAATCTCTTTTTCACACAAGGCAAGTTTATCATTCAAGAAAGAATTGATAGTTTTATAACTTGCGACCTCTTGTTCAAGAACATGAGAGTTTTCAAGATCATCAACAACTACATATTTTTCTTTTTCAAACATATGGAGTTTGTCAACCAGTAGATTGTTTTGATTCTTTAATTTCTCAATTTCTTCAGCAAGCTTTGCATTCTGAACAAGTTCATTGAGCAAAATCTGATCACTATCCGAGCAACTCAGTTTACCTCTGGGTTCTTTTTCAATGTTTTCAATTTCAAAAATTTTAGCCATTAAGGTTTCATTTTCAATTTTCAGAATTGAAATAGTTTCTTCATAACTATCGACCTCAAGCATGGAAGACTTATTTAATTTCTCAAACTCAGCACATTTTTCACATGAAAAATTATCAACATGAGAGCTTTCAATTTTCTTTATCAATTTCCTATTTTCAGATTTTAATGTGTTATACCTATCAAACAACTTGACATAAGCATTCATCAGTTCATCATAACTGAGTTCATCTTCCTCATCGGAATCGGAGTTTACCTTTGAACTTTTCTCACTTTGACGATCATTATCTTTGTTTGCCACACGGCACTCGTCATTGCAGCTTTCTTTTTGAGCTTCGTTCAGCACATCCAAGATATCTTTGGCAGATATGTAATCAGAAACAAATGAAAATTTTTCAATGCATACTGCTACTTTAAGAGCATTTAAAACAAAAAGATTATCAAAATTCTTTTTCTTGTGCTCATCGGTCCACTTTGACTTGTCTTTTGGTAGAGCATGAGGACCGTGAGTCATTAAGTTCATGAGGTTCGGATCAATACTGGAAATCCAAATACAGAGTTTTCCAAGCCAAGATATGCAATCAAAACCATCAAAGACAGGAACCAGATGCACATTAGCCATCATGATAAGATCTTTTCTCCTAGACCGTGAGGCCCGCGAAAAAAATCAAAGACTGGGCTCTGATACCAATTGTTGGCCCAGACTAGATGGTGGACAAGAAGGGGAGTTGAATTGTCCTCCTGCCGAGATGGCGGATTTTAAAAACAATCTATCTAATTACAGCTGAAACAAAAATAACTACGTTAACTAGGTCAAACTGACGTGAGATAAAAGTGTTCTCTGAAACTTTCCGATCTCACACGGATTATCAATGCAAAGAACAAGTGAAATTGAGCCTAACACGTATAGCGGTTGAAGTGATGTGCGATGGTGCAGTGAGTAAAAATCATATAATAGACTTATGAAAGGAGTTAGAAGAAAAGGACAATCACACAGGCAATCACAATTGACACAAAGATTTTTAGGTGGTTCAGGACCACGACGGGCTCCCTACGTCCACCCCTCACCGAACCCCAGTGAGGTTTCACTACACGCAACAAAATGTAGCAACATGGGGACGAGCCCCAACACCACACACGCTACTTTTGCATCAATACACACACGGGGCCTGGCCCCAAGACGCTGCCACCGTAGCACTAACACACACATAGTCGGGGAACACACCTCGGACACTAAACCACACGGAGTCGCAGCTCTGTCTTTACACACGGACTCGGGGAAACTCACCCCGCAATGAAACCACACACTCGGAGTCGTAGCTCCGCCCACACACGACAATATTTAGAGTTCGAAGAAATAAAAGGATATACAATGACAGCCCAAGATATTAATCTATGCCCAAATAAAAGAGTGGAAATGAGAGAAGAAGAAATCCCCCTCAAATCTGCTATCAATCCCGTTCATAGGAGTGGTAGGGTTCGCTGGAGAGTTTTATCCACGGAGTGGAAGTTGGCTAAGCTCGAAGGAGACGCCCACGAATGGATCTTCAGGAACCGCGTTCAGAACAAGGATCAGATCGGTAGACATATGCTCTTGATGCGTTCTCCTCTTCTTCTTCTTCCTCCTCCAAGTAGATGCATCACCCCCTTTCTCCTTTCCCTGCAAAGGATAGAAAATATTAGCCAAGGATTTATCCTTCGATGGAGATCGCAGCTTACTTATATCCAAGTGAAAAGAGATGCCAAATAACATGAAACCCCATGAGAAAACCCTTCAAAATACACCCAATAGATTTGAGAAACCCTAAGGGTATTAGGGTAAAAAGCCCAAGCAAATCGGACCAAGAAATGGGCATTTCGTAATCAATCCGAAAAACACGATCCGGATGAACTAGACAAAGTGTCGACTCTTAGGGTCAACACTTCTGTCATGGTGATCTACCGGCAGAGAAGAAAAACCACCCAGGACAAAAGTGTCGACTCTCAGAGTCGACACTCTTTGTCAAGAGTTCTGCCAGCAACGAAAGCAACACACAGTACAAAAAGTGTCAACTCACAGAGTCGACACTTTCTGTCTGGACTGACAAAAACAACGCACAGCCAGAATAAGGAGAAATAAGTGTCGACTCTGTGAGTCGACACTTTTTCTGACATGAATGAAAACTAAATTAAACATAGTTGAAACCCCAAATATCCTCATCCAAACATTAGAAACAAATTACCATGCATTGTAACAAGGTGTTGGCATATATTAAACTGCATTCCAACAAATGCCAATGAATGTGTTAAGCATCATGAAAGCATTAACACTCCTACAATTATATGCGCAAGAAACCCTGTCAAACCATACAATCCTCAGCAAGTAGCAAGCGAAATTGAAATGCATTCAAATATAAAATCTTACCATGACTCCAATGGATTGAGAGCAACATCAATATTAAACCTGCACTAGAGCAACCAGTCATTTATACCAAAGACATTTAATATCAATCTTCTAACAACTCAATTGAAGAACCAACTTCAATTCATTTCATATGGAAGCAATGCGGCTACAAACTCAAGTGATTCAGAACTTATCAAACCATATCTATCACAAGCTCTCATGTCAAATGTGATTCAATCAAACCATTGTTAAAAGGAGTTCAACCAACCACTCATGAATCCAAGTACAGTCCTAAAATTTAGTTTTAACCCAAAACTTGTTTGAACTCACATTGAAATTAAATATGTAATTGACATGCAGTCCAAGACTAATTGAGCATACAAAAACCATTTAACACAAAAACATATTTATGTGAATATGCATTTGAATTTCAGCTCAAAGACATTCAATCCATATAACCAACTTCAACTCATGTTTTCACTTATCAATGACCAGCTGAATAACCCATTCATTCAAACAAAATGACTAATCCACAATTCAAGACTTATCATGATCACACAAGAGTAAATGGGGTTCAATTAACCAATTCACAATACACCTTTCAAAAGTCACACTTCGAGATTTACCACGAACTAGATGAACCAAAGGAATGAGTTAAACCTTTGAAAGTATTGAAGCCATATGATCAAAATGATTAAACAACCATTATTGATGAAATAGAAGCAGCAAAGATAATTATATAATGAATATGCTTTATCAAGCCACATTAAAACCTTACAGTTAGCATGCTTAAGATGTCTTCAAACAAGTGCTACAGCAGTGGAGGTGTCGACACTTAGAGATGGGTGTCGACACTCATGAAATGCAATGAGGATCATTCAGTAAAACTCAAAATGATATGACCACACAGCAAACCATTTGGAAACCCATTGAAAGACACAGTAATAAGATGAATGCTCCAAAGTCTCATGAGTAGGATGCATGAGACACCATCAAAAATATATTTATGTGGAGCGATTGTTTCTCAACCGAGTAAAGCAACCTGCAAAGTAAGATAGCAACATGTGAGCTCATTTATCACAAACCTTGTACACATGAATGACTCTCTTCAGACCCACAAAGCATACAATATTTTGTTATCATCAAAACCATTACCAAAGGTAAAGAGGGAGCACAACGAATCCAACAATGTCCCCCTTTTTGATGATGACAAAATATTGTGGCCACCCAAAACTCTCTCTGATGTGACACGGTCTACCTAGGATGATAATGACCCTTAGACCTATGCATCCACAAGCATACAAGCTCTCAATTCGGCTCACCGTGCGGCCTATCTCACACGACGCACACGCGCACCCGGTGGGCCCGAGTGATGAGGGTGAGGGTCCGGGGTGGGACCCTAAGGTCTCCACCGGATGGTGGGCTTGTGGCTGACCCCTAATGGGCCTGGGATACCCAATTTATGGGCGGGCCAGCACGCTAGGGCGTGGGGGTTTTGTGGCACTCTCTTTCACTTGCCACGGTGGCGCACACGGGCACAAACACATTCAAGATCGAGCTCTCCCTTTCCGCCGACGAGCAATAGTATGCAATACTAAAGGAGCAAGGATATTATCCAGGAGGGTTCAGCGCTTACCTGATCGGTGTGAAGACACCGATCCCGGCCGGAGACGACGGGCGCGCCGGGAGGCGTGGGTATGCACCCGAACGCCGCGGCGAGGTAGCTTGACCTGCGGATTAATTAAGTTACACAACTACGCCTCACGCAGGAGGGGTGACCTCGGGGTGGGGGTTAAATTGTTACAACCAAAATTTACCTCCACGCAGGGAGGGGTGGTAAGCCGGCCAGGCGGGGAGGGGAAACGAGGTGGGACGGCGGGCAATGGGCCCAATGGAAGAATCACCCTCCTTGCTGGTTCTGCTGACAGACAGTCGGTGTAGAGGACGCAGATTGAGCTCCTGATTTTTTCTGATGTTGAGACCAGTGGGGTTCTTTTTGTAGCTGGATGCCGAACTTCGTGGAATTTTATTGATTTATTCTGCTGTTGGTACCGGGCGTGGCAGAGGGAAGAACAATGGCTCAGGTTCTGGTCCACATGCGGCCTGAACTTCAGCAGTGGATTGCCGGAGGGGTCACGAGCACTCCCGAGCTTCGATTTGCAAATGGCGGGTGGCGTTGGAACCGTGGGAAAGACTATTTTTCAGCAGAGTTGGTCTTGTTGCGTTCTGACACCGATGGAGACTGGGAGGTCCCGTTGAAGGGGGACTGGTCGGAGGGGACTGAAGGGAGGCAGAAATGACTGTTCGGAGAAGAAAATTCGTAACTTCGTCTACCAACCTCCAAACGCAGCTCCGGCTTCTGATCCTGGAAACTGACTTGACGATGGAGAACTTTGATGAAGACCCTGGAGCCTGGATCCTTCAAGAAGTGGTCGTGGTTGCTGCCTCAAACTGCTTCAGGTCGCTGCCAGGTCTCCTCTGCGCAGTCAGGAAAGAAAGTCTCCTGTGGGCGGCCACAAACTCGGATCGACACGATTCCAACTCTCTTGCGAAGAGGACCCGTAGACCAACCACTTTGATGAAGAACTTGGTCGCCGATTCTGCCTGGAACAGGTTGGAAAACGAGCTGCAACTTCGGACCAGGATCTGCTTGTGGGCGGGAGTTGTCTTGTGGAGGGGAGGCTAAGGTGGTGGTGGTGTATGTGGGTGGAGATGGAGGGGGGTGCGACCCTAGGAGGGAGGGGAAGGGGATGGACGACCTAGGGAGGTGAAGGGGTCCCTTGGAGAGGGGAAAGGGGTCTTGGGTGGAGGAATATGGCTTGGGAAGGGTGGGGAGTGGCCTTGGGAAGGTGAAAGGGTGCCTGGGAAGATGAAAGGGTGCCTAGGAGAAGGGGTTTCCACCTAGGGGTTGGAGGGGGAATTGAATGAGTGTATAGGGAAGGGGGAGGGGTCTTAAAGAAGGGTGATTAGGGAGGAGAGAGAGGGGATTTCGAAATTTAGAGAGAGAGAGGGAGAAGTAGTGAGAGAGAGAGAGAGAACTATAGAGAGAGGGAGAGAGAATACTTGAGGGTTTAATTTTTCAATTCATCAAAAGTTCTTACAAATGGGAGAGGGGGGGGTCCTTATATAGAGTTGGACCATTTGCACAAAACCCCCTAACAAAGTGCATAAATGCAAAAGACCAAGAGACAGGGGGGGGCGCCCATGGGCCAAGCCCACTAACTGGGCCCAATGTCCTCAACTAAGGGTCCAAATGACTCAAGACTTGGATAATTAACTCTAAGACCTAGATAATGGACTCAAATAAAGGAAAATTACACATGATATGACTCAAATAAAGAAACTACATAAGCAACAAATAAAGATAGCCATGAGGACCACATCTCCAAGGGGTCACGAAGTCGGAGTCGCCTCGTGCCATAGGGAATGCCGGGAGATGTCCTCATCAAATCCCCCGGGGTGGGGAGAACTCGACCCCGTCGAGTAGGGGTCCAATCGGCTCTCGTACTGCACCAGCAGGTCCGGGTCTAGGCGCATCAAGTCCTCTCGGCTTACCCAAGCATCCTCGGTCGGGGAACGGCCTTTCCACCTCACGAGGTAGCGCTGGTAGACCCTGTTCCTGGTAAGTGTGCTCTGCTCATCCAGTATTGCCTCCACTTGCTCAAGTCGGCCTCTCAATCGGGGTGGTAGTTTCGCTCCGGGAGGGTCACTCACAAGGGGGGGTAAAGGCTCGAGATCCTGACTGGGTTCCACCGTGGGGCCCTTATAGCGAACCAGATCCGCCACATTGAAAGTGGGGTGAACCCCAAAGCCCTTAGGTAAGTCGAGCTCATAAGCATTGGTACCAACCCGTCTTAGAACCCGAAAGGGTCCCAAACCCCGTGTCCTCAATTTGGAGGCGGGCCCTGGGAGGAGCCGCTCCGTTCTCACCATCACATGGTCTCCCACTTGGTATTCATAGTGACGACGATGAGCATCGGCCTGCCTTTTGTAAGCCTCATTGCTTTTGCCTATATGCTTGCGGATGTTTTCATGTATCTTTGTGGATGTTGACTCACTAGGAGATAATGGGGGTCCTGGACAACCAAAAGTGGACCTATCATGCAGTGGTGCTACACAGACTTTGGTAGACCTAGGAGGCTTATGCGTCTTGTCAAAGGGGGTGGGGATGGAAGACCCGGAAAACCCATAAAGGGACCTATCATGCCATGCCATGTAGGCCCTAATAGACCTAGGTGGGCCAGGACAACCATAGATGGATCTATCATGCATGGTGGTGATAATTACCGGGGAACCCGAACTTCCTTGAATATTTCTCTCATGCCTAAGACTTGCGACGAACGAGGGTGGGCCATTACATCCGTACATAGACCACTCATACTTCTTACATGTCATGTGGGTGATTTGAATGAATGGACCCGACTCATGAATCATGTCAAGCGGTGTGGTGTGTCTAGACACATGCATTCCTTCCCAAATGGCATCCCTAATGTGTATGGCTTGGTGTGGGAGTTTCCTCTCATAGGGGTCAAATGGGTCTGGGAAAATAGAGTGGGCCTGGTCTATTAAGGTGGGTGAGGGTAGGAAAGGGTGGGTGGTGGGTAAGGGGGGTGGGTTGCATGGGGGTCTAGACTCCCATAGGAAGGGGTCAAAGGGGTCATGGTAAGGGTCCCCTAGGGAGAGGAACTCCAGGTCCTCATGTAGCGGTGAGTCATCCTTCTCTAAAGAAATAATTGGGCCGAAGTCTTTGGTGGGTGGATCAGCCAGGAAGGGATGGTTTGACACTCTACCCGAGATAAGCAATTCTAATTCATGGAGAGCAGCAGGCTCATCCGGTGTAGGGAGGATTAGAAGGAGGTCGCTAGTGTAGCAACCTACAGTGTAAGCTGTGGTGATGGATCCGACACATAGATGTAGGAGGTCAACGCTCCTAGGTTGGTCAGCCATTGTGGCCAACATGTCGGTCAACTCTATTTGCCATGCTAGGCCCTTAAGAAGGTCATCCCAACTCTCAACCTCATAGGAGGATTGGATAGTGGTGTGATAAGAGGAGAGAGGGACTATAGGGAGGTGTTGTTCCATGGGAGGGTAGGCATGGGCCATTATCTCTCTAATTGGGCTACCCATCAACCAGCTAACAAGGGTCTCTCCTAAAATAAGCTCGGTCCCATCTAGAGAGGGTGGTGTAGGGTGAAGGTTACCATGTGAGTTTTTTTCTTCAATTTGGACATGTGTGGTCTCCATGTTGGGAATTGGGTCCGGGGTGTTCACCACTTTGGGGTCGGGTATGGGTTCCTCCTCCAAAGAGGTGAGAGAGTATGTTCGGGGTGGGGTGGTGATGGTAGGTGCATGGCGCCCCCAAGGTGATGAGCAAGGTCGGAATTGGGTTGGGGTTGGAAGTGGAGGTAGTGGGAGTCTAGGTTGGGGTAGGTTTGTAGTTGGAAGTGGAAGGTGGGTTGGGTGAAGACAGTTGGATTGGTCGATCTTGGGTGGGGCATCCCTTATAGGGGATAATGGAGGGGTAGTAGTAGGGGCTACGGGGGTTTGGGGAGTATGGGTCTCATGGGGAATAGTGAGTTGCGGGGTGGTGACCGGTGCGGGCCTAGGTGGAGGGGTGGGCACGGGATCCACTTGGGTTTGAACGGTGAGGGTTATGGAAGTGAGTTTTAGTTGGGGAAGGTTGGTGGGGATTGGGTTTTCCTGACTTGACTCTTGGCATTGTGCCTCAAATTCTTCCTCCCATTCAAGGGGAGCTTCATGAACTTCAATCACTTTCTCAACTCTTTGGGGTGGAGGGGTTTGGTAGGGATTTGTGGGTTGGAGGGTGGTGGTCTTTGGGGGCCTAGGTGGAGGGGTGGGTAGTTGGGACAGTTGGGTTCTAAGGGAGAGGAGTTGGTGGCGAAATGTGGACAGGGGATCGGTTAGGGGTGGTGGGGGCGGAGTCCTATGGATGGTCTTAAGTTGGCCGGGTTGGGATTGAGTAGTGGTGGTGCTCCTCGGGCTAGGGGTGTGTGAGTAGGAAGAGTAGGAAGGTTCTGGAATGTAGATTTTCCTAAGTTCTCTCGTCATCTCTTCCCACGAGTGAATGGGCTCTTGCCTCTCAATCCTTCTTATGGCCTCTATGTGTTCCAATTCTATCTTGGCTTGACCCCGAATTTGTCCCTTGGCCCTACAAACTCTTGTGTGTCCGTATACCCGATTCCTCTCAAAGTTCCTTTCCATTGCAGCCTCCCACTTGAGGTAATCACTAGCATGCGACCCATCAAAGGTAACACCCTCATCTCGAATAATGTCCCAAAGTATTGGGTTGATCGGATCCCGGTAGTGGGCCGAGTGGGATGGGTATGTGGTAGCCATGATTCATGAACTAGATGACAATGCGCCCTAGGACTAGACTTAGTAGAGACAAGTCTAAAACTTGGCTCTGATACCACTTGATGTGACACGGTCTACCTAGGATGATAATGACCCTTAGACCTATGCATCCACAAGCATACAAGCTCTCAATTCGGCTCACCGTGCGGCCTATCTCACACGACGCACACGCGCACCCGGTGGGCCCGAGTGATGAGGGTGAGGGTCCGGGGTGGGACCCTAAGGTCTCCACCGGATGGTGGGCTTGTGGCTGACCCCTAATGGGCCTGGGATACCCAATTTATGGGCGGGCCAGCACGCTAGGGCGTGGGGGTTTTGTGGCACTCTCTTTCACTTGCCACGGTGGCGCACACGGGCACAAACACATTCAAGATCGAGCTCTCCCTTTCCGCCGACGAGCAATAGTATGCAATACTAAAGGAGCAAGGATATTATCCAGGAGGGTTCAGCGCTTACCTGATCGGTGTGAAGACACCGATCCCGGCCGGAGACGACGGGCGCGCCGGGAGGCGTGGGTATGCACCCGAACGCCGCGGCGAGGTAGCTTGACCTGCGGATTAATTAAGTTACACAACTACGCCTCACGCAGGAGGGGTGACCTCGGGGTGGGGGTTAAATTGTTACAACCAAAATTTACCTCCACGCAGGGAGGGGTGGTAAGCCGGCCAGGCGGGGAGGGGAAACGAGGTGGGACGGCGGGCAATGGGTCCAATGGAAGAATCACCCTCCTTGCTGGTTCTGCTGACAGACAGTCGGTGTAGAGGACGCAGATTGAGCTCCTGATTTTTTCTGATGTTGAGACCAGTGGGGTTCTTTTTGTAGCTGGATGCCGAACTTCGTGGAATTTTATTGATTTATTCTGCTGTTGGTACCGGGCGTGGCAGAGGGAAGAACAATGGCTCAGGTTCTGGTCCACATGCGGCCTGAACTTCAGCAGTGGTTTGCCGGAGGGGTCACGAGCACTCCCGAGCTTCGATTTGCAAATGGCGGGTGGCGTTGGAACCGTGGGAAAGACTATTTTTCAGCAGAGTTGGTCTTGTCGCGTTCTGACACCGATGGAGACTGGGAGGTCCCGTTGAAGGGGGACTGGTCGGAGGGGACTGAAGGGAGGCAGAAATGACTGTTCGGAGAAGAAAATTCGTAACTTCGTCTACCAACCTCCAAACGCAGCTCCGGCTTCTGATCCTGGAAACTGACTTGACGATGGAGAACTTTGATGAAGACCCTGGAGCCTGGATCCTTCAAGAAGTGGTCGTGGTTGCTGCCTCAAACTGCTTCAGGTCGCTGCCAGGTCTCCTCTGCGCAGTCAGGAAAGAAAGTCTCCTGTGGGCGGCCACAAACTCGGATCGACACGATTCCAACTCTCTTGCGAAGAGGACCCGTAGACCAACCACTTTGATGAAGAACTTGGTCGCCGATTCTGCCTGGAACAGGTTGGAAAACGAGCTGCAACTTCGGACCAGGATCTGCTTGTGGGCGGGAGTTGTCTTGTGGAGGGGAGGCTAAGGTGGTGGTGGTGTATGTGGGTGGAGATGGAGGGGGGTGCGACCCTAGGAGGGAGGGGAAGGGGATGGACGACCTAGGGAGGTGAAGGGGTCCCTTGGAGAGGGGAAAGGGGTCTTGGGTGGAGGAATATGGCTTGGGAAGGGTGGGGAGTGGCCTTGGGAAGGTGAAAGGGTGCCTGGGAAGATGAAAGGGTGCCTAGGAGAAGGGGTTTCCACCTAGGGGTTGGAGGGGGAATTGAATGAGTGTATAGGGAAGGGGGAGGGGTCTTAAAGAAGGGTGATTAGGGAGGAGAGAGAGGGGATTTCGAAATTTAGAGAGAGAGAGGGAGAAGTAGTGAGAGAGAGAGAGAGAACTATAGAGAGAGGGAGAGAGAATACTTGAGGGTTTAATTTTTCAATTCATCAAAAGTTCTTACAAATGGGAGAGGGGGGGTCCTTATATAGAGTTGGACCATTTGCACAAAACCCCCTAACAAAGTGCATAAATGCAAAAGACCAAGAGACAGGGGGGGGCGCCCATGGGCCAAGCCCACTAACTGGGCCCAATGTCCTCAACTAAGGGTCCAAATGACTCAAGACTTGGATAATTAACTCTAAGACCTAGATAATGGACTCAAATAAAGGAAAATTACACATGATATGACTCAAATAAAGAAACTACATAAGCAACAAATAAAGATAGCCATGAGGACCACATCTCCAAGGGGTCACGAAGTCGGAGTCGCCTCGTGCCATAGGGAATGCCGGGAGATGTCCTCATCAAAAATATATTTATGTGGAGCGATTGTTTCTCAACCGAGTAAAGCAACCTGCAAAGTAAGATAGCAACATGTGAGCTCATTTATCACAAACCTTGTACACATGAATGACTCTCTTCAGACCCACAAAGCATACAATATTTTGTTATCATCAAAACCATTACCAAAGGTAAAGAGGGAGCACAACGAATCCAACAATGTCCCCCTTTTTGATGATGACAAAATATTGTGGCCACCCAAAACTCTCTCCCCCTTTGACATTATCAAAAAGTGGGTGACAATGTGAACATATATGTAGCTATCTTAGAATTATGAGTTGTGAATTTGGAAAGCAAGGGCGCAAGAACCCAGCAATGTGAGCTGTATGAACAAACCACATCATTCATCAAAGCTTAAATGAGGAACAAGACTTTCAAGAACTTAAGAGGATGTGCACGGGGAATCCTGAAAATGTAGAGTTTGTATTTATGCCTTCTAAGTGCCATGACTATGTAACACATGTCATATGCTGAAAACTATGATATTCACAAGTATAGCTGAAATATGCAAAGTGCATGCATAACCAAAGCATATGCAGAATGTAAAATTGAACTATATGCAACCGTTATGCTCAAACTATGCACAAGAGTATGACTCAACTTAACTATATGCAAAACTTGTGTTGAACAACACATTATTCTCCCTCTATTGTCATGAACAAAAATTGACTAACAATGGGATGAAATGACCTGTTATTTACATGTATAATCTAAAGATGCATCAAGGTGAAATGAAGTATGATATGAACAAAAAAGATCAAGCAGTCAAGCATTCAAGTATGCATAATTAAATATAGACTCATGCAAGTCCCTTTGGGACATGTGCAAGGACTATGTAATCGATTTTGAACATGATGTGCACGAACAATGCTAAGAAGGTCGTGCTTATAAAAAGATAGTACTGCATAAACCATGAAGGTTGACAGATTCATAAAGTACATTCACACAATCAAACTCAATGTGTATATGTGACAGATTGAGCAATGAATTCCAAAGCAATATGGAAAATCAGATTTTCTAAAGAACACTAAAAAAAACTTATAATCTATACACTTTCATACACAATGCTCGAAGATTGGTAGCTACGTATGGCCCCATTTTTTTTAATTACTATAAATGGTGTGACTAACCTTTTGACACGAGTTGTATCCTTTGTCTCAGAGACACTTCCCGATTACTCAATTTTGTCACTTATATTAACTGTGAATTTTATCACTTTTCGGCACGAGTTACATCCTTTGTCTCAGGGACACTTCCCGGCTACTCGGTGGCGAATCACACTTATTCTTGATGTGAATTTGTTTCTCCTTTCGACACGAGTTTCCTCCTTTATTTCAGGGGAGATCCCCGATTACTCGGATCCACGTTCCACTTATACATCTTTTTGGTGAGACAAATAGTTTTTTCCTCACGAGATATGTGATTTCCATGTAGAGATTCAAGAGTCATCTAAAGTGTTGAGAGGAATAACTGAGTTCCTTATTAGATTGAATCATTTATCTCAAAAAGGTGCAAAGTGTGTAGGTGGTTATATATAATGTAAGACATGAATTAGTCTAATCATAGTTATGTCTCCCCCTAAGTGTATGCACGATTATAAAAAATCTTCCCCTTAATATATGCCATGTAACAAACATGTCTAAATCAATGCAATTTCATTTAGCATGGTGAATGGTCATAGAAAGATATCATGAAGTGGTTGTATAAAGTATATACATGCAATGAAGCAGGGATCTTTCAAAGTTTTCAAGCAAATTGATTATCGGTACTTGGCGGAGGTGAGGGTCCATAAACCCTACTCACACATGAGGAAAGCTTCAAGTTGGACATAATCCAACCTTCCACAATCGTCATTTGATATACCAGATAATCATGGAATTCAAGCACACAAGTATGTCAAGTGTATGCATGTAAATTGAATTATGTCTGAAAATTATTCCTATCTACAAATATGCGAAGGTATGCATGATATGAACATGAAAATAAGTATGTAAATCATGTATGCACATGTGAACTGCTATTTACAATAACGTGATTGAAAGGATGAAGAATTCTATGTTAAAACTCAAGCATTCAAAATCTAAATTTTTATTTGCAAAATATGAGTAAAGGATGAAAGACTTTATGTGCAGTGTGAAGCATTTAAAAACTAAAGTTATTCACAGGATGTGTAGAGAAGAGTGTTCACGTTATCTAATAGTGAAACCCACAAGATCTCAACATTTCAGAAGTTGGCAAAATCAATGAAGTAGAAATGCAACTGTTTAATTGTAATTTTTTTCTCCAAACTCAAATTTTACCTTTTCAGATTTTTCAAAATAAACCTAATCAGAGTGAGTTCTCAAAATCAAACCATTTTCTCTCTCGCGTTGAGAAGCCTTTATTTATAAATATGCAACTGATAAGCATGGACAGTCAACATGATAGTAGATTTGGAATTTGAAGCACACTATTTTTCTTAAAACTCAAACTCTCACTTGAGTTGAATTATCCAAAAAGAACAAGTATACCAAATTCATTACCAGAAGAGCTCATCACTTTTCTTGCCTTAAAGGATATTCATTTATCAACAGATTCTTCCTCCTCAAGGCACCCCTACAAAATATATTCTCATTTTGGAGATTTAGGTACCCAAGCCATCTTGGGTCCCGAGGGGTTAGTGATAACACGAACAGATGGATTCCTACATTTCCTAGCAAACCAATCATCATCAAATCTCATTGTAGAACAATCATCCATAGAATAACCATTCTCGCCACAATAAAAGTAATAAAAAAATTTTCTTTTCATGGACCATTTTTTATCATTTTTCAATGAATTACAATTATTCATCACATGTCCAAAACCACCACAGTAATGACAGAAGTTCCTTTTTACTGACCATTCATCATCTCTTTTCTTTGTAAAGTAGTTTTCAAAAACATGTCAATGTAAACCATAGTAGAAGCAATGAACATTGAAGTTTTTCTTCATAAGTTTTTCATGATTTTTAGAATCATCAACAATTTTCATTTTTGACTTCAATGTCTTATTATCATCAAATTTCATCAAAAAATAATCATACATGTCATGACAAAATTTACCACAATAAAAACATGAAACATTTGTTCTTTTCCTTGATGCATGATTATATTTAACAGATGAGGGTTTTGCATGCATACAAAATTGATCAATGACATTTTTATATTTTTGATTTTCTTTATCACACAAACACAAGGACTCATTCAAGCTCTTGATTTCATTTTCCAATGATGAAATATGTAATTCACACTCAGCAATCTCTTTTTCACACAAGGTAAGTTTATCATTCAAGAAAGAATTGATAGTTTTATAACTTGCGACCTCTTGTTCAAGAACATGAGAGTTTTCAAGATCATTAACAACTACATATTTTTCTTTTTCAAACATATGGAGTTTGTCAACCAGTAGATTGTTTTGATTCTTTAATTTCTCAATTTCTTCAGCAAGCTTTGCATTCTGAACAAGTTCATTGAGCAAAATCTGATCACTATCCGAGCAACTCAGTTTACCTCTGGGTTCTTTTTCAATGTTTTCAATTTCAAAAATTTTAGCCATTAAGGTTTCATTTTCAATTTTCAGAATTGAAATAGTTTCTTCATAACTATCGACCTCAAGCATGGAAGACTTATTTAATTTCTCAAACTCAGCACATTTTTCACATGAGAAATTATCAACATGAGAGCTTTCAATTTTCTTTATCAATTTCCTATTTTCAGATTTTAATGTGTTATACCTATCAAACAACTTGACATAAGCATTCATCAGTTCATCATAACTCAGTTCATCTTCCTCATCGGAATCGGAGTTTACCTTTGAACTTTTCTCACTTTGACGATCATTGTCTTTGTTTGCCACACGGCACTCGTCATTGCAGCTTTCTTTTTGAGCTTCGTTCAGCACATCCAAGATATCTTTGGCAGATCTGCAATCAGAAACAAATGAAAATTTTTCAATGCATACTGCTACTTTAAGAGCATTTAAAACAAAAAGATTATCAGAATTCTTTTTCTTGTGCTCATCGGTCCACTTTGACTTGTCTTTTGGTAGAGCATGAGGACCGTGAGTCATTAAGTTCATGAGGTTCGGATCAATACTGGAAATCTAAATACAGAGTTTTCCAAGCCAAGATATGCAATCAAAACCATCAAAGACAAGAACCAGATGCACATTAGCCATCATGATAAGTTCTTTTCTCCTAGACCGTGAGGCCCGCGAAAAAAATCAAAGACTGGGCTCTGATACCAATTGTTGGCCCAGACTAGATGGTGGACAAGAAGGGGGGTTGAATTGTCCTCCTGCCGAGATGGCGGATTTTAAAAACAATCTATCTAATTACAGCTGAAACAAAAATAACTACGTTAACTAGGTCAAACTGACGTGAGATAAAAGTGTTGTCTCAAACTTTTCGATCTCACACGGATTATCAATGCAAAGAACAAGTGAAATTGAGCCTAACACGTATAGCGGTTGAAGTGATGTGCGATGGTGCAGTGAGTAAAAATCATATAATAGACCTGTGAAAGGAGTTAGAAGAAAAGGACAATCACACAGGCAATCACAATTGACACAAAGATTTTTAGGTGGTTCAGGACCACGATGGGCTCCCTACGTCCACCCCTCACCGAACCCCAGTGAGGTTTCACTACACGCAACAAAATGTAGCAACATGGGGACGAGCCCCAACACCACACACGCTACTTTTGCATCAATACACACACGGGGCCTGGCCCCAAGACGCTGCCACCGTAGCACTAACACACACATAGTCGGGGAACACACCTCGGACACTAAACCACACGGAGTCGCAGCTCTGTCTTTACACACGGACTCGGGGAAACTCACCCCGTAATGAAACCACACACTCGGAGTCGTAGCTCCGCCCACACACGATAATATTCAGAGTTCGAAGAAATAAAAGGATATACAATGACAGCCCAAGATATTAATCTATGCCCAAATAAAAGAGTGGAAATGAGAGAAGAAGAAATCCCCCCTCAAATCTGCTATCAATCCCGTTCATAGGAGTGGTAGGGTTCGCTGGAGAGTTTTATCCGCGGAGTGGAAGTTGGCTAAGCTCGAAGGAGACGCCCACGAATGGATCTTCAGGAACCGCGTTCAGAACAAGGATCAGATCGGTAGACATATGCTCTTGATGCATTCTCCTCCTCTTCTTCTTCCTCCTCCAAGTAGATGCATCACCCCCTTTCTCCTTTCCCTGCAAAGGATAGAAAATATTAGCCAAGGATTTATCCTTCGATGGAGATCGCAGCTTACTTATATCCAAGTGAAAAGAGATGCCAAAAGACATGAAACCCCATGAGAAAACCCTTCAAAATACACCCAATAGATTTGAGAAACCCAAAGGGTATTAGGGTAAAAAGCCCAAGCAAATCGGACCAAGAAATGGGCATTTCGTAATCAATCCGAAAAACACGATCCGGACGAACTAGACAAAGTGTCGACTCTTAGGGTCAACACTTCTGTCATGGTGATCTACCGGCAGAGAAGAAAAACCACCCAGGACAAAAGTGTCGACTCTCAGAGTCGACACTCTTTGTCAAGAGTTCTGCCAGCAACGAAAGCAACACACAGTACAAAAAGTGTCAACTCACAGAGTCGACACTTTCTGTCTGGACTGACAAAAACAACGCACAGCCAGAATAAGGAGAAATAAGTGTCGACTCTGTGAGTCGACACTTTTTCTGACATGAATGAAAACTAAATTAAACATAGTTGAAACCCCAAATATCCTCATCCAAACATTAGAAACAAATTACCATGCATTGTAACAAGGTGTTGGCATATATTAAACTGCATTCCAACAAATGCCAATGAATGTGTTAAGCATCATGAAAGCATTAACACTCCTACAATTATATGCGCAAGAAACCCTGTCAAACCATACAATCCTCAGCAAGTAGCAAGCGAAATTGAAATGCATTCAAATATAAAATCTTACCATGACTCCAATGGATTGAGAGCAACATCAATATTAAACCTGCACTAGAGCAACCAGTCATTTATACCAAAGACATTTAATATCAATCTTCTAACAACTCAATTGAAGAACCAACTTCAATTCATTTCATATGGAAGCAATGCGGCTACAAACTCAAGTGATTCAGAACTTATCAAACCATATCTATCACAAGCTCTCATGTCAAATGTGATTCAATCAAACCATTGTTAAAAGGAGTTCAACCAACCACTCATGAATCCAAGTACAGTCCTAAAATTTAGTTTTAACCCAAAACTTGTTTGAACTCACATTGAAATTAAATATGTAATTGACATGCAGTCCAAGACTAATTGAGCATACAAAAACCATTTAACACAAAAACATATTTATGTGAATATGCATTTGAATTTCAGCTCAAAGACATTCAATCCATATAACCAACTTCAACTCATGTTTTCACTTATCAATGACCAGCTGAATAACCCATTCATTCAAACAAAATGACTAATCCACAATTCAAGACTTATCATGATCACACAAGAGTAAATGGGGTTCAATTAACCAATTCACAATACACCTTTCAAAAGTCACACTTCGAGATTTACCACGAACTAGATGAACCAAAGGAATGAGTTAAACCTTTGAAAGTATTGAAGCCATATGATCAAAATGATTAAACAACCATTATTGATGAAATAGAAGCAGCAAAGATAATTATATAATGAATATGCTTTATCAAGCCACATTAAAACCTTACAGTTAGCATGCTTAAGATGTCTTCAAACAAGTGCTGCAGCAGTGGAGGTGCCGACACTTAGAGATGGGTGTCGACACTCATGAAATGCAATGAGGATCATTCAGTAAAACTCAAAATGATATGACCACACAGCAAACCATTTGGAAACCCATTGAAAGACACAGTAATAAGATGAATGCTCCAAAGTCTCATGAGTAGGATGCATGAGACACCATCAAAAATATATTTATGTGGAGCGATTGTTTCTCAACCGAGTAAAGCAACCTGCAAAGTAAGATAGCAACATGTGAGCTCATTTATCACAAACCTTGTACACATGAATGACTCTCTTCAGACCCACAAAGCATACAATATTTTGTTATCATCAAAACCATTACCAAAGGTAAAGAGGGAGCACAACGAATCCAACAATCTCCCCCTTTTTGATGATGACAAAATATTGTGGCCACCCAAAACTCTCTCCCCCTTTGACATTATCAAAAAGTGGGTGACGATGTGAACATATATGTAGCTGTCTTAGAATTATGAGTTGTGAATTTGGAAAGCAAGGGCGCAAGAACCCAGCAATGTGAGCTGTATGAACAAACCACATCATTCATCAAAGCTGGAGAACAATGGTGCGGACACCAGGACGAGCAAGTGACACGTCGGCGAACCGACAGTGCCATACGCAGAGCACCAAGTGGACTACTTCGGCTTCCCTTCAAATTAGGGACAATTTGACTTCAATTTGGACTCTTTTTGCATTGAAATTGGGCTTGTAATGAACATTCTACTTGGTTTTGCATAATGGGCTGGTTGTAAGGCTCTTAAAGGGCCAATTGGTTAAGGCCCTTAATCATTCCTTAAGAAAGGAGTGGCCTTGGTCCATTGTAATGGATCCATAAGCCATGCATGGCCCAATTGGGCTTCCTTCCTACATGGGCTATCTAGGTTGGGCTATCTAGAATGGGCTCCCTTCACTCATGGGCTCTATGGAAAGGGCTAAACAAGAATGATGGAGTGGGCTTAAGCCATGGCCAAATGGCCCAATTGGAGGCCCAAGTATGGGACGCCCCCTATTTTGTCATATTAGGCTAGTTGTTTGAATTTTTTTTTCCACCTTCATTTACCACATGGAGCATTCAAATGGCTGCTGGTCAAATACAAAATTGGCTGCAACCTACCACCTTTACCTTGAATTTCAAAGGTAGGTGAGCAACCATGTCCCCTTGTCTCCCTTTCCCTTTCACCAAGTGTCATGATCCATGCGCACCCCCCCTCTCCCTTCTTGAATCCCACGCAGCCCCCTCCCCTCTACCCCTTGCCATTGTCTATTTAAAGGCATGTATAGTGTTTGTATGGAAGTGAATGAAAGTTTTTATGAAAGAAAGTGTGTTTAAGAGAGTGATTCTCTTGTGTTTCCTTGGGTGTGACTCCCTTGGTTCTGTCCTGTGACGGGACAGAATTGGGTCGTGTGACTCGACCTTGTATCCCCCTCTTCCCCTTACCTTCTTCTTCCATAAAAAAATCCCAGTGATACCTCTGAGAGTTAGAAAATTTTCAGCGCTGGTTTCGCGTCAATCAGAGTTCGTGAGCAATGGCAGTAATTCGTTTCGTGGAGGCGCGCAGATCGGACCCTGATTGCTGCCCAGATCTGGAGATGACTGTGTTTAAATTTCTCCAGCCCAACCCTGACCCCATTTGAAGCTGGTTCCTGAAGATACATCATAGGATTTCGAGTCGTCTTCGCTTTGCCGCTGGTCTCGCCTCGATCTGATCACCGTTCTGTTCGTGGCGGCGATTCTCGTGAGATCGCGCAAGAGATCTGAGCAGATCCGGCCCCAAACCAGAGCCGACTTCCAGAGTCCTCCCTGACTCATCCAATCGAGATCTATGAGGGATCTTCGGAGTACATCTTTCTCTTGACGTCGCCAACAATCTCCCACAAAGAACGTCTCAATCCGACACCGGCAGCTATTTTTCCATCATTTTACCGTGTCGCTGCGTCGTTCTGGGAGCTCAAAACTAGAAGCTGAGAAAAAACGTTACTGCACCCAGATATGAAAAGATCTGATCGTGCCCTTCGGAGTGAAGAAACTACATCCTGTCGTCGACATTCTCCAACAAACGGCGCTCCGATCGGATATCGGATTTGGCCGTACCGGCCTCGGTAAGTTCGCTGCGCAGGGTGACCAGCGTGGACAGAACCGGGTCGGCTTTCCGTCGGCGTACCCGAGCGGCTCCGGTACGCGTCCCTCACCTCCTGCGAGTGTGGCCCGTCAACCCGGGTTCCAGCAACCCCAAAATTATCAATTGTAGCCCGATACCTCCCTGTGTGGAGTGGGTGTTCAGTTCTAAAATTGTAAAGTTAATCATTTGTGTATTGGGGTTGTTCGGAAATCGGTCGGGAGTTCTTGCCCATGCCTAGTCATGAAGGTACGTGCTCGTTCCGACATCTACATTTGCTGATTTAGTGTGCTATCTATATTGCTGCGTTTGTGAGAATATGGCCGTTAGCTAGCTGCAAAATTCCCGTGAGTGTGAGTTGTGAGCGCCCATTCCATAGCTCCAGTCGAGCACCGAAGTCGAATCGGTACCCTAGGCGATGGTGGTTTCTTAATCGCCGTGATCCCCACGTTTGCCTCGCAAGGGACGATCGTCAGGCTCAAGAGAGTCGCTGTTGAGAGACGTCTCCACCTGGAGAATACCACGGTGGTCAGCCGCCCGGCTTGCCTTAGTGTGCAAGTGCTGGCCGCACAACGAGTCGGTCGTACGTCTTAGCCCGGTCGTCATCTGTCCCGCATCAAACAATGCCTAAAGCAGTGTATGGACTTTGAATGCACGAGACAGCAGTGTACAGACATGTTGTGAAGAACAATGCATTAGCATAACCAATGTATAGACTTTGATGTAAAGGCTTGAGTTAGACAAACAATGTATGGACTTTATGAAAGCATACGCCAAGGCTGTACATAGTTAAAGAGACGCAAGGTGGGACAGAGCTGGCCGTACAGACTTTGGATGACGATGCACTGTACGCAAATGTTGTACAGACTTGATAGCGTGAGACGCTGGAAGAGACGATGGATGTACAGACTTAGCATATGATGTACAGACTTTACCTGATAGCCCAATGTACAGACTTGGTTCGTGCAAGCTACAGTGCAATGTTTAGACTTGATGCAATGTAGAGGCTGTATAGACTTACTCATGAACAATGCACAGTCAGATGTATATACTTGAGATGAATGCATGAACAGTCTAATGTACAGACTTGCCAAATGGTGTGATGCATGAACAGTCCAATGTGCAGACTTTCCAAATGGAGTGATGCATGAACAGTCCAATGTACAGACTTTGAGCACAAACACAACAATGCAATGTATAGACTTCAACTAAGCAAGCTACAGTGCAATGTATGGACTTGATGAACGATGCAAAAAGCTCTGTATTGACATGATGCAAACTGGATGTGCAGACTTTGTAGCATGCAATGTATAGACTTCAACTAAGCAAGCTACAGTGCATTGTTTGGACTTAACGATGCAAGCGATGTATAGACTTTGGAACGCTTGAAGCACTGACACGCTGCAATGTATAGACTTGAGTGAGACGCTAAGTGAGATGATGGATGTACAGACTTAGCCATTGTGCAGACTTTGCCTACATGTGAATGTATAGACTTTGGATGAGACACTGCATGAGACGGTGGATGTTCAGACTTGGGCTTTACAGACTTGGAAAGCTTGAAGGCGATGTACAGACTTGGAAACCGATGTGTAGACTTGACAATGCAGTGTATAGACTTCATATGGAGGAATGCACATTATCTAGACTTGATATGAAGGAATGCAAAAGACTCTGTACAGACATGGCCAATGTACAGACTTCAATGCAGAGACTTTGAACGTGTATGTTGGCAGTGTATAGACTTGATCAAGTAATGCATGTCTATATGACAACCACATGAACTGCACTGTCCCAAGTGATGAAGCATGAATTGATCTAGAGATAGAAACATACTGATTTATAGTGTGAGACATCATCAAAACCGTAGGGATGCAACAATCTCCCCCTTTTTGATGATGGCAACACTATGAATCAAGCAATATCAAGGCTTAACAAGAAATTAACTACAGATTTAACAATCAAAGAAAATTCAAGGCAAGCTCATGCAGACAAATTAAACACAACTGCTGAAACTCTTCTTTCTCCAAAACCACTCCCCCACAACTCACTCTCAGAAATTTCCATGACAAGCTATTCTCCCCCACAACTCATGACAACTCATGATCTACTGATATTGCAAAACATCTCTCCCCCTTTGACATCAGTAAAAAGGAAATGCAGAATATATGAAAGTGCTGGAGACATGAGGAGGAAGTACAGTAAACATCTTAGTGCAGAAAGGCACGAGCAAATCTTAAGAGAATAAGTGAGGTGCTAAACTCAAGTGAAGATTCTTGAACTCCAGTAAACAATAGAGAAATAGAATGATAGAAAAGTTTATCAGCATACATAGTGTATGATTTAGAGCAGGAGTTAACAAGTATGACATGATTTAGCTAAACAGGCAACTATCCCAAAAGACAATAAGAGACAAAGTCAGAGAAGGTGTTCTCAAGGTATTGAGGATAAACAATCCATTAGTACAGAACAACAAGGGATTTTTGAGATGATTTTCAAGAAGACCAATGAGTAAGTTGGTAATTCACTCTTTTGACATTAGGGAGACACCTTGATTAGAGTCCTGAATCCCCAGTTACTCAGTGTGAGTACCTCATTACCTCCTCCCCCTTTTTTTTAAAGGAACAAAGTTAGTAATTGTGGCTTTTGACATGAGGAAACACCTTGATTAGAGGCCAGAGTCCCCAGTTACTCAGTGTGATTACCTTATTACCTCCTCCCCCCCTTTTTTTTAAAGGAACAGAGTTAGTAACTGTGGCTTTTGACATGAGGAAACACCTTGATTAGAGGCCAGAGTCCCCAGTTACTCACCAGCTAGCCACCATTGCTCTATGAAGGTCAGAATATTAATGTCATGATTTTTTTGTTAAGCATTTGACACCTCATGACATAGGAGAAAACTTCATTTCATTGATGAAGCTCCTAGTTTTTCAGTGAACAAATCAAGACCTTTGTTAATTCAGATTATCCCTTGTGTAGAGAAGATGTAATGATTGAAAATAATACCAGAAGGACTATTTCTTGAAGTGAATCTTGAAGTCTAGATTTCAAGTTGTTTTGGTCAGATATCAAGACATACAGGTTTTTACCTGAACCAGAATCACTTGACAATGTAGGAAGATATACTGTATACAATTAATCCAGATCTCTGAAAGACTACCAGAGGAAAGATTCTAGCTGGACATTAGTATCACAGACTTATAGACTTAAGAGAAGAGTGAGATTCTACTGTCTGAGAGAACCGCACTAGTTCAGTCATGAAAGCTAGCAATGACACAAATCTGGTCAATCTTTTTGAATCTGTCAAAGAACTCTCCCTCTTACAGCTCAACCAACTCCCCCTTACTCAAAGCAGTACAGAAAGCTAACCATCAGACATGCAGAACTCCCCCTCACAAAAAGAACAGACTTCACAATTAAGACAGCTTGAATAAGCCTAATTCTCTTCTCAGTGTAGTGAATTTTTCATTATCCAGAGGTTTAGTGAAGATGTCAGCAATCTGATTATCAGTGCCTACATGAATCAGTTCAAAATTGTTCTTAGAAACCTCATCTCTTATGAAATGATGCCTTATCTCTATGTGTTTGGTGCGTGAATGCAAAACAGGATTCTTGGCAAGATTAATGGCACTGGTATTATCACAATAGATAGGTGTGCACCCCAGGTCTACTTGGTAGTCCTGAAGCTGGTGTTTAATCCAAATGACTTGTGTACCACAACTCCCTGCAGCCACATATTCAGCTTCTGCAGTGGAGAGGGCCACATAATGTTGTTTCTTGGAACCCCAAGACACTAAACACCCACCTAAAAATTCACAGTGACCACTAGTGCTTTTCCTGTCTAGTTTACACCCTGCATAATCAGCATCTGTGTATGCAACTAAATCAAGTGTGTGTGATGCAGGAAACCAAAGTCCAAGAGAGTATGTGGCTGACAAATATCTAAAAATTCTTTTCACTGCAGCTAAATGTAATTCAGTGGGTCTAGACTGATACCTTGCACACATACATACACTGAACTGTATATCAGGTCTAGAGGCTGTCAAGTAAAGAAGAGATCCAATCATACCTCGATAGAGCTTGGCATCTACCTCTTTACCTGTCTCATCTACATCCAGTGAGGTATTGGTACCCATGGGTGTTGTAATGTCCTTCAGGTTATTCATACCAAACCTCTCGAATAGCTCCATTGTGTATTTGGTCTGGTTGATGAAGCATCCATCCTCTGACTGTTGTACCTGCAAGCCAAGAAAGTACTTTAGTTCACCGACAAAACTCATCTCAAATTCAGCAGACATCATTTTAGAGAATTCATCACATAGTTCATACTTAGTTGATCCAAACACAATGTCATCTACATATACCTGAACTATGATGAGATCTTTATTTGTACCCTTGGTAAATAAGGTTTGATCAACTTTACCTCTTTTGTAGCCCTTGCTGATCAGAAATTCAGTCAGTCTTTCATACCATGCTCGAGGAGCCTGCTTTAGACCATACAGGGCTTTGTTTAACCTGAAAACTTGGTTAGGTTGAGGAGAGAATTGAAATCCAGGGGGTTGTTCAACAAAAACCTCTTCCTTAATGACTCCATTTAAGAAGGCACTTTTAACATCCATTTGTTGGAGTTTAATGTTCTTGGAACATGCAAAAGCTAGCAACATTCTTATTGCTTCCATCCTAGCAACAGATGCATAGGATTCATCAAAGTCAACACAAAATTCCTGACAGTAGCCCTTGGCTACTAGTCTGGTCTTATTCCTAGAAATGATTCCATCTTCATTCATTTTATTTTTGAACACCCACTTAGTTCCTATGATATTAACATTTTCTGGTCTTGGAACAAGCTCCCAGACATTATTTCTTTCGAACTGACCTAATTCCTCACACATAGCGTTGGTCCAAGATTGATCAGCCAAGGCCTCTTCTACAGATTTGGGTTCGATTTGAGAGACCAAAGTAATTAGGTCTTCATTATTAACATTTCTAAAATGAGACCTAGTCCGAAGAGGATCTTCAGGATTGCCTATGACATTATCTATCGGATGATCTTTAAGAATTCTAACATTTATTGAAGACTCACCTGTTTCTCTTGGCCCTTCCTGGTTGGGAGGATTTGATGTTCCACTCGGCCGAGTCTTCTCTTCTTCTTGGTCTTCTAGGAATTCTCCATCGTGATTGGAGTCCTTGTCAATATCTTCAATGTTAGTAACACCCTTCTTTTCACTAAAAATGATGTGTGGAGACTCTTCAGCTTTCTGGTCTGTTATGTTAAAGACCCTATATGCCCTTGACACTTCAGAGTATCCTAAAACTATTCCAAGGGAGCTTTTAGCTTCAAACTTATCTAAATCTTTCTTGTCATTATTATGAATAAAGCATTTAGCTCCAAAAATTCTGAAGTGAAACAAGTTTGGTTTCTTACCTATTAGTAGCTCATAGGGGGTTTTCTTGTGAGTAGGTCTTAGCATGGCCCTGTTGATTATGTAAGTTGCTGTATTGGCCGCCTCTGCCTAAAGCCTCCTTGGTAATTGACTCTCAATCAGCATGGTTCGGGCCATCTCCACAATAGTTATATTTCTTTTCTCCACAATTCCATTCTGTTCAGGTGTCCTGGGAGAAGAAAACATGTGTGTTAGTCCCTCTCTTTCACAAAGATCAGAAAACATGGAGTTTTCAAACTCACCTCCATGGTCAGGTTGAATAGAGCAAATCTTGTGTTTTCCTTCTTGTTTGACCTTATTGAAAAATTGATTAAACTTTTGAAAAGCATCGCTTTTATTGGCTAAGAAAAATATCCATGAAAATCTAGAGAAGTCATCAATGATCACATAGCCAAACCTGTTCCCATTAAGACTCTGAGTCCTAGTAGGACCAAAGAGGTCCATATGGAGAAGTTCCTGTCACGCCCCGACGCGGAATATCGGGACGTACAGTTAGAAACGAGCTGGAAAGAGAGAGAACTAATCTAAATATATACAAGTGCTAAGAAATGGAAATAACTTATTGACCATTAAACAAATTATAACTGGTACATAATCCTCAAATCAACTCAATACAACTGGGATAACAACTCTAAACCACAATAACATAACTGAAGCACAACACACTCTAAACACAACTAACTGATACACTCAAAACATCACTCCTGCCCTTCCCCATCGGTAAGCGCGTCACCTGAAAAGCATGAAAAGGGGGGAAACAACAACTATGAGCTAACGCTCAGTAGGAAATAATAGATATGTATAAGTGATTAGCAGTTTAATTACATTTTCAAAATGTCATGCTACAAATGCTACAAAGGATAATGCAATAAAAGAGTAATGATGATATAATGAAACAAAAGTTAAAGATCTTGCAAGGTCACGAAATATAAAGGAACAGAATGGTAATACTTAAGAGGAATAACAAAGACAAGAATTTACTACAGGAGATAACGATAAAGAGTTGGCCATATCAAGATAATTCAAGTCATGTCAAGCACGTGTGTAGTTTCATTTCCACGTCCAAGTAACAACAAGTAAGTAACAACAAGTAGAGTATAGAACAGTGAAGAGTGGAAAGTGAAAAGTAGTAGAGAGTAGTAGAGAGTAGTGGAGAGTAGTGGCCAATCCTAGATTTAACCCATGTCATAGTACTGGTGCCAAATGTCACACCTAGTCAATCACCTCCCCGGGGGTACACGTAGTGTTCGGGCGCTCCTCCCAGGACTAGACCGAGCCCTTAATTATTTGCCAGGCATTGATTTCTTTGGATCAAAGATCCCACGAATATAGACTTCCACAATTTATGGCCAGAATTCCAAGGTTTGAACCATGTAGCAATAACAATTTCAAGTAGGAAGGAGATTCATTTCAGAATTTCAAGGTAAGCACAATCATCAAGAAGATTGAAAACCGAATCACAATAAGAGTTAATCATGCTGCGCTACTGTAGTACATCAGCTATCCAACAAGCTAATCAACATATTAATCCTAATTATCAAGTTAATATGTCAAAGATTATCCATTATCATTTGCATTAAGACAATTGCCAAAAGCTGATTCAAGATGATAAGGTAAAGGAACAAGCTTGTACAGGAAGGAAAAAGAATGCATTAACAAAGATTTAATTACACCATTAACCACTAATTATGTGGGTTTCTATTTAACCAATGTATGAGTCGAAATGAAGATGGTAAACGGCATGTTTTTACACTATGTTTGCAAGTAGGAACCAATGTAAATTGAAATCATAAGGTTTCCAGAACAGGTCACTGGTTCTTCAAAAGTATAGTTTTCAATTGGTCTAAGTTCAATGGGTCGATCCCCTAATGATCCGGATCGATCCACGGGTCGTAAAACGATGAAAACTAGGTTTCTGGTACATGGGTCGACCCCTGGGGTCGACCCCTGAAAAAATTGGGGTCTGTCTGCTGGATGGGTCGACCCCAAGGGTCGACCCCCTCAAATCCAGCAGCATGGGTCGACCCTCACGCTGGGCCGAATGGGTCGACCCGAGGGGTCGACCCTCGGGCTGGCCTTTGCTACTGGGGCATGGGTCGACCCCTGGGGTCGACCCCTGCAAGCCCAGAAAAGGCCGGGGCTTCCGAAAAACATGTAAACTTACCCATTTGAGGTCCAATTGAGTTGAAATCAAAACCACATGCTATAGGAATCTTACTAGACATATGAGGGTCATAATACATGAGTTTTAAAACATGAATTTCATCAGAAACCCATTTAATCACAACATATTCTATGTAGAACACAAGAAGACCTAATTCTTGACATACTTCCACTAAATCTAAAAATTCTCCCAACATACACAACGGAATTTGGGGATTTTGGTGTCAAAATAAGCTAACAAGCTACTGATTACATTCATGTATATTAATTAAAAGTTGGGCTGTTATAACCTACCTCAAATCGGAGAAAGACTTCGAAACCCTAGAATGAAGAACAAGCTTGACAGCAGCTCACAAAAAGCTTGATATCTCCACGGATACCTAATGAAATTTGGGGCTTTCAGTCCCATTGGATAGATCTCGTCGAGCTGATCAAGATACTATATTTACAAGTCTCAATTGGTTAAGGGTACCTACCTTAATCGACGGATTAAAGGGCTGGAGATGAAGAACGATGAACTACCAACACCCTCCACCAAAACGACGAATGCTCCCAGATCTGGACTCCTCGTCGGCTGACCCAGCTACCAAATGAAACTAGAGTCGAAGAGCTACATTTCTATAGGTCATGGGGCTTCTGGAGCCTTCGGAGTTGGGAGTATTTGGCGCTGCAAGTTACGTGTTTAGAAACGGCGCCGGAATCCTTGACTCGACCAAAGCTATGTCGGCAGCTCGTTTTAGGGCTAGGTTTACCTCAAATTGATTGATGGTAAATGTTCCTTACCTCGTGGTCTTCCATTTGCCCTTGATTTCAGATCATTTGGTTGAGTAATAAGGTCGAATGTCACGTTTTATGTTACGATTAGGTAAAGGTTAGGTGAAAGTCAAATTCAAGATTAATCCTCTAATTAGACAAGGTTACGTAATTAATTTGGGTCAAGTCCAGAAGACAAAATTGCTATAAAAATGATCTTTTACCCAATTACTATTTTTACAGATTTTTCTAAGGTAGTCGAATTTTATCGGTTCTATTTTCTAATGAATTAAATATTAATATTTTGAAATTCAAACATTAATTCATTTTAATTTAATTTTCAATTAATAAAAGCTCAATAAAACTTAATAAATAATCGGGGTATTACACCCTCCCCTACTTAAAGAATTTGGTCCTCCAAATTCACTGCACTATATACGGAAAGTAGGGAAAAGATAGATCACCTAGAATAGGTCGGGATACCGCTTCCGCATAGTATCTTCCGATTCCCAAGTAGCTTCTTCGGTTCCACGCCGACTCCACTGAATCTTGACCATCGGTATAGACCGATTCCGGAGTTGCTGCTGTTTCCGGTCTAGAATCTTGATAGGTCTTTCTTCATAAGTCAAATCTTCCTTTAACTCAAAATCCACATGTTGAATGATGTGAGTGGGATCGTACACATATTTCCGTAACATAGACACATGGAAAATATTGTGTACGCCAGATAACTGAGGCGGTAATGCCAGTCCGTAAGCAACTTCTCCCACTCTATCTAGGATCTCGAATGGACCAATATACCTCGGACTCAGCTTGCCATGAATGCCAAATCTTCGAATCCCTCTCGAAGGAGAGACTTTCAGAAACACATGCTCGCCAACTTGAAATTCTAATGCTCTTCTCCTTGTGTCGGCATAACTCTTCTGTCTTGACTGAGCCACTTGTAATCGGTCTCGGATAACACGGATGTTCTGTGATGATTCTGAAACAAGATCGAGTCCAAGCCATTGCTTCTCGCCCACCTCGTCCCAACACAACGGGGAACGACAGCTTCTTCCATACAAAGATTCAAATGGAGCCATTTGTATGCTGGATTGGTAACTATTGTTGTAGGCAAATTCAATCAATGCCAAGTGATTACTCCAACTGCCTCCGAAATCAATCATGCAAGCTCGCAGCATATCTTCCACTATCTGGTTGGTTCTTTCAGTCTGTCCATCTGTCTGTGGATGAAAAGTAGTACTGAAATTCAGACGAGTACCAAGAGACTCTTGCAGTCCCTTCCAGAAATGTGAAGTAAATCTCGGGTCTCTATCAGACACAATGCTGACAGGTATACCATGGAGCCTTACCACTTCCTTCAAATATAAAGCAGCCAATACATCAACTGTCCACTTGGACTTAATGGGTAAGAAATGAGCCGATTTTGTCAAGCGATCGACGATCACCCATATCGCATCAAATCCACCACGAGTCTTAGGTAGACCCATAATGAAATCCATGCCATTGCTTTCCCACTTCCACTGGGGTATGTCGAGTGGTTTCAACTTCCCTGCCGGTCTGAAATGTTTAGCCTTAACTTGTTGACAAACCAGACATCTACTCACGAAATCTGCAATTTCCCTTTTCATATTCGGCCACCAAAAGGACCTTTTCAAATCCTTGAACATTTTAGTGCCTCCAGGATGAATAGTGTATTTGGATCTATGTGCTTCCTCCAGAATCTTATTCTTTAACTCAGCTTCATCAGGTACACAAGTTCTACCCTAGAATAACAATCTTCCATCGTCAGCCACCATGAAGTCGGGTCTGCTGCTCAAACTTCCCTTGATCTCAACCAGCTCGGGATCATTATCTTGCAAGGATTTGATCTCCATCAATAATTCAGGCTTAAGTCGAATCTGTGCAATTATAACCCGATCATTATCAACATTTAGATCCAGACTAGCTAACTGTTCCAATAGCCTCCACTCTTGTAACATGAGACTTGATAATTTAGCCACAGGCTTCCGGCTTAATGCATCTGCCACCACATTGCCTTTACCGGGATGATATTCAATCGAGAAGTCGAAGTCCTTCAAGTACTCCAACCATCTTCTCTGCCTCATGTTAAGTTCTTTCTGAGAAAATAAATACTTCAAACTCTTATGATCTGAAAATACTATGAATGTTTCTCCATACAAGTAATGCCTCCAAATTTTTAAGGCGAATACAACTGCTGCAAGTTCCAAGTCATGAACGGGGTAGTTCTCTTCATGCTTCCTCAGCTGCCTAGAAGAATAGGCAATCACCTTACCATGCTGCATGAGTACACAGCCTAAGCCAATACCAGAAGCATCGGTATAGACCACGAAACCACCGTCGCCAGAAGGTAAAGCCAATACGGGTGCAGTACTGAGGCAATCCTTCAATGTTTGGAAGCTCTGCTGACATTCCTCGGACCATTCAAACTTGTTGTCTTTGTGGGTCAATCGAGTGAGAGGTATCGCAATCTTGGAGAAGTCTTGAATAAATCTCTGATAATAGCCTGCCAGGCCTAGGAAGCTTCTCACTTCGGTCACTGTAGTAGGCTGATCCCAGTTCCTTACTGCCTCCACTTTCGAAGGATCAACTGAAATACCTTCTTTGGTGATGATATGTCCTAAGAAGGACACTTCTTGCGGCCAGAAATCACATTTACTGAATTTGGCATATAGTTGATGATCTTTCAATATCTGCAAGGCCATTCTCAAATGTTCGACATGCTCTTCTTCAGTCTTGGAATAAATTAGTATGTCGTCAATGAATACCACGACCCATTGATCAAGATAAGGCCATAATGCATTATTCATTAACTGCATGAAAGCTGCTGGTGCATTCGTTAGACCAAAAGGCATAACGACAAACTCAAAATGACCATACCTGCTGCGGAAAGCCATTTTATAAATATCATCTTCCTTAATCCTCAGCTGATGATATCCAGATCGAAGATCGATCTTAGAGAAATAATGTGCTCCCGCTATCTGGTCGAATAATTCGTCAATCCTCGGCAATGGGTATTTATTCTTGATAGTTAGCTGGTTCAGTTGCCGATAATTGATGCATAATCTCATCGAACCATCCTTTTTCCTGACGAATAATACAGGAGCTCCCCAAGGTGAAGTACTCGGACGAATAAAGCCCTTCTCGAGCAATTCCATCAGCTGTTGCTTTAATTCCCTTAGCTCCGCAGGGGACATACGGTAAGGAGCTCTAGAAATAGGAGACGCGCCAGGAACAATATCAATGGAGAAGATAACTTCCCGCTCAGGCGGAAGTCCTGGTAGTTCCTCCGGAAAGACTTTGGAGAATTCTCGGACAATAGGAGTGTCCTTTATCTCAACTCGCTGTTCCAGTGTAGCATGGACAAAGGCTAGAAAAGCCTCGCAACCTCGCCTCATCAGCTTGTCGGCTCGAAGAGAAGAGATGAGCGATACGGGGTTATGGTGCTTGATCCCCGTAAAAGATAAACCAGAATGTCCAGTAAAAGTCACTGAGCTAGAACTGTAGTGAACACTGGCCTCATGCTTGGCCAACCAATCTGCTCCAAGGATTACATCATAATCCTTCATATCCATGCAAACTAAGTCGGCTGGAAAGTTCTGTTCATCAATAATAACCTTACTAGAAGGATAGTAATATTGAATAGCCGCTCCAGAACCAATAGGAGTTGATATAACCAATGGAGAATTCATCATAATAGGTTCGACAGATAACGACTTCGCAAATTTTCGAGAAATAAAAGAATGCGTTGCACCAGTATCAAAGAGAACAAATGCGGGCTTGTCGATTATAGTAAGGGTACCTTCGACGAGTCCGCCATCATCAGAAATCCCAGTTTCATCCGCATGTAAAGCTTGGAGCCTTCCTTGCGGCTTCTTGATAACTTGAGGTTTTGCCGGTGTAGCTTGTTCCGATAGAAGAGGGCAGTCAGGGATACGGTGTTCCCTACTCCAACATCGTAAACACGCACCTAGCTTGCGCCAGCATTCCTCCATCTTGTGACCTGGACGATCACAATACTTACACTTGCCCTTGAATGGAACAATAGGGCCAGGTTTCTTCTCTTCATTTCTTGGCATCTTGCCTTTCCACATTCCCGATCCGATCCACGAACTAGACCCACTCATGGGCCTCTTTTTGCTAGTGCCAAATCCGGGTCTAGGAGTTGGTTGTTCCTTCTTCATGCCTTGCCCACGGATCCTCTCCGTCATTTCTAAGGTATCTTCTAGAACTTGTGCCTTTCTCACCATCTTAGAATAAGTAGAGATCTCCATCGGCGCCAGTTGATTGATGTAGTGAAGCTTCAACCCGTTGAGAAATCGCTTAGCTTTCATCTTTTCTGTAGAGATAAGGTGAGTAGCATAGCGCGAAAGTCGAGAGAACTGTGCTTCATATTCGGCCACCGATAAGCTTCGCTGCTTTAGAGCCACGAACTCCGCCGCCTTCTTCTCTTGTACACGATCGGAAAAATTTTGTCGTTGAAGAATTCCTCAAACTCTTCCCATGTGACTTGTTGATCGCCTAGAGTTGCCTTGACGGAATCCCACCAAGTACGCGCGTCCCGCTCCAATTGGAAGGTAGAAAGAAGGACACGCTCTTGGTCGGTGCATTGCATGACTTCAAAAATTCTCCTCATTTCGTTGAGCCAATGCTCGGCCTCGTCGGCGTTAGTCGAACCAGCAAATCTTGGCGGGTTCATTCCTCGAAAGTTCCGGTATAAGTCACCGGTGCCATGACCCGCTGCTCCAACTTGAGCTACCTGATGTAACGCCTGAGTCAGGCCTTGAACCGTGCGCTGCAGGTTCCTCCATTCAACACGTTCGGCTGCCATCTACATGAGAAATAGATTAAGGAACGAACTTAACCCAAGTTTCTACCCAATCTAACCAGGTCAGGTTCTAGACTTTAACAAGGTTAGAGGTCTAATGCACCTAAACACGACCAAAACTTGGTACCTGGCGGAGCTAATCGGTCCGAAGACCACTCGCGCAAGTATGCGACCTTCCCGATAGGCGTAGCCTAACGTTCGGACAACACCTTTTGATATACCGATTATTGGGATGCAATGCAAGAAAACCTAAACTTAGGGAACCTAAGAATATGAAACCTGGCTCTGATACCAACTAAACTGTCACGCCCCGACGCGAAATATCGGGACGTACAGTTAGAAACGAGCTGGAAAGAGAGAGAACTAATTTAAATATATACAAGTGCTAAGAAATGGAAATAACTTATTGACCATTAAACAAATTATAACTGGTACATAATCCTCAAATCAACTCAATACAACTGGGATAACAACTCTAAACCACAATAACATAACTGAAGCACAACACACTCTAAACACAACTAACTGATACACTCAAAACATCACTCCTGCCCTTCCCCATCGGTAAGCGCGTCACCTGAAAAGCCTAGAAAGGGGGGAAACAACAACTATGAGCTAACGCTCAGTAGGAAATAACAGATAGGTATAAGTGATTAGCAGTTTAATTACATTTTCAAAATGTCATGCTACAAATGCTACAAAGGATAATGCAATAAAAGAGTAATGATGATATAATGAAACAAAAGTTAAAGATCTTGCAAGGTCACGAAATATAAAGGAACAAAATGGTAATACTTAAGAGGAATAACAAAGACAAGAATTTACTACAGGAGATAACGATAAAGAGTTGGCCATATCAAGATAATTCAAGTCATGTCAAGCACGTGTGTAGTTTCATTTCCACATCCAAGTAACAGCAAGTAAGTAACAACAAGTAGAGTATAGAACAGTGAAGAGTGGAAAGTGAAAAGTAGTAGAGAGTAGTAGAGAGTAGTGGAGAGTAGTGGCCAGTCCTAGATTTAACCCATGTCATAGTACTGGTGCCAAATGCCACACCTAGTCAATCACCTCCCCGGGGGTACACGTAGTGTTCAGGTGCTCCTCCCAGGACTAGACCGAGCCCTTAATTGTTTACCAGGCATTGATTTCTTTGGATCAAAGATCCTACGAATCTAGACTTCCACAATTTATGGCCAGAATTCCAAGGTTTGAACCATGTAGCAATAACAATTTCAAGTAGGAAGGAGATTCATTTCAGAATTTCAAGGTAAGCACAATCATCAAGAAGATTGAAAACCGAATCACAATAAGAGTTAATCATGCTGCGCTACTGTAGTACAGTAGCTATCCAACAAGCTAATTAGCATATTAATCCTAATTATCAAGTTAATATGTCAAAGATTATCCATTATCATTTGCATTAAGACAATTGCCAAAAGCTGATTTAAGATGATAAGGTAAAGGAACAAGCTTGTACAGGAAGGAAAAAGAATGCATTAATAGAGATTTAATTACACCATTAACCACTAATTATGTGGGTTTCTATTTAACCAATGTATGAGTCGAAATGAAGATGGTAAACGGCATGTTTTTACACTATGTTTGCAAGTAGGAACCAATGTAAATTGAAATCATAAGGTTTCCAGAACAGGTCACTGGTTCTTCAAAAGTATAGTTTTCAATTGGTCTAAGTTCAATGGGTCGATCCCCTAATGATCCGGATCGATCCACGGGTCGCAAAACGATGAAAACTAGGTTTCTGGTACATGGGTCGACCCCTGGGGTCGACCCCTGAAAAAATTGGGGTCTGTCTGCTGGATGGGTCGACCCTTGGCGTTGACCCCCTCAAATCCAGCAGCATGGGTCGACCCATTGGGTCGACCCTCGCGCTGGGCCGAATGGGTCGACCCCAGGGGTCGACCCTCGGGCTGGGCTTTGCTGCTGGGGCATGGGTCGACCCCTGCAAGCCCAGAAAAGGCCGGGGCCTCCGGAAAACATGTAAACTTACCCATTTGAGGTCCAATTGAGTTGAAATCAAAACCACATGCTATAGGAATCTTACTAGACATATGAGGGTCATAATACATGAGTTTTAAAACATGAATTTTATCAGAAATCCATTTAATCACAACCTATTCTATGTAAAACACAAGAAGACCTAATTCTTGACATACTTCCACTAAATCTAAAAATTCTCCCAACATACACAACGGAATTTGGGGATTTTGGTGTCAAAAGAAAGCTAACAAGCTACTGATTACATTCATGTATATTAATTAGAAGTTGGGCTGTTATAACCTACCTCAAATCAGAGAAAGACTTTGAAACCCTAGAATGAAGAACAAGCTTGACAGCAGCTCACAAAAAGCTTGATATCTCCACGGATACCTAATGAAATTTGGGGCTTTCAGTCCCATTGGATAGATCTCGTCGAGCTGATCAAGATACTATATTTACAAGTCTCAATTGGTTAAGGGTACCTACCTTAATCGACGGATTAAAGGGCTAGAGATGAAGAACGACGAACTACCAACACCTTCCACCAAAACGACGAATGCTCCCAGATCTGGACTCCTCGTCGGCTGACCCAGCTACCAAATGAAACTAGAGTCGAAGAGCTACATTTCTATAGGTCATGGGACTTCTGGAGCCTTCGGAGTTGGGAGTATTTGGCGCTGCAAGTTACGTGTTTAGAAACGGCGCCGGAATCCTTGACTCGACCAAAGCTATGTCGGCAGCATGTTTTAGGGCTAGGTTTACCTCAAATTGATTGAGGGTAAATGTTCCTTACCTCGTGGCCTTCCATTTGCCCTTGATTTCAAATCATTTGGTTGAGTAATAAGGTCGAATTTCACGTTTTAAGTTACGATTAGGTAAAGGTTAGGTGAAAGTCAAATTCAGGATTAATCCTCTAATTAGACAAGGTTACGTAATTAATTTGGGTCAAGTCCAAAGACAAAATTGCTATAAAAATGATCGTTTACCCAATTATTATTTTTACAGATTTTTCTAAGGTAGTCGAATTTTATAGGTTCTATTTTCTAATGAATTAAATATTAATATTTCAAAATTGAAACATTAATTCATTTTAATTCAATTTTCAATTAATAAAAGCTCAATAAAACTTAATAAATAATCGGGGTATTACAGTTCCATTGGTCTAGAGGACAATGGCTCAGATCTTAACTTGAAAGAATTCCTGGTCTGTTTGCCTAGAGCACAGGCATCACATGATTTTGAAATAGAATTGAACTTAATTCTAGGCATGCCTCTAACTAAATCAAGCTTGACCAATTTATTTAAAGTAGAGAAGCTAGCATGGCCTAGACGTCTATGCCATTCAAAAGCATCATTTTCAGAATTAGCAGATAAACTAAGATTAGGTTCAGATTCAGCATCCAAGTCTACCATGTAGACATTATTAATCCTGTTGGCTACAAATTTAACAACATCGGAATTTAATTCAAAAATTTTGCATGAATTATCATCAAACACAACCCTGTGACCCTTGTCACATAATTGACTAATGCTAATCAGGTTGTGTTGTCGACCTTTCACAAGTAGAACTTTTTCAATGGAGTTTGTGGAAGACTTACCTACTGTGCCAACTCCAATTATCTTACCTCTGTTCTTTCCTCCAAACATGACCAGACCCCCTACCTTCATCTCTATCTTGCTGAACTTGGATCGGTCTCCTGTCATGTGCCTGGAGCAGCCACTGTCGAGGTACCACTTGTTGTCTTCAGCTGCCAGGCCGACCTACACAAACAACATCAAGCAAAGTGATTTGGAACCCAAGATGAGTTGGGTCCAAAGACATTATTCAAATCTCTAAGCAAATGTTTAGGAATCCAGATTTGCTTCAACATGGTTTTCTCTGGCACCTTTACTTCTGGTTTATTGAAATTATAGCCAGGGTTCTGTCCAACTGGTCTGGAGAAATAAGCTCTATTCCAGTCATTAGGCTTCCCATTTCTAGGATATTTCATGTGAGCTTGTTGATTAGCAGATTTTTGAGGATTATAGTTATTTCTCCAGTACATCCTGTTTGGACCCATCTGTTGGTGGTAATTCCAGCTTTTCTTCTGAACCACTTGCTTGGTCCATTTACCATTTATGTTCTGGTGAGTGGGCTTAGTGAAGTTCTTTATAGAATTCATTCCCATTTTAAATGGTCGACCAGCATTGTTTGTTGAACTTTCTTTCTAGCATTGAGCTCCTTGACTGCTATTTGAGCTGGATGGTGTGTCCAACTTCTCTTTTCCCTTCTCTGGGCAGATGGTGATGGTTTTGAATTGTAAGGGTCTCTTGTTAGTTGGGTCATAGCCTAGACCCTCCTTATTGAAGTTAACCCTAGTCCCTAGTATAGCATCCAGACTAGTTTTTCCTTGGACAAATTTTTCCAAAACTTTCTGTTTGTCTTCCAGCTCTTTTTGAAGAGACTCAGAATTTTTTAGAAGTTCAGCATTGACTTTCTTAATAGCTTTATATTTTTCTGAGTTCACTCTACTTTCATTCATGCTTTCTTCAATTTTGATTTTGAGTTCATTGAGCTGGGTTTGACTCTCCTTGTTTTCTCCCTTGAGCTTTTCATTTTCTTTTCTTAGGAAAGTTATTTCTTCTAATTCTTCTTTTAGTTTCTGATTTTCTTCAAAGACTTGGGTTTGTTCTTCAACATTAGTATTGAATTTTCTCTTCAGAACCCTATGCTCTTTACTAAGTGAATTGAACTTATCTAATAATTCAGAATAGGCATCTTCCCAGTCATCAATAGAAAAATTTTCAAAAATATTTGTTACCTCCTCTTCGCTGTTTGCCATTAGACAAATTCCTTCTTCATACTCCTCTGAGGAAGTGTCTTCGGGATCTTCTTCCTCCTCGCTCCACGTGCAGACCATTGCCTGTGGCTTCTTCTTTTTCTGCACCTTTGAGCTCTTCTTCTGAAGGTAGGGACCCTTCTTCTGGAGATCTGGGCAGTCCCCTTTCATGTGTCCCTATTTGTTGCAATGAAAACAAGTCACTCTCTTAGTATTTCTGTTCTTATTATGGCTGTATTCAACATTATTACTAAAAGAGTATGGCTTCTTCTTCCTAAAGGTCTTCCCCTTAGACTTTAAAAATTTTCTGAACTGTCTAGTGAGCATTGCCTGCTCCTCCTTGTCGAGATCGGAAAAACCATCAGACTCACCGCTACTGCTGCTGCTACTGCTACTACTATCCTTGTTGCGGGATGCCTTGAGAGCTACATTCTTTCCCTTCCTGTCACTTCCTTCACCACCTCCATTAAAATTCATCTCATAGGTCATGAGGGATCCTATGAGTTCATTCACAGTCAAAGTCGTCAGATCCTTTGACTCTTCTATCACGATGGCCTTAGTGTGCCATGCTGGGGTAAGGGATCTAAGAATCTTCCTGACTATATCTGCCTCAGCTAGCTCTTTCCCTAGCCCCTTAAGAGTGTTCGTGATCAAGGACAACCTGGCATACATTTCAGTAATATTCTCCTCTAGATTCATCTTAAACAATTCATACTTAGAGGTGAAGAGATTTACCTTCGTGGCTTTCACTTGAGCTGTACCTTCGTAGATTAGTTGCAGCTCATCCCACATTCGCTTGGCAGTCTTGAAGGCAGATATGCGGGCATATTCATCTAGGTGAACAGCACACTGGATGATGTTCAGCGCCGTCTAGTTAAGTGAAGATAGCTTGACATGATCATCTGTCCACACGTCCTCGTTCGGTGGCAGATCATACGGCCAAGTAGTGATTACCCTCCACAGCTTGTGGCTCTGTGCCCTGATGAACACCTCCATCCTATTTTTCCAGAAGAGATAGTTATTACCATCAAAGTATGGAGGGCAACTAATGGATTGATCTTCAGGCATGAAACTTCAAGGACCATTAGCATTTCCCTGACCGTTTGCCCACATGATGCAAACCTACTATGATACCAAATGTTATGCGCAGCGAAGAATGATATAGAAGGGGGGGATGAATAGATCACTCCCGATTTAAAAACTTCAGCAAAAAAATCACTACTTCGAATTTCAACCCTTCAGATACAGCGAAAGAGTATTGCTAACGCAGTGAATAACCAAGACAGAATAAGTAAGTGCGATTGAAAAGGCTGTTCACAGACAAGCAAAATGCCAAGCAGATGGAGAGCACAAACGATAACAGCAAACCACAGAAGAGACAAGAATTTTTAAGGTGGTTCGATTGTAGTCCACAATCTACTTCCACCCCTCACTCTAACTAGAGTAAGGCTTCCACTAGCCACGGCTAGAAACAGCAGACTCAGTCTGCGAACAAAATGTTGCCACACAGCTTGACCAACCAAGGGAAACAAATCCTTCAACCCAAACTCTGCTACCCACAGAGCTTGAGACCTGGACCTGCTACCCGCAAGACCAGAACCGGAGACTAATCTCCCTTCCTCCAACCCGGAGGGTACCTGCTAGTGACAGCCAGTCACTGGCAAAACCAGAGATCACAGATCTCTCTTCCTCTGCAGCCCAGAGGGAAACTGGAGTATCTCTCCCTTCCTCCAAACACTGGAGGGTAACAATTCGGAATCAGAAATATGAAGAAAGAAACTGAAAAACAAGACAATCGATGAAGACCATCGTTTCTGAAAACTAAAACAATGTAGCTTCCGAAGAAGCAAATTAGACACTTCTCTCTCACTCAGACTTTTCTCTCAGAACAAAACTCTCAAATCATTTCTCTCTATCTTCTCTCTAGAACATGGAGGCTCTCTCTTTTCTTCTTCTGCTCAGGGATTTTTCTTCTCAGCCTTTTTTCCTCCAGTTCAGTCCATCTGTTCGCAGAAGACACCTTTTATATGGCATCCGACCTGAATACCATGACTTCACACGAGTGGCGTGAGTGGGGCTCGTTCCCTCCTTTTCCAGAGCATCCTCAGATCACGTGCCAAGCATCATCCTCGGATCACGTGCCCAATCATCAACCTGAATCATCTGCAGGCAGAGACAAAAGAAATGTAACTGGTTAGTTCAGGCTTTTAACACAGCGTGTATAGACTTTAGAAGCAGTAAATAAGCAAGTATGTACAACGTGAGAGTGTATAGACTTGAAAGCCTTCATGCGACCTCAAAGTACAGACTTGCAGAATGATGCATTAACATAACAGAGAGGAATGTGTAGACTTCTATGTAAAGCATGAAGCAATCGAATGTGTAGACATGAAAATAAGGGGGTGTATAGACTTGATGAATGCGTGCATGAGAAGGTAGTGTACAGACATGCTGTGATGAACAATGCCCAAATGCAGTGTACAAACATGCTGTGAAGAACAATGCCCAAAGCAGTGTATGGACTTAGAATGCACGAGACAGCAGTGTACAGACATGTTGTGAAGAACAATGCATTAGCATAACCAATGTATAGACTTTGATGTAAAGACTTGAGTTAGACAAACAATGTATAGACTTTATGAAAGCATATGCCAAGGTTGTACATAGTTGATGAGACGCAAGGTGGGACAGAGCTGGCTGTACAGACTTTGGATGACGATGCACTATACGCAAACGCTGTATAGACTTGATAGCGTGAGATGCTGGAAGAGACGATGGATGTACAGACTTAGCATATGATGTACAATCTTTACCTGATAGCCCAATGTACAGACTTGGTTCGTGCAAGCTACAGTGCAATGTTTAGACTTTATGCAATGTAGAGGCTGTATAGACTTACTCATGAACAATGCACAGTCAGATGTATATACTTGAGATGAATGCATGAACAGTCTGATGTACAGACTTTCCAAATGGAGTGATGCATGAACAGTCCAATGTACAGACTTTCCAAATGGAGTGATGCATGAACAGTCCAATGTACAGACTTTGAGCACAAACACAACAATGCAATGTATAGACTTCAACTAAGCAAGCTACAGTGCAATGTATGGACTTGATGAACGATGCAAAAAGCTCTGTACAGACATGATGCAAACTAGATGTGCAGACTTTGTAGCATGCAATGTATAGACTTCAACTAAGCAAGCTACAGTGCATTATATGGACTTAACGATGCAAGCGATGTATAGACTTTGGAACGCTTGAAGAAAAGACACGCTGCAATGTATAGACTTGAGTGAGACGCTGAGTGAGACGATGGATGTACAGAGTTGGCCAATGTGCAGACTTTGCCTACATGTGAATGTATAGACTTTGGATGAGACACTGCATGAGATGGTGGATGTTCAGACTTGGGCTTTACAGACTTGGAAAGCTTGAAGGCGATGTACAGACTTGGAAACCAATGTGTAGACTTGACAATGTAGTGTATAGACTTCATATGAAGGAATGCACACTGTCTAGACTTGATATGAAGGAATGCAAAAGACTCTGTACAGACATGGCCAATGTACAGACTTCAATGTAGAGACTTTGAACGTGTATGCTGGCAGTGTATAGACTTGATCAAGTAATGCATGTCTATATGACAACCACATGAACTGCACTGTCCCAAGTGATGAAGCATGAATTGATCTAGAGATAGAAACATACTGATTTATAGTGTGAGACATCATCAAAATTGTAGGGATGCAACATAGCATAGAGCCCTTGGACACAATCAGCTCCCGAACTGCATCTTCACGTATAAATCAAGCTACTTCCATGAGTGTAATAATAAAGTATGGCCAAGAATGTAATAAGTTCAATAACTCATGATAACAACAATCAATGAATGAATGCTTGAATTTAGAGTATGAGAGATCAAGAAAAAGACTTAAACAATGTCATGCTCACGGAAATAAATCGACAGCATAACGGTACATTTTTTTCTCTTTCCAATCATTATATTAAGTTTCTTGATCAATATTATAAGTTCTAGACTATCATTAGTCCATCTAGAACCTTTGGAATATCAACCCTTGGGTCAAACCTTGGGTTAAATACTTAAGCAATGTGACGGTCGTTTACTGGGCCGTTACATCATGTAACGCTCCAGTAGTGGGCCGTTACAATGATCCGAGTCCAGAACAATAAAAATAGACTAAGAGAAAGGTGATGGTCATGCATTGGGCCGTTACATTATGTGACGGTCCAGGATTACGCCGTTACATTAGTCTGAATCTCGAATCAAGAATTCAAACTCAGATGAATGTGACGGTCTTATATTGGGCCGTTACATGTGCCTGACGGTCCAACACAGAGCCGTTACATTACTGATAATCAAAAAATATCGATAGTGTAGTCTAATCAATGGGCTTTAATGGTACAACCAACTCGGCGTCCTAGTGGGAATCCCAGGCTCGCGGAGAATTACAGAGGCCTTGAAACAAGATTTCCTAGTCCATTAGAAGGAATATCCAATAGAGAGATCCTCATGTCCAAGAATAATGTTCCTATAGTGCAAAGTGAACTAATGGACAACATACCAGAATATGTGCCATATACTTAAAGAAATGACTCTATTGATAAAGAGTGAAGGTGTAACGTTGTGAAACCATGATGAAACTCCGTCATTACAATATTTGGAAAATCATGATTTAGAATATAAAACTATAGAGTTTTGGGCACATAAAATTAACATAACTTAAAATAGCTCAAGATGCCTAAGGTATGCAAATACCAATATGAAATAGTAAGTAAACTTAAAACCATAATAACAGGTCAAAACTCAGTTAACAAGGCTTATTTATAAGTTAACTTAACTGGTTACTATTCTGTCATGGGCTGACAGAACACAGAGTGTAACGGTCTAACAGGAGTGCGTCACAGTGTCTGTGACGGTCTATTGAGGGGCCATTACAGTAATGTAATGCTCCTGTCCTGGTGTGTTAGAGACAACAGTGAAACGAAAACATAACAGAGTGTGTGACGGTCTATCGTAAGGCCGTTACATGCATGTGACGGTCCTACCATGATCCATCAGAGCCTATGCTGACTGTAATAGATAATAATGACCTAAGTTTCAACTCACATCATGTCTGAAAATCATATATATATATATATAACTTCCCACATGATAGAATGAAAGCTAAACTAATATCATGCATGGGTTCTAGTGAATTTCACAAGAATTTTCCTTTTTAATGTAGTTAGGGCTAAGAATAGGTATGGATGCATGATTCTACTAAAACATGAAATTCATGAGCTAAAGTGCATGTAATCAAACAAAATCATAGGGCTTTTATCCCTAACATGTTGTTTTTGCCATTCATGAGATAACATACCTCTTAACTTGGTTTTAAACTTCCAATTTAGGGTTGAAAAACGTGCCCTAGATCTCCTCTTCCTGTGACTTTTCAGCAACTTTCTTGGGCTCTAACTCCTTGGTTGCTTGGTCTCCTAGCACGAAATTTGGAGAGCTATTAGTCTAATGTATTATAAACAAAAGCTTCTAAAGAACTTACCTAAAAGTATGACTCCTTACCTTGATTCCACGCGAGCAAAAGTAAGGGTTGCTCAGTTCAGAACTAGGTCCTATTTATAGGGTTTTAGCTAGAGTTTGAAGATTAGATCGATTCTAGAGTCCTTAATCTGCCAGAATCTAATCCCTAAAAGTCCTTAGTAATGTTATAACTCTTCCCAAGTCGATCCCTAGTGGATAAGATCCTAAAGTTCCAATCTTTTTGGGAGTTCTTTGACTCACGGAACTTGTAGCATGTAACGGTCGTGTCCAGGCGCGTTACCTGGCTGTGGCGGTCGCCCGATGGACCGTTACAGTCAACGTGTATAGAGTTTCAATTTAATAAAACTCTTTTATTCGTTTATCCATATACTTAGCTTAGATAATTAGTATTTATCCTTAAAATATGTGAATAGACTTAATAACCTTCTAGAATATGGGCCAAACTTAATGGGCTTGGTCCTTAAACCTTTTGGAATTTATTTAAATGGATTTGGTTAATTATTTAACACAAATGGGCCTTATAATGACTTATTAATCCAATTGCCCATTTATTAATACATTTAGGCCTTTATAAATTCTAGAAAATTATTTATAAATTCAAAAATTATTTACATAAATTTTGGGGACTTACACGTCGTCCGCACCCAGAGACCGAAGTCCCCAGGGAACGCCAGGATAGCCCGCCATCACGTCCCCCTAGCCCCACAGCGCAACGGCAGCCGAAGTTATCCCTCCGTCTGCGAGAGTTCGAGAGACGCTTCGCAGAGCAGGAGCGCACCTTATGTGCCTTGAAGAAGCCCTCCCCAGCAGAGGACGAGGAGAAATCCCCGTTCTTTGACTATATATTGAAGGCAGAGGTATCTCCCAGAATCTCCATTCTGACCTTCAAGCCTCACGACGGCCAGGGTGACCCGGCCGACCACTTCAACAGCTTCGACGCCCTAATGACCCTTCACTGGGCGTCCGACAGCATCAAATGCCGATCCTTCGTGACCACCCTGGTCCAAGGTGCCCAAGCATAGTTTTGGGACCTCGCCCCTGGATCCATCCGAGACTTCAAGCAGTTTGGGCGAGTATTTAAGGAGAGTTTCGTAGGCAGCGGCCCCTCAAGGTCAGTGGCGAGGCTACTGGCTCTAAAACAGGCGCAAGCGGAGAAACTCCGGGCTTATATCAACTGATTCAAGTCAGAAGCCCTGAGAATCCCCCGCCTAGATGTAGCCTCGGCCATAACCACGTTGACCGGAGGCATACGGGATGAGAACCTCCACCGCGAACTTGTCCTCCACCCTCCCTCTACCCTCGCCGAGCTAGTGACTCTGGCTTTACGCCATGCTAAGTGCGAAGAAGTTCTCAGCGCATGCTGAGGCGCAACCTGCTCGGGTCGGGAGGGGGACAAGATGCGAGCATCCGAGTCAAGCTCGGGCCAAGGAAAAAGGCAGAACCGAGATGGGGAGCATAAAGAACCATCCCGAAAGTACGAGTGGTACACTCCCTTAACCGCTCCGGTGTACGAGATCTATGAAGACATCAATGGCTTGGGTTGCTCGGGCCTCCTCCGCCAACCCAAGCCAATGAGGTCGAAGAGCCGCAATCACAGCAAGAACTGCCTGTTCCACAGCGATCATGGGCATCATATCGGCGATTGCCACCAGCTCTAGGATGAGATCGAGCGCCTCGTCCACCAGGGACACCTATCCCGGTTCGTGGCCGGGCATAAGGACGACCGAGGCGCCCCGGAGGAGATCGACAACACCCCTCGTGGGGTCCACATCAATGTCATCGCTGGAGGAGCTGCATCAGGAGGAGACAATAGTCGAGGAAGGAAGCGTCATGCTTAGCGGGCGAGCCAAGCCATCGAGCCTCCCAAGGCCCCGCGAAGTGAGCCCGAGGTCATAGTCTTCTCCGACCAAGACCTAGAAGGGCTGACCATCCCGCATGACGACGCCCTAGTTATATCGGCTATGATAAACCATTGTAACGTAGATAGGATTCTAGTTGACAATGGAAGCGCCCCTGATGTATTGTCTTATGAGTGTTTTCTTAAGATGGGGGAGAATCCGTCTAAACTCCACCCGATCCGAACCTCCCTTTGCGGGTTCAATGGCCAGGCCACTTATCCCGAGGGAGCCCTAAGCCTGCCGGTTACTCTCGGCGCCCCACCCAAAACTGTTACAGTTATGGTGGACTTCATAGTGATCAAGGGTATGATAGCATACAACGTAATCTTCGACCGGGGGATCCTCAGCCGAACGAAAGCGGTGCCCTCTATCTATCACGAAAAGATGAAGTTCCCCACTAAACATGGGGTGGGAGAAGTCCGGGGCAACCAGGCGATGGCCAGAAGGTGCTATAATTTCTCGGTTGAAGCCACAAGGCCGGACGGGAAGAACAAGGGCCCCCGGGAAGTCGAGGAAAAACCCGTAACATCTGAGCCATGAGGCGAGTTGTTAACGATTTTCCTAAACGATGACCCGACCCTAGGAGTAAGGATTGCAGCCTACCGACCATCCGAGGTTCAGCAGTAATACAAAGAATTTCTTTTCGGGTACATCCGAGTCTTTGCATGGTCTGATGATCAACTCCCTGGGATACCGGGAGAGACAGTAGTCCATAAACTCAACCTCGACCGAACCGTGAAGCCCGTACAACAACGCAGAAGGAAGCATGAGCCATAGAAGCAGATGGTCATCAAGGAGCAAGTCACCAAGGGGAAAAAGACTGGTCTTTTTAGATCGGTCCTGTACCCAACATGGCTAGCTAACGTCGTCCTGGTGCCAAAAGCTTCGGGAAAGTGGCGAATGTGCGTGGACTTCACCGACGTGAACAAAGCCACACCAAAGGATTACTATCCGTTGCCGAGCATCGACCAACTAGTTGACTCAACCTCGGGCAACGAGATACTTAGCTTCCTGGATGCCTATTCAGGCTACCACCAGATCAGAATGGATCCGAAAGATATCGAGAAGACCGCCTTCATCACCGACTTCGGCGTGTACTGCTACACCCGGGTGCCCTTCGGGTTGAAAAACGCCGGAGCAACGTACCAGCAGCTGGTCAACCATATGTTCGAGGGACAGCTCAGCCGGAACGTCGAGGCCTATATCAACGACATGCTCGTGAAGACCCCCATGGCCGAGGACCACTTCGCCGACCTAGCAGAGACCTTCGACACTCTCCTGAGGTACAATATGAAGCTCAACCCCACCAAGTGTGCCTTCGGAGTAAGGTCCGAGAAATTTTTGGGCTTCTTAGTCACCCAGCGTGAGATCGAGGCCAACCTCGACAAGTTTCAGGCCATCCTGGACATGCGGCCCCCCACCTGCACCAAGGACGTTCAATGCCTTACCGGGCGCATTGCTGCGCTCAACCGATTCCTATCCCGTGCGACCGAACGATGCCTACCCTTCTTCAAGCTGTTGAGGGGGCCCAAAATGGCATCTGCTACGTTCGCATGGGATGAGGAATGCCAAAAGTCGTTCGCTGAGCTTAAGGAGTTCCTGGCTTCGCCCCTAGTGCTGTCCAATCCCATTCCAGGTGAAGCCATACATCTCTACCTCTCGGTAACTCCATCCACAGTTAGCTCTGTCCTGGTCAGAAATGACTCGGGAGTCGAGAGACCGGTCTACTACACCAGCAAGGTGCTCAATGAGGCTGAAAGAAGGTACCCCACAACCGAGAAACTCAGGCTAGCATTGGTTACCTTGGCCAAGCGCCTTCAACCCTTCTTCCAAGGGCACTCCATCACCGTACTGACCGGCGAACCATTGAAGAGGATCCTCGCTCACCCTGAAGCCTCGGGATGCCTCGTCAAGTGGGCCATCATGCTCGGGGCCTACGATATATCGTATCGGCCTCGCTCGGCTATTAAAGGCCAGGCGCTCGCTGACTTCATCGCCGAGAGCACCATCCCGACTGAAGAAAGATCTCCGTCCACGCCCAGGCCGACCTGGGAACTGTTCATCGACGGATCCTCCAATTTAGCCGGGAGCGGCGCCGGGATCCTCCTGAAGTCCCCCGAAGGAGCAGAGCTACAGTACGCCCTGAAGTTCAACTTCCAAGCATCTAACAACGCTTCCGAGTATGAGGCCCTCATATCGGGAGCCCGCATGGCCCAGCAGTTGGGGGCTGAACGAGTCAGAATTCACACTGACTCCCAACTGGTCGCTAGCCTGGTCAACGGCAATTACGAAGCTCGGGAAGAACCGATGGTCAAATACCTCCAGTGGGTCAGAACCGTGGCACAACAGTTCGAGAGTTTTGAGGTAGTCCAAAGAGCTCGGGAGGAAAACTCCTGAGCGGACGCCCTCTCTCGGCTGGCCTCCTCTGTTGACCCCGAAAGTACTCGATCGGTCCTCCTCGAAGAGCTACAACGACCGAGCATTGATTCGGAGCTCATGGCTGTTGACTCGGCCTCCCCAATCGACTGGCGTACCCCCTATCTGTCGTGGCTCCAAGACTCTCAGGAGCCTCCCGACCCTCAGGAAGCCCGGAGATTGAAATATCAAGCTCGGTGATTCGTCACTCTGGACGGCATTTTGTACCGCATATCGTTCTCATGTCCCCACCTGAAGTGCATCAATACTAACGAAGCCAACCGAGCAATCCAAGAGGTTCACGAAGGCCTGTGCGGAGCGCATCAAAGGGGAAGGTCACTCGCCAGGATCTTCCTTCGACAGGGTTACTAGTGGCCCACTCTGCAGCGCGACTGCTCGACCTACGTATAACAGTGTGACCGATGCCAATGATTTGACCATTTGGTCTATCAGCCAACAACGGAGCTCATCACCCTAGCCGAGCCTTATCCTTTCGCTCGGTGGGGGATCAACATCCTTGGGCCGTTCCCTACAGCTCAGGCCCAGAAGAAGTTCATCATCGTCGCCATCGACTACTTCACCAAGTAGATCGAGGCCGAAGCTACAGCTAGGATCATCGAGACAGTCATGTGGAGTTTCGTCTAGAAATCGATCATCTGTCGCTACGGCGTCCCCCAGGTGATAGTGAGTGATAATGGCCGGTAATTTGATTCTTGTTATTTTTGAGACAGATGTGCCGAACTAAACATTCGCAATCACTTCACTTCGGTCGCCCACCCTCAGGCTAACGGGCTGGTCAAAAATGCCAATAAGACTATCTTAAAAGGCATCAAAACCAGGCTCGGCAAAGCCAAGGCCAACTGGCTCGAGGAATTGCCGAGCGTACTTTGGTCGCACAGAATGACTCCCAAAACGGCAACCGGTGAAAGTCCCTTTTAGCCGATGTACGGCACCGAGGCCGTGATCCCGTTGGAGATTGCTAATCCCTCCCTCTGAGTCATCTGCTTCTCGCCCGAGGTAAACGACCAGAAACTGCTCGAAAACCTCGACCTCGCAGATGAACTCCGAGAGATGGCCAGCATCTGAGCAATGGAATATCAACGCCGCCTCACTCGATACTACAACGCCAAAGTCTGAGACAGTCACTTCCAACCGGGAGACTTCGTTCTCAGAAAAGCCGAAGCCTCTCGACCACTTGAGGCGGCGCACAAGCTATCCTCTAATTGGGAAGACCCCTACTGAGTGGTCGAGATGCTCGGGAAAGGAGCGTACCGGTTATCTACTATGGAAGGAGAACCCATCCCTCGGACGTGAAACGCGACTACACTATGTAAGTTTTACTTCTGAATACTTCAGTCATGTAAGCAATATGAAATAGAACAAAATTTTCCTTCCTCTTTTATTCAAACAACTTGCTTGTACACCAGAAAGGCCGAAGCCAATACAATACATGTCAAAAAAGCAAAAATCCATCTGGCACCACCGTACGAGCCCATTGCTCGGCTGACTCGGTTAACCTTCCTGCATCCAGCCACAGATTCTGCCTCGTGCAGAAACTGGCTCGGATAATGGATAGTCGACCCCGTTGGCTCGAGTAACTCAGAACAAAGGTGATAGAGGGATTAGGAAGAAGAAGGCTACCTTCCATGTTGAACAAGGAAGATGAAGGGGAAGAGAAAGCCAACTAATAAAAGAGGATGTCAAGAGGCACCCTCCGAAGAGTGAAAGAAATGATAAGAAGAGCAAAAGAGAGAAAAAGAAACCAGAAGAGCTGGACGAGGAGGCAGGGGAAAGCCCGGAAAGGAGGGAGCTTAATTGGCTTCCCCCCCTCGGAATGGAGTCGTCGGGTCAGGGACATGAGTTCAACATGCCCCAGCATGTCGAACCTTCTTCCCGAGTAACCTCCCCGCAAGCGTTGGCCGGAATTGATAAAAGAAGGTGACATGCTTTCGCACGTCGAACCCCCTTCTAACCTGCCCGCCGGCCGTCGAACCCCCTTCAGACCCAAAGCAGCAAGTTACTCTCTGCCTTCCATCATCTGCAGCTTCATCTTCCAGAGCATCTTCCATGCTTCAAATCTAACGGCACAACACTTCGTGAAGAAGGAGGGAGGAGAGACTATCAGGGAAACCCTAAGCGATGGAGAGGAAGAGACGCCCTTCAGACCTTTTATAGGCGAAGGGTGGCTACTTGCCTTAAATGATTCTCCCCTCGAAATCACTCTAAAGGGACCTCTCCCTATGAACGGTCACCTCGAACTCCTTGGTTCCATCCCAGCAGGACACACGAAGTGGCCGAGCATTTAAGGCATGAGAAAATGGAAAGACACCCTGTCAGGCGCCCGCCCAACCATCATGCGAGATCCACGCAGAAAGTATCGACACTTTCCAACTACTGTGGATACGCTGGTCAAAATGGCGGTACAAAAGAGTTAAGTCTTCATCATAACACTACTGCCCTATGTTTTCAACCTTTCCTTTACACAAAAAAAGAAGTTTTTTCTTCAAAAAAGGAAAAACATACAAGGAGAAAAAGCAAAACAGACACATTACGCCTCTGGCCCATCCTGAGGCTCGGAAGTGGAAGGCTCAGACGGTCTACCCCCGGCACCCTCGATGACGACTGGCCCTGGCATTGACCCCACCGGCGTGAGAGCTGCCTCGGTTGCGCGCCCTCCCGAGGCATCCGGAGTTGGCGGCCCCTCGGACGAAGAGTCCCCCTGGTCTCCTTCCTCCGACGTCGAACCAGAGGAACCAGAGGATGACAAATATGAGTCATAGCATTGCCCGAACGAGAAATTGATTGTCTCGGGTGACTGTTCCTTCGCATAAGAGATGGCCCGGTCGTAGCCTTGCTTGAATCCCTTGCGGATGCCCCGGTGAAGTGCTGACTCATAGTAGGGGAGGGCTGTAGCAACCCTAATAAATGAATAATTGAAATGAATTAAAACATATATATTACAGAAGTAATATATATAAAAGGAATAGGGTTAATTGGACGAAATAAAACAAATTAAAAATAACGCCTCTTATTAAGGTGTTAATTTATAAAGAAACGCCTCTATCCATGGCGTGAATAAAGAAAGGACGCCCACACCTACGGTCGTCAGTTCTCACGCGACCAAATGGGTAAGTAAAAGAAACGCCCCTATCTTGGGCGTGTTTTAAAACACGAAACGCCCTTTTTCAAGGCGCTTTTTAAGAAACGCCCTTATGCAAGGCGTTAATTAAAGAATACACGCCCTGACCAAAGTCGTTAATTCCATTCGGGAACCGTTCGTCCCAGAGCTTATCCAGGGTAATGGATAAGTATTAGAAAGAGTTAAAATGTGGTAATGACTCTATATTGGAAGCATTATTTCCACTAGAACTCTAACCCTAATTGGACCCCCTAAATCCCTATAAATAATCTTCTGCTCGAACCCTAGAATCTATTTGGTCGACTGCTGCTACGGTATGTATAGAACCAAAGGTTATTCCTCATCGTTTTCTCTGTTATACGATCGTGTGAAGAACATTAATTGATCTTCTCTTATTTGTAGGAAGTCTGCTTGTCGAACGTGAAGAACAAGGTACTATTCTTCTATCTTTTCCCTAAAAACTTCGGTTATATCTGTGAAGATTATTTAAATATCTTCATCTTCCTTCCTTTTCTCTCCCTCTACAGGTTGACGGTAGAGTGAAGATTTCTGAAGAACGAATGTTCTTCTTCTTGCTGTTGCTACGGCTGTTATTGAGTTGCAGTTGAAGCTTCAGAGTATTAGGCTTCTCACCAAATCCTTCAGAGTTCATCTTCAAATCCATTATTAAGGTAGGTTTTCTCAAGTTATTGTAGCCCAAATGAAATTAATGCAAGATATATATATATAAGCATGTCATGCATACGGTTATTATAGTTTCCATGCGTTTTCTGCAATATTTTGAAAGAGACGCCCCTGTCAAGGGCGCTAATTCACATGAAACGACTCTTCCCAGGTCGTTAATTTCATGTTTAACGCCCCGTACTCAGGCGTTAATTTCTTTAAACCGTTAATCACCCATCTTAAGAATTGATTATCTATGAAATCATGATTATAAAATAATGCATGATCCTCTGTCTTCAACCTGCTAACTTTACTGTCATGATATTACATTCGTTCCTCTGTTATCCTGAAATTGTTACTGTCCTTAAAGTTTCTGAAGGAACTTGAATTAACGACTTGGACAAAGTCGTTTTCCACATATTAACGCCCCCTCATAGGGCGTGAATCTGAAAGGTAACGCCCCTTCCTAGGCGTGTATCGGTTAAAATCCTGAAATTTATATATTCTGAAAAATAGTAACGCCCCTGCCCAGGGCGCGTTTTTGATAATTCCTGAAAATTAATTGTATTCTGTCAAATATGTAAACAATAAGACGCCTTCTGGTGTAGTCGTCAGATCTTGAAGAAACGACCCGGACCAAGGCGTGTTTTAGATAAATTACTGAACTAATGAAAATTCTGCAAAATAGAAACAGATGTAAACGCCCTTCTGTTAGGCGTTAATTACTTGAGAAACGACTTGACCTAAGTCGTTATTTTACTGTAAACTGTTTTTAACCCGTTACTGTTAAACGATTGTTTAATATATATTTATATACATATATCGGCACTATTCTCCACTCCGTGAGTATAGTCCCACTTTTCACGTTGATTTATCGATCACACTCAACTCTCATTGACATACAAGCTCTCCATTGGACATTCCGTTCCTTTGGACTAGCGAGTTAGTCATAGAGACCTCCGTAAGACTCCTCGTAGCCTTGGATTCCCTCAAGGCCGACTGAGCTGGTTGTACCCTAAAAACCCATTACACCATTGATGCCATGTCACTCTGAAGAAACATGGGATACCGGCCCTTATGATTATACAAAGAGTATATCATAAGAAATTCTTAATGGGATGATGACATCATGCCATATCATGCCATTCTTGTAAACCTCAATTCTATGATAAGAATGAGGGTATCTTGCTTGATCTTATGTTCATGTGGACCTCAATTCTATATAAAGAATGTCCATATCGATTTATCATGGTACCTAAGTTAAGGGAACCATATTCTACCTAGTTTTATCGAACTCGTGATTATACCGTTATTATCGCCATTCTACGGCCTTTGTCATATTTTTGGACTCTATTCTATCAATGTTGTCCTACGTATCTACAAGCTTGATTATTGAAATTCTATATTGGATATATAAACAAGAGTGGATGTCAAAACACATGATAAATGCCTGCGCATATAGGGCCCGATCTGGTCCTGGGAGGAGCACCCGAAAGTACTTGTGCCCATGGGAGTTAAAATGATAAGGTATCTGGCATTATATCGAGTACTTGACTTGCTTGATTGGACATTCCACACACATCTTGTACTTGACTCGTACTTGACATGAAATGAAATGCGTGGCCCGAAAAAGGGTAATTTACTTGCTTGCTTGATACATGATAGCCAAAGTTCTTGACATGATTTGTTAAATGTACTTGCTTGAATATCTCGAATAAACTTGTTATCTTGTTGAAAGTTCATGATAAGTTCATCTTATTTCCTTGATACTACATTCTATCTATCCTGTCATTTTATGCGAGCATGCATAGCTTTATTGCATTCATAAAAATGTAATTACTTAAACCCCTCGCTAGTACTTGAGATATAATTTCCTACTGAGTGTTCGCTCATTCCGTTTGTCCCTTTGTACTTTTCAGGTAAGTCCGACGACGATGGAAGTCAATCGGATGGAAATGATCAAGAGTGCAAGTGATAGAGCTTCTACAAGTGTCGTCGAGTCTTTTCTATAGTTTCTTGAGTCAAATATGTATTCTTTTCCTTTTTATTAAACAGAGTATTGGATTTGTAATAGTCTATCCATTATGAAATAAAGGATTGGGTTATCTTGCTATTTTGCACATCTCTGTCTTTGTGTCGAATACACGACCACTCTGATTGACATGATTGATATAGACACGTCGCGCATCTCCGGGTATCTTCCGCGCTCGGGGCGTGACAGTCTTTGTGGTATCAGAGCCTAAGGTATTCAATTCCTAGGAAACCCAAGTCCAAGGATAGGTTTCAAAACCTTTAACCAAGTGAGAGTGGGTAGAACCAAGGGTTAAATGATCAATGAGTCCTTTATAAGATCATAGTGATATAATACTAACATAGCTATTATAATTGTAGGATAATGGCTGCCGAACGTGCTCAATGGCGCAACATGCAGCGTACCCTTCAAGGGATGACCCAAGTGCTACAACAGGTAGCACAGGGTGGTGCTCCACGAGCTGGAAGCTTACACCAAGCCTTTAAGAACATGAATCCCCCGAAGTTTATGGGATCGACCGATCCGGACGATGCCGAGCATTGGGTTCGGGAAACCGAACGCATATTCCGTGTCATGCAATGCACGGACCAGGACAAAGTTCTATTAGCTACATTCCAGTTAGAGAAAGATGCTAGATGCTGGTGGGAGTCTATTGAAGCAACCATAGATCCTACTCAAGTAACATGGGAAGAATTCGTGGAATACTTCAATGCTAAATATTTCTCGGACCGAGTCCAAGAAAAGAAGGCTGTCGAATTCGCTGCATTAAAGCAACGATCCTTATCATTAGCAGATTATGAAGCTCAGTTCTCCAGGTTGTCTAGATATGCTAAGCATCTTATTAGCACGGAGAAGATGAAAGCCCGTAGATTTCTTAATGGGCTTAGGCCCCACTATATTACTCAATTGGCGCCTATGGACATCCAAATTTATTCTGAAATAGTACGCCGAGCTCAATTACTTGAAGATGCCACGGAACTATCTGATAGGATCCGTGGAAAAGACAAGAAGGAACAAGTCACGGGTTCGGGTTCTTTCAAACCCAACTTTAAGAAGAGGCCCAATAATGGGGGTTCTTCCTCTCAAGATCAGAAATTCAAGAAGACCAAGCCTTTCTCTATCACCACTACCCCTTCGAATACAGTCTGCAAGCATTGTGACAAGGCTGGTCACAAGACAGAAGAATGCTGGAGGAAATTAGGAGCTTGTCTCCGTTGTGGAAGCCGTGAGCATCGGATTCCCGAGTGTCCATTAATGAACGACCAAGCCGGCAATAGTAAACGCCCGGTGACAAAGAATGCTCGTCTTCATGCAATACAGGAGACCGAACCGGAAGAAGAAGGCGGATTAGTGGAAGGTACATTGAAAATTTGTTCCAAATATGCACATGTCTTATTTGATACGGGTGCATCGCATTCCATTATTTCCAAGAAGTTTGCTGACCCATTACCTCTAGAACCAGAATGGATGAAGTTAATATTGTCTACTCCTCTCGGAAACGAGACGGATATCACACATCATTATCAAAACTGTGAGGTATTGGTTCGAGGAAAGAATTTTCCTATTGATCTTATCTGCTTAGATCTAAAAGAGTATGATGTTATACTAGGAGCAGATTGGTTATCCAAATACCAGGCAACGGTTGATTGCCGTGATAGCAAGATTGTTTTCAAGGAATTTCCGGAACTGACTTATACTAGTCCTAAGAGTCGAAACAAATCCCCTCTTATTTCGGCTCTTCGAGCAAGCAAGCTCGTCAAGAAAGGATGTGTATCCTTCCTTGCTTTTGTCACTGTTAAAGAAGCTAAGGAAACCAAGATAGAAGACGTTCAAGTAGTACGAGAATTCCCAGACGTATTTCCAGAAGATTTGTCGGGATTACCCCCTCAAAGAGAAGTGGCCTTCACCATTGACTTAGTCCCTGGTGCTGGTCCTGTTTCAAAGGCACCATATAGAATGTCCCCTGCTGAACTCAAGGAGTTGAAAGAGCAGTTGATGGAACTAATCCGAAAAGGGTTTATTAGACCAAGTACTTCCCCGTGGGGAGCACCAGTCTTATTTGTAAAGAAGAAGGATGGATCCATGAGATTGTGTATCGACTATCGACAGTTGAATCATCTTACTATCAAGAACAAGTATCCACTGCCGAGAATCGATGAGTTATTTGATCAGATTTCTGGATCCAAACATTTCTCCAAGATTGATCTCAGGTCTGGTTATCATCAATTGAGGATTAAAAACGAAGATATTCATAAAACTGCGTTCAGAAGCAGGTATGGCCATTATGAATTTGTTGTTATGCCTTTTGTACTAACAAATGCCCCTGCTGCCTTTATGCAATTGATGAATAGCATATTCAGGCCTTACTTGGATCAATTCATAGTAGTCTTCATTGATGATATATTGATATATTCTAAGACTAAGGAAGAACATGAAGAGCATTTGAGGATTGCATTGCAAGTCTTGAGGACAAATCAATTATATGCTAAACTCAGCAAATGCGAGTTCTGGCTTGAAGAAGTGGCTTTTCTCGGACATGTCATATCCAAGGATGGTTTATATGTAGATCCGTCAAAGGTTGAAGCTATAAGAAACTGGGAAAGACCCACTAATGCAAGCGAGATCAGAAGTTTCTTAGGTCTTGCAGGCTATTATCGGCGATTCATCAAAGATTTCTCTAAGATCGCCGTGCCCCTTACAAGGTTAACTCGCAAGGAGATCCGATACGAATGGAGTGAGGAATGTGAAAGAAGTTTTTAAACTCTCAAGGATCATCTCACCACAACTCCGGTCTTAGCTCTACCGATAGAAGGAGAGAAATTCGAGGTCTACACTGATGCTTCTGGCATTGGCCTCGGATGTGTCCTAATGCAACAAGGAAAGGTCATAGCATACTCTTCACGTCAGCTGAAGAAGCATGAGGAGAATTACCCCGTCCATGACTTAGAACTGGCCGCGGTAGTATTTGCCCTAAAGATATGGAGACACTACTTATATGGAGCACAGTTTACTGTATACTCCGATCACAAAAGTCTCAAATATCTATTTTTACAAAAGGAGCTAAACATGAGACAAAGACGCTGGCTAGAATATCTCAAGGACTTCGACTTCAATATACAATACCATCCCGGAAAGGGTAATTATGTTGCTGACGCCCTTAGTCGAAAGCCGAGAGCAATGATAGCAAATTGTATGATGCAAGAATGGAGGTTACTTGAACAATTCTCCGAGCTCAATATAAGCTTGGACACGGAATCCAAATTTGTCACACTATCTCATGTAAGCATACAGTCAGATTTGTTATCTGAGATACAAACACTTCAGGATGATGATCCTATATTAGTAGGAATCAAAGGCAGATTAGAAGGACAATCTGATTTTCAACTAACTTCTGATGGAAGATTATCGTTCAAAGATAGAACTTGTATACCCGATTGTCCGGAATTAAAGAAGAAGATCTTAGATGAAGCTCACCGATCAAGGTACACTATTCATCCAGGATCAACCAAAATGTACCAAGATGTAAAGAGGAACTTTTGGTGGCCTAATATGAAAAGAGAAATAGCGGACTATGTATCACGCTGTCTCACATGCCAACAGGTCAAGGCGGAACACCAAAAGCCTGCGGGAAAACTACATCCTCTAGATATTCCTAAGTGGAAATGGGAGGATATTGGTATGGACTTCATCATGGGTTTGTCTAAATCTAAAGGAGGACATGATGGAATCTGGGTTATCATTGACCGATTGACTAAATCGGCACATTTCTTGCCAATCAAAAGCCGATGGTCAATTGATGTGCTAGCTGCACTATACATCAAAGAAATAGTCAGGATACATGGAATTCCTGTCTCAATCGTGTCTGATAGAGATCCCCGTTTTACTTCTCATTTTTGGAAGGGATTACAACATTCGTGGGGAACAAGGCTCAACTTTAGTACTGCTTTTCACCCACAAACGGATGGTCAGACCGAGTGAACTAATCAAGTTGTTGAAGATATGCTGAGAGCATGCATTATTGACTTTGGAGGAAGCTGGCATGACCACTTACCTTTAGTTGAATTTGCATATAATAATAGCTACCAAGCTAGTATCCAAATGGCACCTTTCGAAGCCTTACACGGAAGGAGTTGCCGATCTCCCATATGTTGGAACGAAGTTGGAGAGAAACAACTATTAGGTCCAGACATGGTAAGGGATACAACTGAGAAGATACAGGTAATCAGAGAAAGATTACAAGTTGCTCAGACAAGGCAAAAGGCTTATGCTGATACCAGGAGAAGAGATCTTGAATTCCAGGTTGGAGATCATGTATTTCTTAAAATATCCCCTGGACGTGGCATACGAAGATTTGGTGTTAAGGGCAAGCTTACGCCAAGATTCATCGGACCATTTGAGGTACTCGAAAGAGTTGGCGAGGTTGCTTATCGCATCGCGTTGCCTCCTCAGTTGTCCGAGGTACACAATGTATTTCACATATCTATGTTGAAGAAGTATGTGCACGATCCGTCACATATTATTGAGCATGGAGATCTGGTGATCCAGAAAGATCTCACATATGAACAGAGGCCTTTAAAGATATTAGATCGAGAAATACGAACTCTAAGGAATAAGGTTATTCCCATGCTTAAGGTGCAATGGAATAAGAATCCTGAACACGAAGCGACATGGGAGACCGAGGAATCTATGAAGAAACGATTTCCCGAGTTATTCTAAGAGGTATATGTCCTACACTCTCCACGTGTATAATTATATATATATTGAATTTGGGGACCAAATTCTTTTTAAGTGGGGGAGGGTGTAGCAACCCTAATAAATGAATAATTGAAATGAATTAAAACATATATATTACAGAAGTAATATATATAAAAGGAATAGGGTTAATTGGACGAAATAAAACAAATTAAAAATAACGCCTCTTATTAAGGCGTTAATTTATAAAGAAACGCCTCTATCCATGGCGTGAATAAAGAAAGGACGCCCACACCTACGGTCGTCAGTTCTCACGCGACCAAATGGGTAAGTAAAAGAAACGCCCCTATCTTGGGCGTGTTTTAAAACACGAAACGCCCTTTTTCAAGGCGCTTTTTAAGAAACGCCCTTATGCAAGGCGTTAATTAAAGAATACACGCCCTGACCAAAGTCGTTAATTCCATTCGGGAACCGTTCGTCCCAGAGCTTATCCAGGGTAATGGATAAGTATTAGAAAGAGTTAAAAGGTGGTAATGACTCTATATTGGAAGCATTACTTCCACTAGAACTCTAACCCTAATTGGACCCCCTAAATCCCTATAAATAATCTTCTGCTCGAACCCTAGAATCTATTTGGTCGACTGCTGCTACGGTATGTATAGAACCAAAGGTTATTCCTCATCGTTTTCTCTGTTATACGATCGTGTGAAGAACATTAATTGATCTTCTCTTATTTGTAGGAAGTCTGCTTGTCGAACGTGAAGAACAAGGTACTGTTCTTCTATCTTTTCTCTAAAAACTTCGGTTATATCTGTGAAGATTATTTAAATATCTTCATCTTCCTTCCTTTTCTCTCCCTCTACAGGTTGACGTAGAGTGAAGATTTCTGAAGAACGAATGTTCTTCTTGTTGCTGTTGCTACGGCTGTTATTGAGTTGCAGTTGAAGCTTCAGAGTATTAGGCTTCTCACCAAATCCTTCAGAGTTCATCTTCAAATCCATTATTAAGGTAGGTTTTCTCAAGTTATTGTAGCCCAAATGAAATTAATGCAATATATATATATATAAGCATGTCATGCATACGGTTATTATAGTTTCCATGTGTTTTCTGCAATATTTTGAAAGAGACGCCCCTGTCAAGGGCGCTAATTCACATGAAACGACTCTTCCCAGGTCGTTAATTTCATGTTTAACGCCCCGTACTCAGGCGTTAATTTCTTTAAACCGTTAATCGCCCATCTTAAGAATTGATTATCTATGAAATCATGATTATAAAATAATGCATGATCCTCTGTCTTCAACCTGCTAACTTTACTATCATGATATTACATTCGTTCCTCTGTTATCCTGAAATTGTTACTGTCCTTAAAGTTTCTGAAGGAACTTGAATTAACGACTTGGACAAAGTCGTTTTCCACATATTAACGCCCCCTCATAGGGCGTGAATATGAAAGGTAACGCCCCTTCCTAGGGCGTGTATCGATTAAAATCCTGAAATTTATATATTCTGAAAAATAGTAACGCCCCTGCCCAGGGCGTGTTTTTGATAATTCCTGAAAATTAATTGTATTCTGTCAAATATGTAAACAATAAGACGCCTTCTGGTGTAGTCGTCAGATCTTGAAGAAACGACCTGGACCAAGGCGTGTTTTAGATAAATTACTGAACTAATGAAAATTCTGCAAAATAGAAACAGATGTAAACGCCCTTCTATTAGGCGTTATTTACTTGAGAAACGACTTGACCTAAGTCGTTATTTTACTGTAAACTGTTTTTAACCCGTTACTGTTAAACGATTGTTTCAATATATATTTATATACATATATCGGCACTATTCTCCACTCCGTGAGTATAGTCCCACTTTTCACGTTGATTTATCGATCACACTCAACTCTCATTGACATACAAGCTCTCCATTGGACATTCCGTTCCTTTGGACTAGCGAGTTAGTCATAGAGACCTCCGTAAGACTCCTCGTAGCCTTGGATTCCCTCTAGGCCGACTGAGCTGGTTGTACCCTAAAAACCCATTACACCATTGATGCCATGTCACTCTGAAGAAACATGGGATACCGGCCCTTATGATTATACAAAGAGTATATCATAAGAAATTCTTAATGGGATGATGACATCATGCCATATCATGCCATTCTTGTAAACCTCAATTCTATGATAAGAATGAGGGTATCTTGCTTGATCTTATGTTCATGTGGACCTCAATTCTATATAAAGAATGTCCATATCGATTTATCATGGTACCTAAGTTAAGGGAACCATATTCTACCTAGTTTTATCGAACTCGTGATTATACCGTTATTATCACCATTCTACGGCCTTTGTCATATTTTTGGACTCTATTCTATCAATGTTGTCCTACGTATCTACAAGCTTGATTATTGAAATTCTATATTGGCTATATAAACAAGAGTGGATGTCAAAACACATGATAAATGCCTGCGCATATAGGGCCCGATCTGGTCCTGGGAGGAGCACCCGAAAGTACTTGTGCCCATGGGAGTTAAAATGATAAGGTATCTGGCATTATACCGAGTACTTGACTTGCTTGATTGGACATTCCACACACATCTTGTACTTGACTCGTACTTGACATGAAATGAAATGCGTGGCCCGAAAAAGGGTAATTTACTTGCTTGCTTGATACATGATAGCCAAAGTTCTTGACATGATTTGTTAAATGTACTTGCTTGAATATCTCGAATAAACTTGTTATCTTGTTGAAAGTTCATGATAAGTTCATCTTATTTCCTTGATACTACATTCTATCTATCCTGTCGTTTTATGCGAGCATGCATAGCTTTATTGCATTCATAAAAATGTAATTACTTAAACCCCTCGCTAGTACTTGAGATATAATTTCCTACTGAGCGTTCGCTCATTCCGTTTGTCCCTTTGTACTTTTCAGGTAAGTCCGACGACGATGGAAGTCAATCGGATGGGAATGATCAAGAGTGCAAGTGATAGAGCTTCTACAAGTGTCGTCGAGTCTTTTCTATAGTTTCTTGAGTCAAATATGTATTCTTTTCCTTTTTATTAAACAGAGTATTGGATTTGTAATAGTCTATCCATTATGAAATAAAGGATTGGGTTATCTTGCTATTTTACGCATCTCTGTCTTTGTGTCGAATACACGACCACTCTGATTGACATGATTGATATAGACACGTCGCGCATCTCCGGGTATCTTCCGCGCTCGGGGCGTGACAAGGGCAGCCTCCTTAAGATCGACCCGGTAGGCCTCCGAGCGTTTGTATTGCTCAAGTGCCTCCGCCACGGCCGATTCCACCCTACCGGCGAGTTCGGCCTTCTCCCGCTCCGCCTCGGCCATCCTCTGTTCTTCCACGGTCGTTTGCTTCTCCGCCTCGGCCCGATCAGCCTCGGCCTCCCGCCAAAGGCGTGCGGCTTCCTCCGCTCGGTCCACCAGCTCGGCGCGCTCAGCCACCCACTTTGGCCATCTAGCTTGACGCGGGCCGCGTGCTCCTCCTCCAGCAGTCGGCTCTTCCTCTCGAGCAACTCACGCGCTCGAGCTAGTGTCCGGGCATCCGCCTGGCTCGCCCGTGCCAGTTCCCTGACAGAGGAGAGCTCCCGCCGAACCCCGTCAGGCTTCTCGGTGAGCCGAGCTACCTTCCCATCGGACGGGCCTTGGGTCCAGGCAAGGTTCACCTTTTCTGACTCCTACCGAGCGTAAGCTTCAGCCAGAGAGGCCCCCATCTAGGCCAAGATCAAGCCGCCCTCCATAACCAGCTCGAGGGCCGCGGGCGGGGAGCGTTGCCTGTCTCCTCCCTTCACCACCTTCGCAGCTATGCTGCAACATCTTTGATAAAGAGGGCCCTGGATGCCCAGCCTCTCTAGAGCCACCGGAATAGGGACCTCCCCTCCGAGCGACATCCCCTCGAGAGCCCCACCGGCCGGCCCAGATCGAGCCGCTGTTTCATCCACCCCTCTTGCCTCGGTTGGTTGGCACTGCATCGCCTCTCCTCGTGACCCCCCGGCCTCGACCGACTCGGCCCCGACGTCGCCACTCGGAGTGTCACCTATCTCGATCGACGCTCCAGTCTCGACCGCGGCCCCGGAGTCACCCGCTTCATCCCCGGCCCCCTTGGCTCTTGCTGAGGGGAGAGTCGGGCCAACGTCGCTGCCAACCACAGAAACGACCCTGGCCTCCTCGGCCCCCTCTTGCTCGGCGGATGGGAGAGCCAGCCCAATAGGGTCGGCCCTATTATGCTCGGTAGAGGGGTGAGCCAAGCCAGAGTCACCTTCATCTACAGGGATGCCCCCGGCCTTCTTGGCCCACTTCTTGGTCCTCACGGCATCTCGTATCATCCCCTCCACGGGATCCTAGCTCTTGGACCCCCGCGGCCTGGAAGACCCTGCCCGAGTCACCCTCTTGCCCTTAACTCAAGCTCGGGAACGACCCTCGGGAGCTCGCGACTCATCGAAAGCCAAGTCATCACCTAGGTCGACCACCTCCCGCTCGGTCGCAGGCCCCTCCTCCTCAGCCGGTCACCTGGCGTCTACGCAGAAGAAGATATGGTCAGGAAAAGAAAATGGTTTCATCATCCGATGAAGAAGCTGATTTGTGGCGCCCGTACCTGTCAGCCATAGCTACTTGAGAAGGCACCGCTCGATGTTCTCCGGAGTCACCAACTCCTCCGTGGACTGGCGATGCTTCATTAGAATGGCCGCATACTTCTCCACATCCGGATGGAACTCATCTTGCCTCGGAGGAATGTTTGGGTGAAAATTGGGGATTACGGGACACCTCCAAGACTCCTCCACCATCATGGAAGCAAGAAAAGCTTCACATCCTTGCGAAATTAGTTTGCAAGCGTGAAGGGAAGTAATAATGGTAGGGAGCTTCCTATACTTGATACCAAGGAAAGAGAAATGCAAGAGACCTGGTTTTCGAAAAGAAAGTCTCCTATTGCGACAATTTATGTAGGCGTCATGGTCAACATGCCAGTTTACTCCTAGAATGGCATCGTAGCCTTCCATATCAAGGCATACAAGGTTTGCTGGAAGATTATGACCTTCTCAATTACTTCACTATCGGGGTAGTGGGTTGTGAGTTTTGTGCCAGGACCTAAAGGTGTTGTGATTGCTAGGTCCGATGGTTGAGGAACATGTGAAATTGGTAAAGTTCTTGCAAAGGCTGTAGATATAAAAGAATGAGAGACACCAGTATCGAATAGTACAAATGTAGGATGCGAATAAATTTTAACCGTACCTTCTATCAGCCCATCATCCTTGGGCACTTCATCATTGTCTAGAACCGCATTAAGACGCGCTTGCCGCTTGCGTCCACCGTTAGAGGGTTGTTCCTTCATAAGGCAGCAATCGGGCATACGATGCTCCTGACTTCCACAACGTAAACAAGTGCCAAGGCGCTTCCAGCATTCCTCGATCGAGTGGCCGATTTTTTCACAGAATGAGCAAGTCATTGCGACTTGCGTTTCCTCCTCCTTTACCTTTTTGTTCTTGTGATTATTCCTTCGATCCGTTCCCATTGCAGGACCTCTTCTTGTTATCCTGAGAGTTGTAAGTGATGCTGAACTTTTCTTCTTTTCGTCCTCGCCTCTCGAACTTGCGGCTAGACTCCTCGCTCTTGCCTTTGTACCTTTTGACCTTTTCCAAGGTCCTTTCATATAAATGAGCTCGTTAGACCATCTCCGTATAAGTGTGGATATTCTGGGGTCTGAGTTGTTGAATGAAGTCAGGCCTTAAACCGTCCATCAAACGATTCACCTTTAGAAGATCCGTGCCCACCAGATGTGGGGCATAAGGAGCTAGACGAGAGAATTGAAGTTCATATTCCGCCACAGACATCATGCCTTTGCGAAGTGCAGTGAATTCTGCGGCCTTTCTCTCCTTAACATACTCGGAGAAATACTTTGCTCAGAAGAGTGCGAGAAATCCCTCCCAAGTATGTGGTGCATTTGGTGGCGGTGCCGGAATAGCTTCCCACCCGGTACGCGCATCCATGTTCAACTGGAAGGTGGCGAGACGGACCTTTTCTTAATCAGTGCATTGCATAACGTTTAATATTCTGATCATTTCGTCAATCCAATTCTTCGCCTCGTCGGTGAAGCACCCCAGATAAATTAATAAGGAATAAAATTTCTAAAGCAAATTAATTATATAAGAAGGCCAAATAAAAAGAAATGCATGACCGATAACAACCTATATACATTATATGGGCCTTGACCCATACACATGAAGAAACCAACCATGTGGACCTCACATACACAAAGGCTAATGGGCCTCCTATCGATGGCCATCCCAAACCCATTCTAACGTAGCATGGGGAGGAAGATTAGAGTTTTTCCTAAACAAAATATGGACAACGGTTGTCATTTTGGTAAGGGAAAATAACATATGGAAGGGACTTTATGGCCTTGCTCTCATTAGGTTTCCAGCATCGTATAGGATATTTTCCCCTATAAATCAACCCCTTTGTCGAACGTGTGAAGTTTACTGCTACTGCCACGTTCGAAGGGAAGCCTTGCTGTCATCGTCGTCCCTGCATCCCCTTCATCCTTCTGCAGATGTGAAGAAGCCTTGTTATCTTCTTCCTCCCACGTGAAGGACATCTTCTCTTGCTACTGCTATGCGTTGCAGTGGTTGAGGCTGCACCTTCTTCCTCTCCATCCCTGAATGTTGGTCGATCGTTCTGCACTACCAGAGGTAGGTTTTCTCAAGAACTGGAGCCCAAGACAGTAGTAATTAAGGTTTGCATGTTTAAAAGTCACGTTATCATGCATATATTCCTTCTCCCTGATCATTGTTTACTCCGTTTTGCTCAAGTTTTAGTTTGTTGTTTGCATGATGAATAACGACTAGGTAAGGGGTCGCATATTGAATGAGCGACCATGTGCGCAGTCGCCTGTTCCTAATGGGCGACAGCCTCATAGTCGTTCATTAAAGAGCGACCAATACACCTGCCATTTTTTTCTTATAACTTGATAAATCAATTAACCCATGTTTGAAATTTAATACCACTGAAACCTGGCTCTGGTAATTTCGTGTAAGCATGTTTTTAGATTCTTCATAATTTTCTCCACCTATTCAAATATCTAGTTCTATGAAATTCCCTATACATGTCATCGGGTTACTGTTCATGCAAAACATGTTATTCAATAGTATGGTTGTCTCTGAGAACGTATCTGCCCGATGCATCTTTCATTTACAGAAGTAAAAGAATGGGCGACCGTTTATGCTATCGCTAATCCAAGAATGAACGACATTCCAGAGAGTTATTTATTCCTGGAAAAATATAGTGAATGAGAAAAATTATGAAATTCATGATTTCTGTGATAAAATCCAAGGATTTCTTGACTTTGTGGTCTGTCGCTAATTAAAAATGATTATATAAAATTTTGGAAAATCCTAGAATGAGCGCCCCTATGCAAGGGCATCAATTCTCAGGGCAGTCCTATAAATATGGAAACTTCATGAATGGGTGACCCTCTGTATGGGCGCTAATTACAGAATTGGTGACCACTGGGTTGGGCGCCAATTCCCTGTGTTCCAGTTTCCTCTCGCTTGTTTTCCTGGCCCACACCGTGGGTCCATTGGCACTGTGTCTCAGTCTGTAGATGCAGTCCCACGTTTTCACGACGTTTCTCGCATAGCCCTCAACTCTCGGTGATGTTTGAGCCCTCCATGGGATATTCCTTCCTTCGGATTGGTGATTTCATCATGGAGATCTCCGTAAGTCTACGTTAGCCTTGGATTCCCTCAAGGCAGCCGGACAGGTTGTACCCTAAAAACCCATGACATCGTTTCTTGTCACGTCACTCTGAAGAAACGTGACGCTTTAGCCCTCATAGAGCGTTGTTTCTGGCCTCTAGTGAGAAGTCTGTTCTGTTAGTAAATGGTGACACTGACTTGGGCGCCAGAAGGAATTGGTGACCAGTCCAGTGGCGTTATTTCCCTGATATAGCGACTTGAGCCTGGGCGCTATTTCATTGAGCTTGTACTATTCATAGGAATGGGCAACCACGCTTGTGGGCGCTATTTCTATAATTGGTGGCGACTGAGTGGGCGCCAATTATCCAGTTTCATGACATGTCTTAGTTTTCGTGTGGTTTAACGTTGAGTCATACTTGTTCAAAGTTCTGCCCTTGAAATCCTTCATTCGTGAAATCTACCTTATCATCTTACAATAGTTATTCCTTTAGAACTCTATATTGGCTATAACTATAGTGGATGTCTCAAATACACATGACCCAATGCCAGCGCATATAGGGCCCGATCTGGTCCTGGGAGGAGCACCGGAAAGTACTTGTGCCTATGGGAGTTGATTGATCACGATGTGGCATTGCATCGAAGTGCATGACTAGCTTGATTTATGGCATTCCACGACTCGTACTTGACTTGACATGACATGACTTACGTGGCCCGAAATGGGTATTTACTTGCTTGATATTATTATAGTTTTTTTTAATGGAAAAACCTAACCTAGGGGTCAGTGGGAGAGTGCACCCCTTACCAGAGGTAAGGAGAAAGCCACTCCACCATCAAACCACTAGGAGGCAAATTATATTCCATTGATGAAGAATAAAGAATTACATCAGTCTGATACTAGGCAAGCCTAGTGAGTCCAGCCGAGCAGCACCTTTTATAATAGAAGGGAGCTCACTTAAAGAATAGAAAGAATTACATTTATTGGTGCAAGCTAAAGAGGCAAGTAAATCCGCTACTGTATTGCCTTCTCTGAATATATGAGAAATAGAATCAAGCTGAGATAAGAGGCTCCAGATATCCCTGACATAGCTGAGAATGGACCAGGGACAATGAGTTTCCTTCTTGATAATCTGGACAAGGGTGAGGGAATCACATTCAATGAGAGCTGGTTTGTTGTCCACTGTCTTCAAATATTTGATGCCATCAAGTAATGCACGAGCTTCCGCAATTAAACTGTTAGATTGACCATAGAAGTGAGAGAAGGCCAGGATGACCTTACCTCTTGAATCCCTGATAATTCCACCTCCTCCAGTGTCTCTTGATTGTTTGCATGCACCATCAGAATTTAATTTTAGAGAAGGCCAAGGAGGGCAAAGCCATTTCACAATCTTCAGCTGTTGTCTGCAGGGATCTTGAATTCTGATTCTTAATTGTTCCAAGATTTTCCGATTGGTGCATTTCGGTTCCTTTAGAGCAGCAATCGAGCAGACCATCTTCACTTGGGATATAATATGATGGGTGATATTGAAATTAGTGAAAGATTTATCATCATATTTGATGGAGTTCCTGGCCTTCCAAATATCCCACATTCCAAAACCAACAGAGGCAAGAGAGAAAAGACCATAAGCCGAACCTGGCTGAAAGTGGTAGATGGAGTTCAGGATTAATTCCCTAGCAGTGCGGCCTTCAAAGTGTAATCCTGCAGCTGTTAAAGCAGTCCAGACATGCCTTGCTATTTCATTGTACAGAAACAAATGATTAGGGTCTTCCACCTGCGGTTGCCTGCAGCAAGAGCATTTGGAGCAAAGGACAACACCCACTCTTTGAATATTATCATCAGTCGGTAAACAGTTGTTCATAATCTTCCATAAGTGGACTGATATTTTAGTCGGGACCCAATTAGACCACAATTGGCTCCAAGGGATATCAGACTGAATATGACTGTTTGCCATAGACTTGTAAATTGAAGCTACTGTACACTGACCAGAGGGAGATAAACTCCATACATCCAAATCCGTTTCCTGGTTCAAATTCACAGATCTGATAGCTTGCTGTATACTGTTTGGAATCATTGTATTCAGCAGGACATCTTCTTCAGAAGAAGGGTTAAGAAGGACATCTCGAACTGATGCTTTTGGGTTAGGAATGAGAGCATCAGGGACATAAGTATCTAAGCATTGATGGCCCAGCCAATTATCATGCCAAAAATTGGTATTTAAACCATTACCAATAATAACCTTCTTAAACTGAAGAATATACTCCTTGGCCTTCAACCAGCTTCTTCTAGCAAAACCCTTCATGTTTCTAAAGTTGGCGTCTCTGATGTGACAGTGGCGCAAATACTTGGCTCTAAAGTAAGTAGCCCATAAAGAATTAGAGTGAATAGCATGCCACAACATTTTTACCCGAAGTGCAATTTCCATGAGCCTAAGGGAATTGATACCAAGGCCACCCTTGGGTTGAGGCTTACATAGTGCCTGCCAAGATTTCCAATGTCTCTTTTTGCCAAGAGGGGAAGACCCCCAAAAGAAGTTAGCAAATGCCTGCTCAATCAGATTGTGAATGCCACTGTGCAATGGAGTTGAAGAAAGTGAATAAATAGGCAAAGAAGAAAGAACATGCCTTATAAGAACTAATCTGGCACCTTGGGACAACAAGTTAGCTTTCCACCCAGCAATCCTTTTTTGTATAGAACTGATAACACCTGCAAAATATACCTTTTTTGTTCTACCAATCACCAAAGGAATACCAAGATATTTGTGAGGGAAATGCAGTCTGGAAAAACCAGTGAGGTTTTGAATTCGCTGTGCAACAGAACAAGGCTGTTTTGGGTGGATTAAAAATCCACTCTTGCTAACATTAATCAATTGACCAGAGGCTTCCTCATAAGAGTGAAAAATGTCAATAAGATTTTTGATAGAGGCTGCGGTGGCCTTACTGAAAATCAAGGTATCATCTGCAAATAATAAGTGAGATATGTTTGGACATCTCTGAAAGCCACTGAACCATTCAACCCGGCCACTGATGAATGCTTCTCTTAAAGACATGCTCAAAGCTTCTTCAGCAATAACAAATAAGGAAGGAGCTATCGGGTCACCTTGACGGATACCTCTTGTAGATTTAAAGAAACCAGCAGTGTCTCCATTCAACATAATAGAAAACCAACAGTTACTAATCAGCTTATCAACAAGATTGATGAAGTTATTGCTGAAACCAAATCTGAGCATAACAGAGTAAAGAAAATCCCATTCTAGTCTATCATAAGCTTTAGCCATATCTAGCTTAAACATAACATTGGAACCTCTGGTTTTTCTACCCAATTCAAGAGAGAGCTCCTGAGCAAGTGCAATATTTTCAATAATCTGTCTTCCCTTTACAAAAGCAGATTGCTCAAGTGAAATGATCTTGGGAAGAATAGAGGCCATTCTTTTATTAATAATTGAGGAAATAATCTTGTAGAAGAAGGTACATAAACTGATCGGCCTATAATCTGTAATCTCAACAGCATTAGGTTTTTTTGGTATTAGAGCAATCAAGGTGGATGTAACACTTCTTGGCAGAGGATTCCCGGATGAAAAAGCTTCTTGCACAGCACTGACAACCAAAGGGGTTATGATACTCCAAACTTTCTGGAAGAAAGCTCCAGAGAAACCATCAGGGCCAGGGGCACTATCAGCTGATAGATTGAAAATAACATCATGAATTTCACTTTCAGTAGGAATAGCAGAAAGACAGTCATTATCATCCTGATTTACTAGGTGGGGAATACAGTTCAAGAATTCATTGTGAATATGATGTTCTTGAGTGGAAAAAGCATTCAGGAAATGGGAAGTAGCTACTCTTTTCATATCCTCATGGTTAGAAGAAAGGTTCCCAGCAGGAGTTCTCAATTGAGTGATGTTGTGTTTGCGTCTGTTAGCTAAAGTGGACATGTGGAAAAATTTTGTATTTCTGTCTCCCTGAAGAAGCCATCGAATTCCAGACTTTTGTCTCTAAAAATATTCTTGTTGAAGAATCCTGTCTGATTGTATATTTTTAGCTTCTTCCAAAGCAGCCAGATTTGCATCAGAAGGTTGCAAGTCATAAAAATGCTCAGCTTGAAGGACAGCATCCTCAGCAGCAACCAGATTTAGATGAACATTGCCAAAAGTTTGATTGTTCCAAACCCGAAGCATTATTTTCAATGCTTTAAGTTTTAGATACAGGCAAGTCATGGGAGAAGAAGCTATAGGGCTAGAATGCCAGCAAGCCTGTACAACTTCAAAAAACTGCTCATGCAAAATCCACATTTTCTGAAAGCAGAATCTACTAAATCTTCGATCTTGGGAGAGCAATTTAACAAGAAGAGGAGCATGGTCAGATGCCTCCCTGGATAGATGCTCAATAGAAACAGGAAGAATATTGAGCCAAGTTGCATTAAGTAGAACTCTGTCCAATCGAGCCCAAATTCCTCTGCCACCAGACTGATTATTATGCCAAGTAAATATGGACCTAGTGAATCCACCATCAAATAAGGCACAGTCAGAAATGCAGTTATTAAAATCTGTCATAGCAGTTAAATTAGGGGAATTGCCACCAAGCTTCTCATCCGCACATGTAATGCAATTGAAGTCACCAGCTACCATCCAAGGGCCATTAATTTGAGAATGAGTATTAAGCAAAGATGCCCACAGAGAATGCCTATCTATAGCATTACGTTTAGGATAAACAAAAGTTGTATGAAGGTCTGGTAAAACAGCATTAGACTGAAGAAGAGTAATCTGCTGTTCATCCCTACAGACAACTGAGAACTTCAGAGGGTCTTTCCAAAGAATCCAGATGTGAGCCAGCCCATCATGGTTCGCAACAGCATTGTCCATGCCCAATCTTCTACAGATATTCTCCATTCTGCTAAAGTTTATTTTAGGTTCCAAAATCACAATGCATTCAATGTTATGAGATCTAATCAGGAATTTCAATATGCCAATAGAGACATCATTCCCAATACCTCTAATATTCCAAATGATGAAATTCATGATAAATGTTTAATATCAGGGATGTTTCCCATGGACCTTGTCCTCAACATAGATCTGGTTGTGACCCCTGGGCGTTCTTTATGCAGTACCATAACATTTTGAGCTGTAGCAAGGTTAGCTATTTCCAATCTTCTAGTAGTGGCCTCAACAATCGAAGGAGTATCATGATCTTGTAAAGCAATACCATCTGCAGGAGAATCAATCCCATTAATGACAGCCTGATCACAATTTTGGTTTGAAGGGAGCTCCAAAGGTGGACGGACCAAATCTTCGGAGTGAGCAGCTAAAATAATATCCTGGTGTATGGGCACCGAGGAGTCATTAGCCAAATCAGAGGAATCCTTTTGTAGTGCAGGCTCGCTTTCATTATGTTGTTCCACAACATTAATAGTTGAAGAATTCAATGGGATATCCCCTCGCAGGCAATGAGAAGGAGACTTTGCAGGATCCCCTAGATCTTTGTCAGGAATAATAGAGTCATTAGCTAAACATGGACCACTCGAATCTGACGACTGTTTAGTGCATTCCCCTGGTTCTATATCATGAAAATTAGGACCATTAGTTAAAGAGGGACCATTCAAATCTGTTGACTGTTTTGAGCATTCACCCAGTGTGAAATTCCTTGAATTAATCAAAATAGGGCGATTAGGAAGAGTGCATTCTTCAGTGGCTCGTATTGAAACCGAATTTATTCCAGCTGTCTCCTTATGGTTGTTTACAGGTTGCCAAGTAGCCTTGCCTTTGAGGACTGCATCTGACTGTTTGGGCTTCACAATAGTAACCGAAGTCTTATGACCTTTACAATTTACTGCATTATGGCCAATGCGTGAACAATTTGAACAGTAAGGTGGAAGGTCCGGGTAAACTACAACCTGCCAGGCTCCCCCTCCTGGGAATCCAATCCAAACTCTTGGAGGACGCGGTTTAGAAATATCCAGCTCAATACATACTCGGGCAGCAGTTGTTTGGGATAAGTTCAACGTGGACTGATCAACTTTCAATACCCGACCAACATTACCGGCAATGGACCTAATCAAATGCTCAATGTAGAAGTTAACTGGAAGATTAGGAAAGGAAATCCATACCGGAAGAATGGGCGAGTCAGCCGAAGGATAAAATTCCAGAGTCCATTTGAAGAAACGGAATAGCCGACCATGAACCAAAAGCGTCTCCTTCAGCAGAAGAGAGAGATAATCATCATAGTTGTGAAATCTTAAAAGAAGATGCCTATTGTCCAGAGCGCTGATCATATAATCATCTGTGAATCTGAATCTGTTATTCAAATGAGTTCTGATATCTGAAAAAGGAGGCCTCCCCTCAGGGGTACGAGCTACCAAGGAAAAACACACCCCGTTTCAAGTGCGATCAACTCTTCAAGTTCCAAGGTACATGGCGCCATCCTTTGATCTTTTCATCCTTTCGACGTTGTTGGAACCTTGGTGGTGATCACGGTATGTCTTTCTCATCCTTTCATTCCCCATTTCTTTGATTCACATGTTTATGCATGTATTAGTTTATAGTGGGCGGGGTGGAACATAATAAATAATCTACAATTTTTTGGCGATCACGGTGGGACACCAATGCCCATCACGCTAGTTTTCATGCTCTTTTGCAAGTTAGGTGTGTGCATGTTCATGTTTGGGTAGTATTTCCTCCATTCTCCCATTGTTTTGGGTGTTTTTAGGCCTCTGGTGGCCTAGCGGTCTTCTGGTAGATGGAAAGGGGGAAATAAACGGTAATCTGGTGGACCGTTTACATATTTTAGCTGTTCAGTGCGCATGCTCATGATGCCCTATTAGTCGAGGCATAACTTTTGATCTCGGAGTCCGATTGCGCTGATTTTTTTTCCATTGGATAGCTCTTTGTATTGTCTTTCCATCAATATACTATTTGCACTATTTGGGTGACATTTGCATAGTCTAATATTGTCCAACCTTTTGAGTTTTCTGCATAAGTTCTGCAGGCAGGCTCAGGGATAGGTTCATAGGTTCGACTTTGATTGATGATTTGACTGCCTTCCTGACATCTGATTGTGCTAATTTTTGTTCCATTGGGTAGTCCGTTGTATTATTTTTCCATCCATAGCTTATTTGCATCATTTGGGTCTCATTTGCTTAGTTAAAATTGTCATCATTTTAGTATTTTATGCATAAAATCTGCATGCAGTCTGCGCACAGGCTCACAGGGGCAACTTTGCTCAGTGGTTTAATTGACCTCCCAACGTCGGATTGCTCTATTCTTGGGCCCATTGTGTATACCTTTGTATTAGCTCTCCATCCATGTACTATTTGTATCATTTGAGTCACATTTGCATAGTCAAATCTTGTCATCATTTTAGCGTTTTGTGCATAAAATCTGCATGTGGTCAGCGCACAGGTTCACGGGGGTAACTTTCTTGGATGATTTAATTGACCTCCCGAGGTTGGATTGCTTTGTTGTTAGGCTCATTGTGTAAACCTTTGTATTGTCTTTCCATCCATATCTTATTTGCATTATTTGGGTCACGTTTGCATAGTCAAATCTTGTCTCTCTTTTAGCATTTTGTGCATAAAATCTGCATACATGTTCAGGGGCAGACTCACAGGTACGTTTTGCATTGATCATTTCTTTGCCTTCCGGGTTCCGATTGTCTTGTTTCTTCATCCTGCCTTGTTGTCCTTCGTGTTATCTTTGTTTTCATGTATTATTTGCACTCATATCATTGTGTTTGCATAGGTAAATCTTGCTTTCATTTTTCACTTTTATACTAGATTTTTTTTTCATGCACTCCGGTGCACGTAGGGCCATGCATTGCATATCATAGTTGCATTCCTACCTTGGTAAGTGATCCTCTCGCCTCCATATTCCTTGGGGTCGACTAGGAGATCTTATCCGGGACTTCCATAAGTCTCTGCAAGCCGTAGATTCCCACACGGACGCCGGGCCGGTTGTACCTTTCCACCCCTTAGGCTTGTATTTTGCATACGTGTGAGTGAATTAACCTTAGTTAACCCAAAGTTTGGACCTTATTCCCATAGGATTCCGATCTTGAGGGAATTGTTATTAACTCAAATCATTAAAAGGTCTATTAAAACTTCTAAAATATTTCCCATCATATCAACTTGTTTGACTTAGGTGAAAACTCTCACATTGCATTGTTTATGTTGTTTGGGCTTGTCCAAGCCCATTAATGTTGTTTTGTGTTGCATTCACATATTCTTTGTTGTTAGGCCCATTTAGCTTAGCCCATTTTGTGCCTCTATTGTCTAGTCCATTGTCTAGTCCCATTGTCTTAGGTTTGTCTTCCCTTGGTCTTTGCATTAGTGGGTCAGTCTCCCCTTATTCTCAAGCCCATTAAGCCCTTGCTTCCCCACTTGTCTTCTCCTTGATATCTTTGTATTAAGTCTCCATTTTCCCTTATGGAGCATCATTCGAACCCCTTGTATCATTCTTCTACTCAATCTTCTTCCTATTCCCGCGTGTAATCCTCTTCCCACACGGGCCCATCTTCCCGTGGTCCCTCTTATCCATCCGAGGAACAGGCTAATCTCATGGCCCATCTATCATGCCTTGTTCGTCAAATGGACACGGCCCAGGCCCAAAGGCTCATTGTAAATCATCTTCATGGGCCCTCTTCTTTTAATGGGCCCATTCCTTCTCCTTCCCACGCTGCAGGCCCAACTTCTCATGGCCATTTCCATTCTAATGGGCCTTAATTTTCTAATGGGCCTTATCCTTCTTCTGCTTATGCTGCTGGCCCAGCTGGTCCTCATACCTACACTCATATTCCTTCCAGGCTCGCATATCTCTCTATTCCCGGAATGGGCCCTTCTTCTTCTCCGCCCGGATCTTCTTATCTGGCCCATTATCATCCTGTTTCATATTCACAATCTCTTGCTCAAGTTGGCCCGCATTTTTCTCGATCTCTCCCTACTCAGGAGACGATCACTCCAACCCAACGCCAACTTGATGAACTCCAACACCAAATTGATCCCAAAACCTCCTCGAGTGTCCCACTTGCATTTCAAAAGCTTCGGCTTCCACCCCCTTCTCAAATCCCCACATATCACCGTTATGGTGGAGTCGGTGACCCGCGTGTGCACTTAAAGGAGTTCGTTTATGAGTCGGCCCAGTTTCGACATGACCAACGCTTGATGGCTTATCTATTTGGTCTGTCATTGGAAGGCCCGGCTCGGGATTGGTTCTTTTCTCTTCCTCAAGAGCAGATCATGAGTTTTCAAGTTGTGCAAGGAAGATTTATTTAGCATTTTCAGGACCAGGTTGGGCTCAAGTATTCTATGGTGGATCTGGCCCATGCGAAGATGAAGCCCGACGAGGAGTTCTCTGCTTTTGTCGACCGCTGGCGTCGTCTCACCGCGTAAGTCCCAGGGCACATTCCGGAGCAGGAGTTGATCAAGATGCTAATTTCCAATGCAACACCCGACTACTAGTTCATCTTGGCCCTTAACGACATCACGTCCTGGCAACAATTATATAGCTGAGCCCGCTTCATTCGCCAACAAATCCAAGGTTCCCTTGATCCCGAGTCTCCACCATCCACATCCACTTACACCTCGCCCTCCACAAGCCAACCCTACGCTCCCATGAGTCAACCCGCCATGAGTCAGCCTTCCGCTTCTACATACCCATACACCTCAACATGTCAATCCTCCATGAGTCAGCCGTCCGCTTATCCATACCCTCATGTGTCTCCACCTCCATCTCCCCCGGTCAAGGGAACACCATATCCCGAGCAGGTGGATGCCGTATATATACCCCCTCATCCCGCTCCACATATGCCTTCACCAAATCTCTCCACCACTAGCAAAGCACTCTTGCCTATGCAACCTTCACTTCTGTCTCCACAACCTTCTCCACCATTACATATCCCTCGGCATCCACCTTGCCCGAAGTAGGATCCTCATCTTCCATTGCCAGAGTGTTTCACCGATATCTTTTGGGCCTTGATGGCCACTCACGCGTTGCCGCTCTCTCCAGTTGTGCCTTGCCGACCCGCGGTCGGGGATATGCTCCAGTTTTATGATTTCCATCGCCAGCAGGGGCATTTGGTTGAGGATTGTCCCGAGTTCCAGGAGTTTATTTACAGGTTGAAAGATAAGAAAAGGATTGATTGGGCCGCTATTCACGAGGTCATTCTACACCTTCACAGCAAGCAGTAGCAACAAGAAGCGCCGCCTAAGTAGCCGTCTCCCTTTCAAGGCCAGGGGCACCCCTGTGATCCTTCGTCTAGCGTTGCACCTGCTCTATCACCTACTACATCGCCTACCCTATCGTCTCCACCTACTGCATCACCTACCCCATTGATGCGGGACAGAAGTGGGGGGTCTCCTTCTTCCTTCTGATCATAGTCGCGCTATACCCTTTACGCACATTCTGAAGAACCCGCTATATCGTTTACACACATTCTCAGATAGCAGCAGAATGAAGAACCTCGACGTCGGGGCTCCCGTGGATGACTTTGGGGGTTCAAAACACAAGGGGAAACACATAGGACGACGAAGAACACATGGGGAATGCTAAAATTGAAATCAAACCAACCTAATACTAGCTAGAATAACTTTTGGGAAGGTGGATGTGGGGTGAGCGGCATGGGAAGGAGGGAGGACGTAGATGATGTTAGGGCCGTGAGGAAGCTTGGCTGGGGTCTCTCACCCGAACCCTTCGCAGGTACGGTGCAGCCGAGCTCCATCCAGACCTTAACAACATCTTGGCGGTGGTGGGGAAGTGGAATCGTTGGTTGGAAGAAGAACGAAGCTCTGAATGGAGCCTCACACTCGACCCCGTCTCAGAGCCGATGCATCCGAGGCTTCGATCGTCCTCCATTGAAGGGGAAAGGGAGAGGATCAGGGGAATAGAATTGGGCCTCGCACCCATAGAGGGACGGAGGAAGGGGGTTTCCAAAGATTGGGGAAGATAGCCATGGGCTACACTCAAGAACACTCATAGATTCATGCTTCGATTATGCTTAATCAAACGAAAGGGATACATATATAGGGAAAGGGGAAGACAAAACAACGCTAACACGTCGATTTACAACCATGGAAGATAGCAGACATCGAAGACTTTGAAGAGTTAGGCGCCGGGAAGTTGGACCATCTGCAACCCGTTTCTACCTGTGATCACGCTAGGGTTGACTGGCCCGTTCTTCATGTCGCGCTAGGGGACCCTAGCGCCTTCTGCCAGGTCGCGCTAGGGACCTATAGCGCCTTCATCTTTGGCCTGGAAGCTTGCTCGATTTGCTTTGGCTCGACAGCTGGCTTGATTCCCATCACCCATTACATTCACCATCTCCTACCCTGTCTGTTGGGTCCCGAAGGGAGGCAATCAAGAGGGGAGGGGTGAATTGATTGGCCAAATAAAAAATATTACTAATTGAAATGCTAGTAGGAAGGAAAACCTCAAACTAGAAATAATTCTAGTTAAGCAAACACTCAGCCTTACCCGAACAAGATCTCTCTCGCGAGTACACGAAGTAAAAATATGAATTCTAAGACGGAGAAAGAAAACGCTCAACTAACTGTGAAGCCCACTCGTTCAAATCACGAATAACAAACCACAAAGGAGGCACATAATTTTTAGGTGGTTCAGGTACACAAATGTGTCCCCTACGTCCACCCCTCACACGTGAGGATTAATGCTCCACTATGAGGTGAGCCACACACACGCTGTAACGACAGCCAACACACACACGGTAGCCTATCTCGGCCACCACACACACACACACGCTCTCGTATCACAGATCACGAGCACACACATATGAATGTGTTTCAAGATGATCAAGTATTACAGCAAATGTTCAAAATCAATCGGCAAAGACTTGAGAAGATTGGTAGTGGTTTAGAGCTCCCCCTTTCTCTCCTTTGATGGTATTTGAATGCTCCTACAGTTTGAGGACAATTCTTGAAAGAAGATGAACGATTCTTGCAAAAACGAGGTTGTAACTTGATTTGCCATGCAGCTTCCAGTAGAGGATTGATTGAAGACTTGAATCCACCTTCTTCCCTTCACATACAAGCTCGGAACAGCATGGGAGAAGCCCGGAGCAACTGCTTGCATCCTGCACCTGCAAAGTTTTGAGAGAGAGCTCAAAAATGAAAATATTGATCTCCTTGCTTAGGTTTGAGGCCATAGAGATGGCTATATGCGACCAGAATGGTCAAGGGACACGCTGGGGACAAGATCCATGAAACTTGGAGTAAAACAAGGTGGATCGATGGGAGTGGGTTGACAAAAGGTTCGTGGACGCAAAAAGTCCAAATTCACAGTTCCGCATAGGTGTCGACACCAGGTGTCGACACTTTGGGCAAAACACTAACCAGAAGCTCGAAAAACAAACCTGGACAATGGGTGTCGACACCTGGTGTCGACACCTGATGTTCAGGTTAGCAGACAGAAGCTGCCAGAACCAGTTTTGAGTAGGTGTCGACACCTGGTGTCGACACCTCCAAAACTGGTTGCTGGGAACACATTCTGGAACCAAGTGTCGACACTAGGTATCGACCCTTGCTGTTCCAGAAGGCCCAGTAACCCAGAGAAAGAGAATAATATACCAACTTCTTCAGAGTTAAAAGCATGATGAAATGTGAATGTGGGAATCTCTCCGAACCTGTAAAAATGCCAAGGAAACATCAGATTGATACACATCATAGAGCTTAAAAAATAACCATTCATTTCAACTCTCTTTAATGAAAGTAGGACTTAAAAGATATTACCAAGGTAGGCCAATTCAAAACAGATTTCATTTCCCATTTGAATGAAAGATCCATAACAAACCACATATAAATGTTTCCTTCATCAGTTTGCCTGAATTCACCATCGGTCTTCAGTTTGCTTGCTCATTTGTTAAATTGACCATTCACAAAGCATTTTGAGTATAAACCAATCTTCACCACACGATCAAAAAGATATTCATAAGAGTAGGAAGCCAGTACACTCTAAACCATGATCACACATTGCATTCATTAATCATCAAAACATATACATCCATACATCATAACCTCGGGGTCAAACACCGTCTTCATTCCCTTCACCTACCCAAGCCCTTGCTCAGGCTAGTGCCTCCCCCTCCTCCGTTCATTCTGCTATCACCGCTTCCACTCCCAACGCCGTCCGACGCATCGTGTAGATACGTTGACGATGGGCGCCACGGCCTTCCCCTAACCCTCCACCAACACCATCTCCACTACCCCCAGTGCCTACTTCACCATCTTCACCACCCTCATCATCGCCTAAACCGCCATCATCTCCGCTATCGCCTACGCCCGAGCCTGAGCAAGCCACGCCCTAGCCTTTACCACCACCCACATCTCTGCTTCCACCTTTACCTTCACCCGAGCCCATCATTGCCGCATTGCCTTCGCCTCCACTTGACATCATCGTACCCGTTGAAGCCTCCACACCTTCCAAACCTTCACATGTGCAACCCAAACATATTCCCTCTACTTCTCCATCCACTTCCACCCCACGGAGCGGGTGTGCGTTACCCATGGTGCCCCTTGGGTCAGGTCCCTAGGGGGACAATAAGCCAAGTCAGGATGATTCAATGCCGGTCATGCATTTCAAGATTCAGGATTTTATCTGTCGGATATCGATCCGCGTCCTGGTCCCCGGCTATTTTGGGGATGATGTGCCTCTACTTTCAAAGATGACAGTTGCTAAGAAGAGTTCCCTTGAGTTGATGCCAGTTTCTTCAAAAGCGAGGCCGGTGGCAATCTCATTGCTTGCCGTAAAGTTCACCATTGATGCTGTTGTTACTTCTCACTCCATTGTTGTTCAGTTCACTGGCCAAGAGGGGTTCTCCACCCGGATTGTGCTAACTCATACAGCCGCCAAGCAGATTATGCACTCTATGTTCAATGGGCAATTGGCCGTATCTTTTATATCCTCCAAGGACATTCTGCACATCTTATGTAATCTCCCTCAGTTCATTAGCAAGCCGGCCACGTCAACACCGTACATTGATCTCCCTCAGTTCCATCCTTTGTCTCTATCAAGAGGGCTGTGCTTCAAGGCTGATAACCAAGTGGAGTTACCGAACCTCATGCTTCTAGTGCCAAGTAACAGAACTCCAAGGTTTCATGCTATTTATCATTCTGAGGAGTTACCTGTTCAAGAATGTCCTCCCATTGTTAGCACGGGGTGTCTAGGGGCAACCGCCCCAATGAGGCTTCATGTTCATGACTGGGCCAAGCCATCTGCCAGATGGGCCCATTATTTGAGAAGATGTTGCAAGATATGAAGGCCGAAGGTCCAAGTTTGCGCCATGCGTGTCCAGTACAAGCAAGTTTCTGCCAAGAAGAGGCGGCTGCGCAAGTTTAAGGGCCGTCAATTGTGCACTCGGGGGTTCACTTCTCCTCCTTCTTCTTCATTTCATTCATCATCTTTTCTCTCGCTTAGTTCCCACCCTTGGATGGTCTATCTTCGCTCTTCTAGCTCTGTCTCCAAGATCCTCTCCTCCCCTCTCGGGTCCGCGAACCCCCACTCCTCATCCTTTCCCCCAAGGCCTTCAGTTTTTCCACCTGTTCGTTGTTCTAGGCCTCGGCCCATGTAATCCTTACGTCCCGATCTAGGGATTTATTCTTCTGATCCTTCTCCTCCGATATCTTTGGTATCCATATCTAATTCTCCTTCCTCGACACCATCGGGTGATTTTCATTCTCCTTCCCCGATTCTGTGGGGTGATTTTCATTCTTCTTCCCTGACTCTGTCAGGTGATTCTCCTTCTTATTCCCCGACCATGTCGGGTGTCTCCAATTCTCTTTCCCCGACCCTGTCGGGTGATTCTCATTGTAGTGACCCGGACTCTGGATACTGGATATACCCGATAGGACTACCGAGTAGACCCGATACCGCTTGGAACTTGTGAAGCCTCCCAAGAGCTGTAAAGCTCTGAATGGAAAAAGGAATGTCGTGTAGTACATTGAAGTCGCAGATATAACAGTAAGCAATTAAATTTCATTAGATCGGTTTGCTAAAGTAGCAGAAATAAAATTACTTTTTAAATAACAGTTTAAGTTTAACAATTATACCAGAGTCTAGTCCAAAAGAAAAGACAAGCAGTACAGTCCAAGAGAAAGAAGACGTACCCTGAGGTCGGGGGAAGCCCGACGTAGGTACCGCTGGCAACAACGAACGCGTCAGACCAGGAACCGCGAAAGCAGAAGACGGCACCCACCTGAAAAGCAGGGGTGAGCCTCATGTCACAGGCCCAGTAGGAGTCACGTAGATCCCCACTGAAAATAACGCAGTAACACGCTAAAATAGTAGGTAAACAGTATGAGTAGTAAAGCAGGAAAACTAAACTACAAAGCTGTAAAAGAAAATCAGAACGGAAGGAGCAGCTACATCTACAAGAAAAGGGAAAAGAAGTTGTACCTGAATGAAAACACAGCTACCGAAAGGATTTCGGCTCCCCACACTACTCCAAGCAGCAATAGAACAGCGGACCCTGATCTCACAGAGTCAGGTGTCACCAATCCGTCGACAAACTCAGGGCCTACTAAAGCAGACAAAAGCCTAGTAAGCACACAGACAGACTCTAAAGCACACACGACTCGATTGCCGTGCACGCTCTCCTAAACATGACTACATACACGACTGGAATGTCGTGCACACGACACAACACTGACCTCGGGCAAGACCACGAAAAGGCTAACCCAGAAAGGTCACAACAAGCGAAAAACACGAGAGTCACGTGTCATGTGACGGAAGCACCTCCTCACTAGAAGAACAGCCAGCTGCGTCCACTGACGTCTTATACTGCGCCTACAAGTGTCTCGTCTACTATGCCGCTGAGCACACGGTAGAGCCTAAGACACGCTCAGAACCAGAATAGGAACAATCGTAACGAGTGACTAGACAGGGTAACGCCCATCGGCGTCAGTCCAAAGCCCCTGACCACGTGTGCACACACCGACTCTTGCTGGAGAGCCAAGCCTCTAGCTAGTTTTCCCCACCCGACAGGACGCTACTGTACAGCGAGGGCCCACGGAAACTAGCTTAAAAACCGTATATCGGGAACTGCCACGCCACCACTCCCAAGTGGGTCGACACGTCGTAACGTGTTGCCAGACTACGACTAGTGGAGGCTCACTAGACACAGAACTCAAAACACGAGTGCTAAAGCACAGACAGGCAAGGAAGCACTATCGCACATACTACGAAGCACCAAGGTAGCACAACGACTACCAACAAACTCATGATAGGGCAACTAGACTTGTAGACACAATGATCCTTGAGTCAGAAGACTCAGGTGAAGATCATCGTACCAAACGGTACAAGCCGCCAATCGGTCTAATCCTAAGTCAGAGGAAACGACATGACTGTGCAAAATGACACACGGGGACATGAGGGGACACCAAGACCCTCAGCACACTTGGACAAGCAAATCAAGGTAAGACGATACCTCGAGGCATCCAGAACCATGTCTCGGACTGGACAGAACCGCCGAGACACACACAAGGTTACCTGTCAACCACTGGGCCACCATGGGTTGACCGAAACCAGACAATGACTACTCTACAGTAGGAAAGCGAATCCTACTTCAAGCAAGAAAATTCCTGGCAAACCTTCTAATGTAGTCTTAGCCCTCATAGGATGTCAAGAGACATCCACGGGACAGTGGGCAGACCACAAGGTCATACCAAGACATATCAGAAACTGAAACACCGGTAAACCAACCTCTGGGAGACGAGCGATCTATCCCTCGGCCGCTTAACGGCATAAGTAGTCGAGGAAGAAGTCGCTGCACTCACGGAGGTACTAAGGACTTTGGCGGTCAAGGGTTGGGTCGCCAGGGCACTGTGGCGGTCAAGGAATGGGCCGCTAGACACAGTTGACCCCAAACCGACTTACCCCGTCAAACCACCGTAGCGGTCTAATATAGACGCGCTACAAGGACCTGGCGGTCAAAGAATGAACCCCCACACAAACCGCCCTAAGACATAGACCTAATAAGAATCCGGTAAGAATCTAGGGCATTACATCCTCCCCTCCTTTAAGAAATTTCATCCTCAAAATTTAAGGACTAGCAAAGGAGAAGTAGGGAAGAACAACCCCAAGACACAACTTGAAATAGTGCGAATCTCGAGAAACACAATTTAGAGGGACATAGTAAGGCCATAATCACTTATACACTCTCTGGGTCGAGCACGACACAAGTGAACACAAGTTTGACACCTCCGAAACAAGGCAATGTCATTTATATCTCACAGGAAAGGAGACACGACCCATGCCACGATGACAGCTATCGGGAAAACAAAACAACGAGGAATCACGAAACCTAATGCCAGCTGAAGACTATATTGGACTTTCAGGACTCTGGAAACTATATATCTAGGATTCCCATATACTTCACACAATAATGCTCTGATATCGCCTGTGACGACCCAGACTCCGGATATCGGATATACCCGATAGGACTACCGAGTAGACCCGATACCGCTTGGAACCCGTGAAGTCTCCCAAGAGCTGTAAAGCTCTGAAGGGAAAAAGGAATGTCGTGTAGTACATTAAAGTCGCAGATATAACATTAAGCAATTAAATTTCATTAGATCGGTTTGCTAAAGTAGCAGAAATAAAATTACTTTTTAATTAGTAGTTTAAGTTTAACAATTATACCAGAGTCCAGTCCAAAGGAAAGACAAGCAATACAGTCCAACAGAAAGAAGACGTACCCTGAGGTCGGGGGAAGCCCGACGCAAGTACCGCTGGCAACTACGAATGCGTCACACAAGGAACTGCGGAAGTAGAAGACGCCACCCACCTGAAAAGCAGGGGTGAGCCTCGTATCACTGGCCCAGTAGGGGTCACGCAGATCCCCACTGAAAAATAACACAATAACACGCTAAAATAGCAGGTAAACAGCAGGATTAGTAAAGCAGGAAAACTAAACTACAAAGCTATAAAAGAAAATCGGAACGGAAGGAGCAGCTACAGCTACAAGAAAAGGGGAAAGAAGCCGTACCTGAATGAAAACACGACTGCAGAAAGGATTTCGGCTCCCCACACTACTCCGAGCAGCAACAAAACGGCGGACCCTGATCTCACAGAGTAAGGCGTCACCGATCCGTCGACAAACTCAGGGCCTACTAAAGCAGACAAAAGCATAGTAAGGACCTAGACAGACACAGATAGACTCTAAAGCACACATGACTCGATTATCGTGCACGCTCTCCTAGACACGACCACATACACGACTGGAACGTCGTACACACGACACAACACTGACCTCGGGCAAGACCACGAGAAGGCTAACCCGGAAAGGTCACAACAAGAGAAAAATACGAGAGTCACGTGTCACGTGACGGAAGCACCTCCTCACTAGAAGAACAGCCGGCTGCATCCACTGACATCTTATGCTGCGCTTAGAAGTGTCTCGTCTACTATGCCGCTGAGCACACGGTAGAGACTAAGACACGCTCAGAACTTGAACATGAACTACAGTAACGAGTTACTAGACAGGGTAACGCCCGTCAGCGTCAGTCCAAAGCCGCTGACCACGTGTGCACACACCGACTCTTGTTGGAGAGCCAGACCTCTAGCTAGTTTTACCCACCTGACAGGACGCTACTATACAGCGGGGGCCCACAGAAACTAGCTTAAAAACCGTATATCAGGAACTGCCACGCCACCACTCCCAGGTGGGTCGACACGTCGTAACGCGTCGCCATGCTACGACTAGTGGAGGCTCACTAGACACAGAACTCAAAACACACGTGCTAAAGCACAAACAGGCAAGGAAGCACTATCGCACGTATTACGAAGCACCAAGGCAGCACAACGATTACCAACAAACTCAGGATAATGCAACTAGACTTGTAGACACAACGATCCTTGAGTCAGAAGACTCAGGTCAGGATCGTCGTACCAAGCGATACAAGCCGCCAATCGGTCTAATCCTAAGTCAGAGGAAACGACATGACTGCGCAAAACGACACACGGGGACATGAGGGAACACCAAGACCCTCAGCACACCTGGACACACAAACCGAGGTAAGATGATATCTCGAGGCATCCAGAACCATGTCTCGGACTGGACAGAACTGCCGAGACACACACAAGGTTACATGTCAACCACTGGGCCACCGTGGGTTGACCGGAACCAGACAATGACTACTTTACAGTAGGAAAGAGAATCCTACTTCAAGCAAAAAAACTCCTGGCAACCTTCTAATGTAGTCTTAGCCCTCATAGGATGTCAAGAGACATGCACGAGACAGTGGGCAGACCACAAGGTCAAGCCAAGACATATCAGAAATTGAAACACTGGTAAACCAACCTCTGGGAGACGAGCGATCTATCCCTCGGCCGCTTAACGACATAAGTAGTCGAGGAAGAAGTCGCCGCACTCACGGAGGTACTAAGGACTCTGGCGGTCAAGGGTTGGGCCGCCAGGGCACTATGGCGGTCAAGGAATAGGCCGGTAGACACAGTTGACCCCAAACCGACTTACCCCGTCAAACCACCGTATCGGTCTAATATAGACACGCTACACGGACCTGGCGGTCAGAGAATGAATTGCCACACAAACCGCCCTAAGACAAAGACCTAATAAGAATCTGGTAAGAATCTAAGGCATTACACTCATTCTCCTTCTCCGACCCTGTCGGATGATTCTCGTTCATTTTCTCCGACCACGTCGAATGATTTTCCTTCTCATCTTTCTACTCACTCGTCTTCACCGCTCCTGGGTTCATACCCTTTTTCATGTTGTTTTAGAGACTTTAGCCCGCCTTGATCTCAGTTAATCTCCATTTCTTCTGTATTCGGTTCCTTGTTATCAGGGTCCCTGTGCCTTAACGAGGGAGTTCTAGCCCTCGTCTCTCTTCCTTTTTATCCTTCTTCGTCTAGTTTGATGTCTGCCGCTCCTCCGTGTCGAGGAATCTTGAAACGTTGTCATCCTCTCATCTTTGTCCTGTCAAGCAAGGAATATGAAGCTTGATGATCAAGCTCTCGCTTCAAGATGCTATTTTCATGCTATGGATTTGCAAGGTATCTTTGTTTTGCGTAAAAATATGCTATCATTGTTATCACTCTTATTATTATGCCTGCGCATTGTTATAATGTTGTTTCCTCAACATGGGTTGAGTGGATTTAGTTCATTAAGTTTGCTTATTTTAGTAAAAAAGGAGTCACTTCTGCAGCATCCTTAGACTGGTGATAGCTCCGTGCTGGGAGTCTAGTTTCTTTCCCCGATCGTTGAGGGTGACCTTTTAGCATGGGTTTTTCACACACTACATGGCGAGCCATAGTCGATCTCTCTTTGGCACACCGTTGCTGCTCGGCCAAGTGCAGGGGCAAGAGATAGATGGATGAGATGACCAACCTAGGCACTCCCTAATACGAGAGAGGTCTCAAATAGGGACAGCCTTGACCCTCGTGAAAGTGAGCTTTAATGCAATATCTAGCCAATAAGGGCTCTCAAAATAATCAAAGTCAAAATGAGAATCAATAGCAAAATTATGAAATCAAAGGCATGGCAAGAGTGGCAGTACAGTTCCCCGCGGGACGTTATGATCCCGGTCGCGTGCGTGCCTGATAAATATGGGATTAAAAATCAAAGACACAAAGCCCCGGCGCAACAGACTCAATCTTTGAGGGCTAGTGCCCTGGAAGGAATTCGAGTCTTGATATCTCCCATCCTACATAAAGCTTGTCTCCAATCTTCTTCTGCTTCTCCCTCTTAGGCTGGGTTGTATCCCGGGTATGGCCTTAGTAGGGGCACCGTTCTTTAGAGGAGGTTGGTTGTGACAAGCCACCCTTATATGCACGCCTTGCTTAAGAGAAGCCTTTAATGAAAGGGGGGGGGGCGACGATCCTTGGCCGGTAGTTTGAGCCCGTCCTTGGGTGCTGCAGATTGCTATTTGAAAAATTCCAAAAAAAGAAAAAAATTAGATATTGTTAAAAATCTAAAAAAATAAGATATTGTCAAACATCTAAAAAAAAAGAGATATTGATTCAAATAAATAGATATTATCAAAAGTCCAAAAAAGTCAAATATTGTTATAAAAAAATCAAATATTGTTGAAAATCCAAAAATCTAAAAATATTTGTCTTTTTTTCCTTATGAGGATAGGTATAATCCGTTTGTTAAGTGTGCAGCTTGCAAGTTGCAGGTGTTCAAGTTTCCTTGCTCTACCTTTCATTTTATCTGGTTCCTGTTTACATCTTTCAGATATGTTCTCTCTTCTTCAATCATATCTCTCGATCTGTGCTGAAGCTTGTGTCCTTCTTAGCTCTCGCTTCGCTCCATCATGTCTTCATGAAAGAGCATTGCCTCACGATTATGAACATGGCGGTTCTGCCTCATCTGATCTTGGACGTTGATCGAAGAGCATATTTGTCATGTCTTTTATCCCGTCGTGTCCTTGTCACGTGTTTATGTCCCTCCGTGTCATCCCACGCATGTTATTTTGTCCCTCACCGCGTGTTGTTAGTTATCTTGCATATGTTGTTAGTCGTCCCTCTACACCCCATGTGTTATCCCAACCGTGTGGTCATCCCTCATATTCTTGTCCCAACCGTGTGTTGTCCCACCGCGTTGTTATCTTGTCCCACCATGTTCATCATGCATACATGTGGTTTGTTCATGTCATTACATATGTGTGCTTGTTTGTCTTTATTATGTTATGTTGCATTGTTTTCCATTCATTTGATCATTATTTTATGTTGTGTTGTTTGTCGTTCAGTTGATGGTTATGTTATCTTCATTATGCTCATGCTTATTTGTCATGTCTGTCTTATCTATGAAAATTCATAAAAATCGCAAAAAATGTCATTTCGCTTGGCAGGTAAGTCAGGTATGGCTCTCTATCCCTGCTCACTATTGCATTACTATATGGTATATACATTATTATAGCCTCTCGAGGACCGGCTAGTTGTCCGTGTGTTCTAGGATCTTATGTTCCCCTTTAACAAAAATGATGATGATCTAGGAGCATACGGTTAATCGTTGGATAAGCCGTTAGTTTGAGTCAGGTGGGGGGACGATGGACTCTGTCTCGCACGCCGTGGTTGCAAGAAGACCCTTGACCCCGTCTTGGCTTGGTCTAGCAATAGTATTCTTGAGTACTTTCTATTTTATGCTTGCTTTGCATTCGTTTTGATGATTTTTTTGTTTTTGCCCAACTTGCATCATGTCATTTTGGGCATCCATGTCTCGTGATTTTCTCAAGATTTCTCCTCAACAATGGTTAATTGCACTTCAGCTCTCCTGAATAAGAGATTTTCATTCCACTCCGAATTTGAACCATTTCTCTGATCTGCCCACTCGATCTGGTTGGCCAGCGTGATTCCTGTCTGGATTTTATCTCAGTTTCACTTTCCTCTTCCAGCTTTTCAGCTCTGTTTCCTGCCGACCCACTCATTGCCCGTGGATTATGTCCCCAATGAGGCTGGTCGTGTTTCCCTTTCCCTTAGTTTAGTTCTCCAGGCATGTCTCATTCATGTCATCCATTCCAGGTGGTTAGTTCAGTGTTTTCGGGAGAATTCATGTCGCTTGTTGGTTGTGACGGGTGTCTTTCACCTTGATGCCCGCTTATCAGTTCTCTCTGCTTCATCTCCATTTCACGTTGCTTTTGCTTTCGCTTCATCTCTTCTCATTTTACCTCCGCACCGCTTTTGCTCATTCCCTTGCAAAGTGGACATCAAGCAGGGGCATCTGTTGACACCCATTTTTAGCGCGCATGTTGCGTTATCTCTCTTATTCACCATTTTTGATGTCCCAAATTATCCATTATTTTGGAGCCTGTCTTGGATGGATTTTGAGCATATTTCATCATTCCCTATCCTTTGAGACTTCGGAGATCATGATTTGTTATATCCTTTGAGTTTATCTTATCAACTTCCAGCTTCCAAGTCAGCTTACGGCCCATTTAGGCTGGCTTTCATCAAGCATTCGGCTCTCTTTCACTTCGCAGTCTTGAAAATGGTCCTTTTTCACCCCATTCGTTTCTCTATTAAATATGTGCCCTTCACCAAAGTTGTTCGATTTTTCAAGATCTACAACTTCTTGTTCTACGCCATTAGCCTGTTCTGCAGCAATTTCAAGTTATTCACATTTTTTCAGCAGACTGCACTGTTCACCAAAAGAACCATCATTTTTTCTATTTTCTAGCCCCATTTTCTCAATCTTCTAATCGTCTTTTCATCTTGCTATCTTCATGAAAGTTGTTCATCTTTTAGTTATCTATAATTTTTTCTTCTACCACTTTTGCTAGTTCTGCACCGTTTGGGAGATATGATCCGATTTCCAAAGTCGCGCGAAGTGTTCCCAAACGGTCGTGTAAACGACCATTTCTTATTGCAAACGGTCGGTCGACCGACCGTTTAATCCCTACCGGTCGGTCGACCAACTGCTAAGCAAACCGCTAAGAGTCCAACCAGCACTGGACTCTCTCTGAAAACTGCTCGATGGGCCTATCTTGTGGTTGCCATAACTTCTAGAATACAACTCCGAATTGACCCCCGTTTGTTTCTATCTCTTACCCTTTATATTATCTTGAGTTTGATCCATAGAACTTAAATTTTCATTGGGTATATCTCTCGGAATCTTGGTCAAAGTTCTAGATTTAGGTGTCTATGGACGCACTTTTTATTTAAAATCGTTGTTTATTTGTTTATTGGTGTTTATTAAGTGCGTGGGCGTGCCAGTCACAAAATGACGATTTATTGTGCGCTCGATCTGACTAATCAGATGATTGTGTGGTTCGTGTCGGGACTAGAACCCGCCGCGCCGTAAAGGTCACGACGTTATTTACATCCCCTCGGAGAGGGGAACTCCCTTGATTAATCACCGGGAATCAGGGCCTCATGGCCAGAAAATTAGTTACATGAAAAGTCTATTAGGAAGCATTGAAATCCCCGTACGAGGGTGAGAAGAAAGCATTCGAGATCTTGTCGGTCACTCAAGGGACCATTTTGATATTCAGACGAGCGTCCGGCCTCAGAAAATCATGATCGTAACGGGGAAAACCGGAGCATATGTATGCCGGGGTACGGCAAATTTATTGTTCAAAGGGACGGGAAACGTTCTGTTAAATCTCGATTAGAGCGGTAGGAAATCGATAAGTTTGTCAGCTCGGTGCAAGATCAAGCTACGACCATACTGCGGTGGGCCCCCCGCGGTCGAAGTCGGGCTCACGTGGGAATCGTCAATATTTTCGGTGCCAATGGGGCAACGGGAGGATGTCCTGGGACCAGATCTGAGAACCAATGTGCGTTCGAAGAGAGCGGGCTATAGGCCGAGGATATGGGTCAAGCAATGACCATGATCGGGGCGGACCCGAGGTCTAAGCATGGCCCACTGAAGCCTTATTGATATTCCCATGCAAAGGGTCCGGGGATGACGAGAGCCTTCTCATCCCATTCAGATTTTGGTTGTCACACATGGACCGCTTTATGTTCGGACAAAGGTCCGTGTTTGTAGCGTAAGAGACGGTGACAAATCGTACAAATACCTACCGTGAGTACGGCAAGTTTAATGCAAATGCGGGATCAGATCCCGATATATGTATGTCGGTCACTAATGGACCATTCAGTATTTGGACGAAAGTCCATATTCGAAGCATCAAAGACCACGACAAAGACATACGGATGTCTGCCGTAGGTACGGCATGTTTCCTGTGGGTGCGGGATTGGATCCCGGTATATACGTCGGTCACTAACGGACCATTCATTATTCGGACGGAAGTCCGTATTAGTAGCGTCAAGGACGACGATAAAACTGTACGGATGTCTGCCGTAGGTACGACAAGTTTAATGTGGATGCGGGATCGGATCCTGATAAAGACAGGTCAAGCTCACGAACTATCGACCCGTGATAAGTTTGGATCATGGTCACATCCGGGCGAGGGCTCCCGAGATCCAAGTCCGATGCCATGGGGCGTCATTACTTTTCTCTTCACACACAGTCCGGGGAAATGAAGGTTCCAAGGTATGCGTGCATGTCGGTCACGGTCGGACCATTCATTGTTCGGACGCGAGTCCACGTTTGAAGCATCGAAGACGACGATAAAACCGTGCAAATGTCTGCCGTAGACACGACAAGTTTAATGTGGCCTTGCGGGATTAGATCCCTGGAGAAGCGGGTCGAGTTAACGAACTATTGGCCCAGACTGTGTTCGGATCATGACCATGTCGGGGGTTCCGAGGTCCACGTCCGATACCACAAGGCATCATTGATTTTCTCTTTGCACCGAGTCCGGGGGAGTGAATTGTTAAGTGTGGAGCCCGAACTCGCCATCGTGCACCCTCGCACGCGGATCGACCTGGGCGGTCAGGTCGTGGGGTTCGACCTACCCGGTCAGGTCGTGGGGGTCAAGGGGGCAACGCCCCTTGCTGGGGTTTCCGGGGGCAGCGCCCCCGGAACAAAATTTGGATTATGGAAGGGGGAAACTTTTGATTAGTTTTATTCATTAGCTTCAAGTCTTTTCTCCTGTTGGTTGATCATTCCTTCTCTTTTAGGCACGCCGGTTTAAGGGAGAAGCCAAAGGATGGGCGCGCCGGTTAAGGGAGAGCAAGGGGGCGCACCAGTTTAGTGAGCAAAGGGGGTATGCGCCGGTTAATGGAGTTACAAGGGGGTGCGCGCCGGTTATGGTGTTACAAGGGGGGTGCACGCCGGTTACGGTGTTACAAGGGAGGGGCGCGCCGGATTAAGGGAGCTCAAGGGGCGCGCCGGAATAGGGACACTAAAAGGGGGCGCGCCGGTTTAAGGAAACCAAGGGGCGCGCCGGAATAGGAGGGGGCAGGGCACTATTCATTCCAAGATTTGGGAAGTGGATTTGAGTGTAGAGTTAAACCGGCGCGGGGGGTGAGCACGCCGGATTAGCCCGCGCCGGATTAAGGGGCACCGGGTTAAGCTTCTATGAGGCATTCTTTTATTCAGTTGGCTCTGTTTCTTGTTTCGTTCAACTGCAAGTTAATATGTTGATTGATTTATTCATCTTATTGATGGATTAAGCTTGTGGAAAGAGAGTTTAAGTGTTTTGATCATTTGTTAAGGTAAATTAGCGTGAAGGTTCAAGTGTTTTATTGGAGGAGTTTATTGTACAAGGTAGTTCAGTTTGATGCAGAGGCTTCAAGCATAGGTTGCTCCAGCCCTCGGAGAGTTTAGTTTGATTCGTTTGTTCCTGGCAAAAAAATGGGCAGCACCTCCCCCGAACTGAGGCTTGCCAGAGACAAATAGGGGAACACCAAACGGAGCAAAGCTCCGGGGTGAACCTCCAAACTCGTAGTGAGGCCTCCGTTAACCCATAAGTGCCTGTGGAGACTGGAGGACCAGCCTTCAAGAGTTCCAGCAGCTTACAGGTGATGATTTCATAGGCGGGATGAATGTGTGCCTCAAGAGGGCCATGAATATTCATCCGTCGATGAACTCCTTCGAAGGCCATGCTACGGAGGAGCATGCTTCGAAGGGCCCTGGATGAGGAGAAGGAGGAAGGGGAAAGAAGAAGAAAGACAAAGGATCGGGTTTGCCAAAAGGGGCCTTCTGTTTATTCATCCACCGAAGGGGGGAAACGGCTCAAACCCAAGAGATTTTCATCTCAAAAGAAGAGAAAATGCATTGTTGAGGGGAAAAGGAAAGAGATACATGGACGGGGAAGGGGAACATAGCACAAGCTCTCCCCCCTCCGTGCTCACCTCTCTTCTCTCACGCTCACTCTCTTCTTCTTCACCTCACGGGCGCCGGGGAATGGAGCTTCTCTTCTCTCTTTTTCTTCTTCTCTTCAATGGCCAGCCAAGGGGTTCTAGAGCTTTTTTTCTTATCTTTTCAATAGCCCATCGGGGGGGGGGGGGTTCGAGCCTCTCTGGGGGGGGGGGTGGTTCGAGCCTCTCTCCTCTTCTTCTCCAGTGGAGCATGCCTTTTATAGAAGGGACAGTGGGGGAGAGGATTCCCGCCACCTCTGCCTTGTTCGCAACAACGTTGTTGTTGTGTTGGATGCTGCTAATTCACGCCGTACACTGGTGCTCATCCTAGGACGGGATGTTCGCAGGTCTACCGGGAGATCTGCTGCCACTTCTCCACCGTGGATGCATGCCTTCACCGTTGATGCCGATGCGCTGTCGAACGGAGTCGAAGACAGAGCTCGATAGCATTGAATGCTATGCCCCCTAGAACCTGCCCCAAATCTGATAGGAGAACAGAGTATCGGGGGGCAGATGGGATAGAATGGGGTTAAACCGGCGCGGCCAGGGGGCGCGCCGGATAACCATAGTAAAGAGCCCGCCATATCACCCAATGAATAGGGGCGCACCGGATCAGCAAAGGAAGAGGGGGCGCGCCGGTTTAAGGGCCATACAAGGGTGCGCTGGTCTAAGGCTATTGGAAGGGGCGCGCCAGTTTAAGGACCATGCAAGGGCGCGCCAGTTTAGACTTCATCTCGGCTTCACGGCTATTCGGATGGACGGTTGTCCTCCCGTGTTGCTTTTGTTGTAATGCACCGCCGTCGGGGTGTTTAGTTCAGGGCCTCTGAATCCCGATTCGAAACTTTGAGTGATCTCCGGCACGTGCCGAACATGTGTCCGAATTCCTGAGTTTCTTTTGATTCGGCCTTCGATAATGCCGACTGGAGAGCTGGGGCCATTTCTTCAGCCCGAGGGGCTTCTTTGTTGGGTGGAAGAGCACCGGGTAGGTATTCATCTTGCTTGGAGGAGGCATAGTGTTTATTCGGCCCTTCCGTCTTTGACTTGCTCTCGAGTGCTGAGACGTGCATGTCGCATGATCATTATCATTTTTTTGATGTCCACAAATGCCCCCCGCTCGTGGGTGGCGCAAACGAGGGACGAGTGCGCGGGGCCTGCGAGTGTAGAGCTCTTCGATAGGACATCTGTTCTTCCGAGCCAGTGGGATGTTGGTCCGGTGCAAATTCATGAGAAAGCGCTCACTCCTTCAGCGAAGGGATGAGGGGATCACTTCACCGCATATGCACGCAGACTGAGATGTCAGAGTGTGGGTTTAGTTATCGGCATGGGGTGAATACCGAAGCAAGAACGAAGGGTCTATGCGTCGTCTTAGGCAAGAGGCCTAAAATGACTTAGATGAGACCAATCCCAAGGGGGAGTTGGTGACTCGTGCTGGGTTTAGGAGAGTTGTTCATTCATCGACTCGGACGTGAGGTCCAAGCCGGATGCTTTTGAGAGGGCTCTGACGGAGTGGGATGGATTTTATGCATTCGGGTGGAATGTTCGAAGCGAAGGGCTTATTTGTTGGTGCCGATAGGGTGTCGGGAGCTGACGCAGTCTATTCATTGGCACAGGGGTCTTTCATTCATTGACTTGGACAGAAGGTCCGAGCCAAGCAAGGAGGTTCTTTTTGTTCATCGGCTTGGACGGAAGGTCCGAACCAAGCAAGAAAGTTCTTTTTTTTTTATTCATTGACTTGGACGGAAGGTCCGAGCCAAGCAAAGAAGTTCCCTTCTTTTTTTTTCTCTTTTTTTTATTGACTTGGACGGAAGGTCCAGGCCAAGTAAGAAGGCTCTATCTCTTTTTATTCATTAGCTTGGATGGAAGGTCCGAGCCAAGCCAAGAGGTTGTTTTTGTTCATCGACTTGGACGGAAGGTCCAAGCCAAGCAAGGAGGTTCTTTTTGTTCATCGACTTGGATGGAAGGTCCGAGCCAAGCAAAGGTGTTCTTTTTATTTATCAACTTGGACGGAAGGTCCAAACCAAGGGTTTATTCGTCGGTGGGACTGGGAGTTGTAATATTGAGGTGGTCTATTCATTGACAAGGGGTGAGTGCCAAAGCAAGGGTCTTTTATTCATGGAACCAGACGAAAGGTCCAGACCATGGTTTATTCATCGATGTCGACGGGGAGTCGGGGACCGACGTGGTTTGTTCATTGACACGGGGCTATTGCCAAAGCAAGGGTCTTTTTATTCATGGAACCAGACGAAAGGTCCCGGCCACAGGCTTGTTCATCGATGCCGACGGGGTGTCGGGAGCTGATGTGGTATGCTTGTCCCTTTTTTTCTCTTCATTAGTGCCGACGAGGTGTCGGGGGCTGACATGGTTTATTTGTCTTTTCTTCTCTACATCAGTGCCGACAGGGCGCGGGAGCTGACACGGTTTGTTTATCTTTTCTTCTCTTCATCAGTGCCGACGGGGTGTCGGGAGCTGACATGGTTTGTTTGTGTCTTCATCTTTTCATCAGTGCCGACAGGGTGTCGGGGGCTGACAGGGTTTGTTTGTCTCTTCTTCTCTTTGTCAGCACCGACAGGGCATCGAGAGATGACGTGGTAAGTTGGTATCTTCTTCTCTTCATCAGTGCCGACAGGGTGTCGGGCGCTGACATGATATGTTGGTCTTTTCATCAGTGCCGACGGGGTGTCGGGAGCTGACCTGGTTTGTTGGTCTCTTTGTCTCTTCGTCAGTGCCGATAGGGTGTCGGGAGCTAACATGGTTTGTTGGTCTATTTGTCTCTTCATCAGTGCCGACGGGGTGTCGGGAGCTGACCTGGTTTGTTGGTCTCTTTGTCTCTTCATCAGTGCCGACAGGGTGTCAGGAGCTGACCTGGTTTGTTGGTCTCTTTGTCTCTTCATCAGTGCCGGCAGGGTGTCGGGAGCTGACAGGGTTTGTTGGTCTCTTTGTCTCTTCATCAGTGCCGACAGGGCATCGGGAGCTGACGTGGTTTATTCATTGGCCTGGGGTTAGTGCCAAAGCAAGGGTCTCTTTGTTCATGTAACCAGACGAAAGGTCTGGGCACTGGTCTTATGCGTCAGTGGGACTAAAAATATTTTGATCTCTGGCGGGACTTGACGAGTCGACATCCCTCGGAGGATTTGATGATGATTTTTCTCTCTTCTTTTTTTTTTCTTCTCTTTTTTTCTCTTCTTTTCCCTTCTCTTTTTCTTCTCTTCTTCTTCTTCTCTTTTTTTTTCTTCTTTTCTTTCCCTTCTTTTTTCTTCTTCCCATCTTTTTTTCTTCTTTTTCCCCCCTTTTTTTTCTTCTTCCCTTCTTTTTTCTTCTTCTTTTCTTCTCTTCTTTTTTTTTTTGAACAACTTTGGATAGCTGTCGGCACAGACGCTGATAATGAGATAGCTGTCGGCTAAACGCCGATAATGACATAGCTGTCGGCTAAACGCCTATAGTTAGATAGCTGTCGGCTAAGGGCTGATAATTAGAAGCTGTCGGCTCTGGGGCCGATAATTGAAAGTTGTTGGCTCTGGGGCCCATAATTGAGAGCTGTCGGCTCAGGGGCCGATAATTGAAAGCTGTCGGCTCTGGGGCCGATAATTGAAAGCTGTCGGCTCAGGGCCGATAATTGAAAGCTGTCGGCTCAGGGCCAATAATTGAAAACTGTCGGCTCAGGGCCGATAATTGAAAGTTATCGGCGCAAGGACCGATAATAAAAAGTTGTCGGCTCGGGGGCCGATAATTAGAAGCTATCGGCGTGGGAGCCAACAATTAGGAAGTGAGCCACGAGGGCAGAGAGGAGGGTTTATTCCTTTAACGGTCTAGACGGTGGGTCCAAATTGAAAGGGATTCGTCGCCTAAAGGGACGGGGAGGAAAGTTTGTTGATTCGACAAGGATGTTCGTCACCCGGAGGGACGGGGAGAAGAACTTGTTGATTCAATGGCCTGGACGGGAGGTCCAAATCAAAAGGGGTATTCGTCACCCGAAGGGACAGAGAGAAGAGTTGGTTCATGTAACGACCTGGACGGAAGGTCCAAATCAAGAGGATTATTCGTGACCCCGAAGGGACGGAGGGGTGGTCAAGTCGATGACACAGGCTAGTGTTAGCGCAAGGAAAAGGGGATGATTCCTTACCCGAATGGCAGGCTCGGGCCAGGGTGAAAGGTTGTTTCATTCTTTAATGCGCCAGGGGTACCAGCTGTATGAAGGGACTTTTAATTCTTTGGCTGGACGGAAGGTCCGAACCAGAGTGGAGAGAATTCCTTTTTTAGTTCTCTACCCAGATGGAAGATCCGATCTGGAGTGGAGAGAATCTTTTTGTTCTCTGGATGGGCAACAGGCCTGAACCAAAGTGAAAAGAACTTTTTGTTCTCTAGCTGGACGGAAGGTCTGATCTAGAGTGGAGAGAGTCTTTTTAGTTCTCTAGCCGGACGGAAGGTCCGATCTAGAATGGAAGGAATCTTTTGTTCTCTAGCCGGGCAGAAGGTCTGATCTAGAGTGGAGAGAATCTTTTTTGTTCTCCGACTAGACGGCAGGTTCGAGCCAAAGTGAAAGGATCTTTTTGTTCTCTAACCGGACGGACGGTCCGATCTAGAGTGAAAGGACCTTTTTGTTCTCTAGTCGGACGGAAGGTCCGATCCAAAGTGACAGGGGTCTGTTTGTTCTCTGGCTGGGCGACAAGCCTGATCCAAAGTGAAAGGATTTGATGTTCATCAGTGCACCGAGAGTACCGGCTATGAAATCCGAACCCAGGAAAGTAGGTGACGAGGGCCGGAGTTGATGTTGCAGAAGTAGGCCGTGAAGGCTGCAATTGGGGAAGCGGGCTATAGAAGCCGAAGTTGGGAGGTTAGCAGGCCGTAGAGACGGGAAGTAGGCCATGGGGGCCAAGATTGAGCTGTACGAGCCAAGAACTGGGAAAGTAGGCCGCAATAGTCGAAATTGAGTTTATATTTTTTTTATTATTTCCTTTATTCAAGCATGCAGGCATTCATCAGCAAGCATAACATAAGTATAAATAAGACAGCTCCCTCTATAGAGGATGGGATAGGGACATCCCCGTAATTCACAAATGCGGTGCGGGCCATGAGGCACGACTAAGGGGTGGTGCGCCCGTCAAGAGGATATCGCATGTCTTGCATGCACAGCTTAAATTCACGCATTTCACCCGAGACAATCCTCTGTGGAGTGGAGGAGCAAACGTGTGAGCAAAAGGCCCTAAACATAGGGATATGCAGGTTTTCTAAGCAACACTCGAGGGTTACTCTAGCACCTACACATGAGTTTCAGGCTCTCGATTTTGGTAGCTTCGCACAGCCCCCATTTGTTTATTTTGGTAGCGGATTTCACCGTTCGGCGCGAGTCTCCTCATTTGTTTCAGTGGAGATTCCCGACTACTAGGATTCATCCTTGTCATAATTTTATTGCGGATTCCACCGTTTGACGCGAGTCTCCTCATGTGTCTCAATGGGGATTCCCGGCTACTAGGCTTTGTTCCTTATTGAAATTCGCTTCACCTTTTCGCGCGAGTCTCCTCATGTGTCTCAATGGGGATTCCCGGCTACTCCGATTCACATTTCTCTCTATTTTTTTTTCTTTGCATCATTTTTTTTTCTTTCTTTTTTTTAAGTGGGGGTAGGTAACTTTTTCCTCACGATTACCTTTCACGCGAGTGCAGGAATTCAAGCATCCGTAGAGTGCTAAGAAGAAAGTCAGGCAATCCCTATGGTTAAAGACCATTGAACACATTACATGTGAAGTGCGGGAGTGGTGCCTCAGGTTTATTTTGTGAGTTGGGCTCAGCAATTTAACCATGACTCTTCCCCTTAACGTGTGCACCCGCCATAATTGGGTTCCCTTCGAGCGTATGCCGTGACGCACGTGCATCCGGAATCGGGGCATCGTTATTATTTAGCAAGGAAACAAGGTCCTAGAAAATTCCAAGGAAGTGTATTATTCTATATTAAGCAAACATGCAAGCAGGACAGCCGAGCATTTTTTTGGTCTCTTTTGGTCTCTTTTTTTTTTGCGTAAGAACATATTGTCGTTACGTATAAGTGTAGTGGTAGTAAAAGGTATTAGGGGAGCGGGCCGCAAGAACCGAAATTGGGGAAGCAGGCTATGAGAGCAGGAATTGGGAAGCGGGCCGCAAGAGCCGAACTTGGGAAACAGGCTGCAAGAGTCGAAATTGGGAAGCGGGCCGCGAGAGCCGATGTTGGGAAGCGGGCTGCGAGAGCCGAAGTTAAGAAGCAGGCTACAAGAGCCACAGGGAAGCGGGCTACAAAGGCCGAAATTGGGAAAGCGGGCTCTAAGAGCCGAAGTTGGGAAGCAGGCTACAAGGGCCAAAATTGGGAAAAGGGCTGCAAGAGCCGAAGATAAAGGTCTCTATTTTTTTTGTTCTCTGGCCGGGGCAGGATCCGAACCAGAGTGAAAGGTCTGTTCTTTGATTCTCTGACTGGGGAAGGGTCCGAACCAGATTGAAAGTTTGATTCTTTGATTCTCTGGCCAGGGGAAGGATCCTAACCAAAGTGAAAGGTTTATTCTTTAATTCTCTGGTCGGGGCAGGATCCGAACCAAAGTGAAAGGTCTGTTCTTTGATTCTCTGGCAGGGAAAGGATCCGAGCCAAAGTGGAAGGTTGATTCTTGATTCTCTGGCCGGGGAAGGACCCGTACCAAAGTGGAAGGTTGATTCTTGATGCTCTGGCCGGGGAAGGACCCGAACCAAAGTGAATAGGTTATTTCTTTGATTCGAAAGCTGTCGGCTAGGAGCCGATGATTAGGGTAGCTATCGGCTCGGAGGCCGATGATTAGAAGCTGTCGGCCAAGAGGCCAATAACGGGATAGCTGTCGGCTCGGAGGCCGATGATGGAGTAGCTATCGGCCAGGAGCCGATGAGTGAAGCTGTTGGCTCAAAGGCTGATGAATAGAAAGCTGTCGGCTCGGAGGCCGATGAGGGGATAGCTGTCGGCTCGGAGGCTGATAAGGGAAGTAGCTGTTGGCTCAAAGGCTGATGATTGGATAGATGTCGGCTCGGAGGCCGATAAGTGACTAGCTGTCGACTCAAGGGCCGATAATTAAGTAGCTGTCGACCCGGAGGCCGATACTGGATAGCTGTCAACTCATAGGTCGATGGTAGAGTAGCTGTCGGTTCAGGGGCCGATGGTGGGATATCTGTCGGCTTGAAGCCCCGATGGCTGAGTATCTATCGGATTGAAGCCCCGATGGCTAAGGGTTTTGTCGATTTAACGCCCCGTAGGTGAAAGGTTTAGTCGATTTAACGCCTCGTCGGTGAAAGGTTGTGTCGGTTTAAGGTTTAGTCGGTTTAATGCCCAGTCGGCGGAAGGTTTAGTCGGTTTAACGCCCCGCCAGTGGAAGGTTTTGTTAGTTTGGACGAGAGGCCGCGACGCCAACTTCAAGAGGGGTCTATTTGTTGGATGGCTGAAGGTAAAGGGTGAAAGACCATGTCTACCTCAGGGCTCACTTTCTTTTCTTCTCTTCTTCTTTTGTGCGGGGAGGCGAGTGGAGAGACCACGTATGCCTGATGACTATTCTTTTCTTTTCGGCTCTTCTTTTTATTGTGAAGAGGCGGGTTCGAAGACCACGTCCACTTCATGACTGTTCTTTTTGTTCTGCTCTTCATTTCTCATTGATGCCCCCGGATTGGGGTGTATTCTTTTAACGTGCCCCCAGGTTGGAGTGTAGCTTTTCTTCATCTGCCCCCTAGGTCGGGAGGTAGGCCTCTTTGCTTTTGTGCCCCTCGGCAGGGGTGTATTCTTTTGGCTTCTATGCCCCCATGGTGGGGTATATTTCTCCTTCAAATGCCCCTAAGCTGGGGTGCCTCTTCTGCTTCCTATGCCTCCAAAGGGAGGTATCTTCCTCTTCACATGCCCCCGGCACGGGGTGTATCTTTTGCTTCTTATGCCCCTGAAGGGGGAGGGTAGTTTTATTTCACATGCTCCCATGAGGGGTGTGTTTTGCTTCTTGTGCACCCAAGGCAAGGTGTGTATTTTCTTCACGTGCCCCTAGATCAGGGTATAACTCTGTTGCTTATCGTGCCCCCGGACCGGGGTAGATTCTTCTGCTTCTTCCACCCCAGAAAGGGGTATATTTCTCTTCGTATTCCCCTAAGCCAGGGTGTAAACTTTGCTTTATGTGCCCCCAAGTCGGGGTGGATTCTCTTCATGTGCCCCTGGGTCGGGGTGCAACTCTATTTCTTCTCATGCCCCCAAGTCAGGGTAGATTCTTCTCACATGTCCCTGAGTCAGGGTGTATTCTATTCATGTGTCCCCTAAGCGGGGTGTATCTTTTTCTTCTTATGCCCCAGAGCGGGGTGGATTCTATTGCTTCTCATGCCCCAGAGCGGGGTATGGTATTTGCTTCTTATGCCCCCATGGTAGGGTGGATGCATGCTTCATGTGCCCCCATATCGGGGTATATTTCTTCCTCGAATACCCCTGAGCCGGGGTGTAACTCTGTTTCTTCTTATGCCCCCAGGTCGGGGTAGATTCTTTTCACGTGCCCCCAAAGCCGGGGTGTAACTTTGTTTCTTCTTATGCCCCCACGTCGAGGTAGATTCTTATCATATGTCCCCCGAGTCGGGGTGTATTCTCTTCACGTGCCGCCTAAGCGGGGTGTATCTTTTGCTTCTTATGCCCCAGAGCGTGGTGGATTCTTCTTTTTCTACCCTGACACACTGGGGGATGCTTGCTTCTTGTGCACCCAAGGTGGGGTGTAATTCTTCTACATATCCCCGTAAGCTGGGGTGCATTCTTTACGGCTTCTATGCCCCCGTGGCGGGGTATGTTCTTCTTCAAATGCCCCTGAGTCGGGGTGTATTCTTTCGTTTCTTACACCCCTATGGAGGGGTGGATGAATGCTCTCTTCTAGATTCGTGGCCATGCTCGGCCTCATTGCTATAAAGTATTCCCCACGGCGGGTAGGAATTCATCAAGCTACAGTTGCGACTTGTCGGATCTTCTAACAGCCACTCGAGGGGTCGTCGTATGCCGGATAGGGGTAGCAGGGAGGAGGAACAGGCCGGGGCATTGCACCGCGGGATTGGACCCTCCTAGAGCCGGGCGGGATGCCATCCTTCTTCTCGTTCTCTTGGTTAGCCATGCTTGCCATTTTTTTTGTCCTTTCTTTTCTTCTCTTCTTCTTCTCTTTTTTGTGTAATAGACCAAGGTGGGTGTGCAGGAGAGCTCTCACCCACTCAAGGAGGGGATGAGTGGTTCGCTCCACCGCATCAATCCCACAGTAGGAATCTTTGTTCAGCGCAGGTCCCAACGGATATGGACGTACAACCCTCTCTCGCCAATTCTTTCTCTTCCTTTTTTTTTCTACTTCTTTTCTTTCTTCTTTTAGCGGCCTTCATGATTTCTGGAAGCTGCATATGCCTCGGAGTAGTGTCCCTGAGGTCACAAAGACAATTGCGCCTAGTCCGGCTTTTCTCCTCATAGGGCCAACAAGGACAGCACCTGCAATTCATCAAAGCAGACAAACATCGTTTATTAGGAGGCCATGAGGCCCCGAATCCCGGTGAAGAGATGAAGGGTGGTTTAAGTCCCACCGGACATGCCAGACTTGTGGACGCACTTTTTATTTAAAATCGTTGTTTATTTATTGATTGGCGTTTATTAAGTGCATGGGCGTGCCAGTCACAAAGTGACGATTTATTGTGCGCTCGATCTGACTAATCAGACGATTGTGTGGTTTGTGTCTGGACTAGAACCCGCCGCGCCGTAAAGGTCACGACATTATTTACATCCCCTCGGAGAGGGGAACACCCTTGATTAATCGCCGGGAATCAGGGCCTCATGGCCAGAAAATTAGTTACTTGAAAAGTCTATTAGGAAGCATTGAAATCCCCGTACGAGGGTGAGAAGAAAGCATCCAAGATCATGTCGGTCACTCAAGGGACAATTTTGATATTCGGACGAGCGTCCGGCCTCAGAAAATCGTGATCGTCACGGGGAAAATCAGAGCATATGTATGCCGGGGTACGGCAAATTTATTGTTCAAAGGGATGGGAAACGTTCTGTTAAATCCCGGTTAGAGCGGTCGAAAATCGATAAGTTTGTCGGCCCGGTGCAAGATCAAGCTACGACCATACTACGGTGGACCCCCCGCGGTCGAAGTCGGGCTCGCGTGGGCATCGTCAATATTTCTGGTGCCAATGGGGCAACGGGAGGATGTCCTGGGACCAGATCTGAGAACCAATGTGCGTTCGAAGAGAGAGGGCTATAGGCCGAGGATATGGGTCAAGCAATGACCATGATCGGGGCGGACACGAGGTCTAAGCATGGCCCACAGAAGCCTTATTGATATTCACATGCAAAGGGTCCGGGGATGACGAGAGCCTTCTCGTCCCATTCAGATTTTGGTTGTCACGCATGGACCGCTTTATGTTCAGACAAAGGTCCGTGTTTGTAGCGTAAGAGACGGTGACAAATCGTACAAATACCTACCGTGAGTACGGCAAGTTTAATGCAAATGCGGGATCAGATCCCGGTATATGTATGTCGGTCACTAACGGACCATTCATTATTCGGACGAAAGTCCATATTCGAAGCATCGAAGACCACGACAAAGACATACGGATGTCTGCCGTAGGTACGGCACATTTCCTGTGGGTGCGGGATTGGATCCCGGTATATACGTCGGTCACTAATGGACCATTCATTATTCGGACGGAAGTCCGTATTAGTAGCGTCAAGGACGACGATAAAATCGTACGGATGTCTGCCGTAGGTACGACAAGTTTAATGTGGATGCGGGATCGGATCCTGATAAAGACAGGTCGAGCTAACGAACTATCGACCCGTGATAAGTTCGGATCATGGTCACATCCGGGCGAGGGCTCCCGAGATCCAAGTCCGATGCCATGGGGCGTCATTACTTTTCTCTTCACACACAATCCGGGGAAACGAAGGTTCCAAGGTATGTGTGCATGTCGGTCACGGTCGGACCATTCATTGTTCGGACGTGAGTCCACGTTTGAAGCATCGAAGATGACGATAAAATCGTGCAAATGTCTGCCGTAGACACGACAAGTTTAATGTGGCGTTGCAGGATTAGATCCCGGGAGAAGCGGGTCGAGTTAACGAACTATTGGCCCAAACTGTGTTCGGATCATGACCATGTCGGGGGTTCCGAGGTCCACGTCCGATACCACAAGGCATCATTGATTTTCTCTTTGCACCGAGCCCGGGGGAGTGAATTGTTAAGTGTGGAGCCCGAACTCGCCATCGTGCACCCTCGCACGCTGATCGACCTACGCGGTCAGGTCGCGGGGTTCGACCTACCCGGTCAGGTCGTGGGGGTCAAGGGGGCAACGCCCGTTGCGGGGGTTTCCGGGGGCATCGCCCCCGGAACAAAATTTGGATTATGGAAGGGGGAAACTTTTGATTAGTTTTATTCATTAGCTTCAAGTATTTTCTCCTATTGGTTGATCATTCTTTCTCTTTTAGGCACGCCGATTTAAGGGAGAAGCCAAGGGATGGGCGCGCCGGTTAAGGGAGAGTAAGGGGGGCGCGCCAGTTTAGTGAGCAAAGGGGGTGCGCGCCGGTTAATGGAGTTACAAGGGGGTGCGCGCCGGTTATGGTGTTACAAGGGGGGGTGCGCCGGTTATGGTGTTACAAGGGAGGGGCGCGCCGGATTAAGGGAGCTCAAGGGGCGCGCCGGAATAGGGACACTAAAAGGGGGCGCGCCGGTTTAAGGAAACCAAGGGGCGCGCCGGAATAGGAGGGGGCAGGGCACTATTCATTCCAAGATTTGGGAAGTGGATTTGAGTGTAGAGTTAAACCGGCGTGGGGGGTGAGCACGCCGGATAAGCCCGCACCTGATTAAGGGGCGCCAGGTTAAGCTTCTATGAGGCTTTCTTTTATTCAGTTGGCTCTGTTTCTTGTTTCGTTCAACTGCAAGTTAATCTGTTGATTGATTTATTCATCTTATTGATGGATTAAGCTTGTGGAAAGAGAGTTTAAGTGTTTTGATCATTTGTTAAGGTAAATTAGCGTGAAGGTTTTATTGGAGGAGTTTATTGTACAAGGTAGTTCAGTTTGATGCAGAGGCTTCAAGCATAGGTTGCTCTGGCCCTCGGAGAGTTTAGTTTGATTCGTTTGTTCCTGGCAAAAAAATGGGCAGCACCTCCCCCGTACTGAGGCTTGCCTGAGACAAATAGGGGAACACCAAAAGGAGCAAAGCTTCGGGGTGAACCTCAAAACTCGGAGTGAGGCCTCCGTTAACCCATAAGTGCCTGTGGAGACTCGAGGACCAGCCTTCAAGAGTTCCAGCAGCTTACAGGTGATGATTTCGTAGGTGGGATGAATGTGTGCCTCAAGAGGGCCATGAATATTCATCCGTCGATGAACTCCTTCGAAGGCCATGCTACGGAGGAGCATGCTTCGAAGGGCCCTGGATGAGGAGAAGGAGGAAGGGGAAAGAAGAAGAAAGACAAAGGATCGTGTTTGCCAAAAGGGGCCTTATGTTTATTCATCCACCGAAGGGGGGAAACGGCTCAAACCCAAGAGATTTTCATCTCAAAAGAAGAGAAAATACATTGCAGAGGGGAAAAGGAAAGAGATACATGGACGGGGAGGGGGAATAGAGCACAAGCTCTCCCCCCTCTGTGCTCACCTCTCTTCTCTCACGCTCACTCTCTTCTTCTTCACCTCACGGGCGCCGGGGAATGGAGCTTCTCTTCTCTCTTTTTCTTCTTCTCTTCAATGGCCAGCCAAGGGGTTCTAGAGCTTTTTTTCTTCTCTTTTCAATAGCCCATCGGGGGGGTGGTTCGAGCCTCTCTCCTCTTCTTCTCCAGGGGAGCATGCCTTTTATAGAAGGGACAGTGGGGGAGAGGATTCCCGCCACCTCTGCCTTGTTTGCAACAACGTTGTTATTGTGTTGGATGCTGCTGATTCGCGCCATACACTGGCGCTCATCCTAGGACGGGATGTTCGCAAGTCTACCGGGAGATCTGCTGCCACTTGTCCACCGTGGATGCATGCCTTCGCCATTGATGCCGATGCGCTGTCGAACGGAGTCGGAGACAGAGCTCGATAGCATTGAATGCTATGCCCCCTAGAACCTGCCCCAAATCTGATAGGAGAACAGAGTATCGGGGGGCAGATGGGACAGAATGGGGTTAAACCGGCGCGGCCAGGGGGCGCGCCGGATAACCATAGTAAAGAGCCCACCGTATCACCCAATGAATAGGGGCGCACCGGATCATCAAAGGAAGAGGGGGCGCGCCGGTTTAAGGGCCATGCAAGGGCGCGCTGGTCTAAGGCTATTGGAAGGGGCGCGCCGGCTTAGACTTCATCTCGGCTTTGCGGCTATTCGGATGGACGGTTGTCCTCCCGTGTTGCTTTAGTTGTAATGCACCATCGTCGGGGTGTTTAGTTCAGGGCCTCTGAATCCCGATTCGGAACTTTGAGTGATCTCCGACGTGTGCCGAACATGTGTCCGAATTCTTGAGTTTCTTTTGATTCGACCTTCGGCAATGCCGACTGGAGAGCCGGGGCCATTTCTTCAGCCCGAGGGGCTTCTTTGTTGGGTGGCGGAGCACCGGGTAGGTATTCGTCCTGCTTGGAGGAGGCATAGTGTTTATTCGGCCCTTCCGTCTTTGACTTGCTCTCGAGTGCTGAGACGTGCATGCCGCATGATCATTATCATTTTTTTTGATGTCCACAGTGTCCTAATACAAGTCAAACTCAATTTTGCTATGCGATGGGCCTACCTTCCAAGAGCCATATCTTCTAGAATACTTTTCCAAATCAAGTCCCATTTGTTTCTATCTCTTATCCTTAGTATTATATCTAGTTTGATCCATATAACATGATTTATCTTGGACTATATCTCTGGGAATCGTGAGAGGAAGTTGGGGCTTTTTCTGAAGACTCTATATAAATTACCCAGTTCGCAGTGGCGATGGGGGGCTCTTCTTCAACTTGAGGCGAAGCCATGCTGCACCGCCGACTCAATCCTTTGACCCTGACTTGAAGAGGAAAGTATTGGCTTTCCATTGCATCCTTTTGGGCTTAATTTCGTGATCTATATTCTTAGTTCTCCTATCCCCAAAATCATAAATCATCACAAAACACTATTTTCTGCACTTTGTCTGCATTTTTCTCCGTTTTGCATGCACGTTTTCCGCAGTTGTGCTACGTGATTTTCTCATATCTTTGCTTCATTCTCATCACAACATAAACACCTATTATTTCCACCCTTCCACAGGGGTTAAACACCTCCCCCCGGTGAGTTTGCCCTCAACTTCTACCCCTATTTTATCACTACGGGATTGATACTACACTTCATGATCTAATGGATTTTTATCTTTGTGTTTTAGCTTTATTTTACAGGAGAGCATGATATGAACGCGAGGCCCTGTTCTTCTAGCCGGCTGGAGGACGAGGAGGTTTGAATCTACATCGCTCCCACACCCCGTTTCAAGCGCGATCAACTCTTCAAGTTCTAAGGTACACGTCGCCATCCCTTGATCTCTTCATCCTTTCGGTGTTGTTGGAACCATGGTGGTGATCATGGTATGTCTTTCTTATCCTTTAATTCCCATTTTCTTTGATTCACATGTTTATGCATGTATTAGTTTAAAGGGGGCGGTGTAATGCCCCATATTTTTTTGGATATTTTTCGGATCATTTTTGTGGGTCTCGGAGTGTATTTTGTGCTTTACACGTGTTTTTCCCTGATGCATCTTCGGAACACTGTACAGGGTGAACCGCGACGTTCTCTAACTCCAGGATAGTATCGGCGCGTTGTACTACTTCCATGGATCACAGAGGTAATTTTTTGTAATTTTTTGAATTTCTGCATTTTTTTGGCCTTTTCTATATATATTAACCTCCTTTTTCTCTCTCTCCCTCACTCTCATTTTCTCACGCTCTCCCTTCTCACCCTCTCTTCTCCGGTGGCCGGTGGAGCGGGGCGGGGGCGCAGCGGGGCGACGCGGGCGAGGAGGATGGTGAGGATGGGTCGAGGATCGGGGGATGGAGGCGCGTGGAAGCTCGGTGGCGTGATCGCGAGCCGGCGAGGGTGTAAATGGCATTTCTTCGCGGATCGGCGTCCTTGGGGCGTGAAATCTTCGTTGGATGTAGGGAGATGGACCCCCAGCTCATGCCCTTCCTTTCTCGCGAGTTTTGTAGGCCATGGTGAGCCGAGAGGGCCTATTTGTGCATTTTGGGGAAAATTTATGTTTTTGGGGTGTGAGCCAGATCTCCCATTTCGTGAGATTTTTGACCGATCTAAAGGCATAGATGCATGCTAGGAGACTTGGGGATGGATTCCCCTTTGTTTCCCCATCACCCGGGGGTGATTGGGGAGTGGATCAGGTTTTTGGGGCGTTTCCCGTCGTTTCAGGTTCGGGACGCCTTAGCGGTCATTCCAAAGACCGCTAAGGGCTCCAAGCGGACCAAGGGTAGACCGCTAGGGGTCTCCCTATGTCGGTTCAAGGCTGACGGCCACGCGATAGACCGCTAGGGTCCTTGGCGGTCTAGGGTGCGACCGCTAAGACCGCTTGAGCTTCATGTGTTCCAAGGGTTTGGCGGCCCAAAGGCGGACCGCCAGCGTCGTTGGCGGTGCAGTAATAGGCCGCTAGGCTCTGCTTCGCGGTCCAAGGGTAGACCGCTATGGGTCCGTGGTTTCTATGTGTAGCGGTCCAATGTTAAACTGCTAGACTATCCTTGGCGGTCCAAGGTTAAACCGCTAGGCCTTGTGGCAGTTTAGGGTTAGACCGCTAGGAGATTTTCATGTTCGCGATGTCGGTTTCACGTTGTGTTGGTCTCCGGTCGACCCGGTTGTGACCCAGTGGTTGACCATCGGCCTCGTGAGTGTCCCGGACACCCCGTGAGTTCCGTGTCCGTGTTTCTGGGGTGTCTGGAGGTATCGTGTTATCTCGATTAGCGTGCCCATAGGTGTGGTGGGTCTGGGTGACCCCATGTGTTCCGGGCTCTTGTGTTACGCTAGGTTGATTCACCGTGTATCGGTGTGAGTGCGGTGGGGTCTCCCCCGCATGTCATAGGTTCTCCGGAAGATGATTCCCGAGTGGGCCATGTGTGTGGCCTTGGACTGCGAGTCCAGTTGCCAGCCTGGGGTTGGAGGTTTCCCGCTTTTCCGAGGGATGGGGAATTGGTGTGGTGGCTTGTGAGCTACCTTGGGAATCGTACTTCTGTGCTCTTCGCGTGGGCCGTGTGTGGCCTATGGACTGTGAGTCCAATTACCCAGCCTGGGGCTGGAAGATTTCTTAGTTCCCTTTTTGAGGGAATGGTCTCAACAGTGGCTAGCTGCTTCGTGAGATATCGTGCCAAGGTTTCTGACCAGGGTTAGGGTAGATTGACGGCATGGAGCCGTTTGGTGCAACGGTCTTGAGCCCGAGTCTTGTGACTGAAGGACCATTGGATTTAGTAAGTCTAGAGGACTGTCCAGAGTATAGTGGCTCGACGCCACTTGGTTCTTCTTGACTTTCGTGCAGGGTGCGTGCGTGTTTCTCAGAGTTCTCCTCAGACAGTGGTCACATCAGTGACTCCCCACTAGTCGTAGCCTTCCGACACGCGTGTGGTCCCACCAGGGAGTGGTGGCGAGGCATTACCCGAGAGAGATGGCTTTAGGTTGGTTGCCGTAGGGCCTCCTACTGTGGCGGCTCGAGTCCGGGCTGGGAGAAATACGAGCTAGAGGGCCTGACGTAGCGCAGTCAGTCAGTGTGTGCACACGTGGTCGGGGACTTCGGACGCGTGCTGACGAGCACGACCCCGCCTAGACCCTTGTTCTGTGTTCTGTGGTTACTTGTATGGTGTCTCAGTCTCCGCCTGAGGCGCCGTAGCGAGACACCAGAGGCTGTGGACTAAGTCGTCAGTGGACACATCCGGCCTTACTTTTGGTGGGCAGGTACTCTTGTCACGTGAGCCGTGACTCTCCTGTTTCTGGGTTCTGTTCCCCGTCTACGAGACGTGGCTTTCTGGACCATCCGATATTTCTGAGGTAGTGGCCAGGGTGCCAGTGGCTTCACCAAGGTTTCGTCGTGCCAGTGTGGGACTACACTGTCCCGGTTGGTCGTGCCTGTGTAGGCAGACTTTTATGGCAGGGTTGCCGGGAGTGTTCCTTGGTAGGCTTGGTGTTAGAGTGGTCCGGTTCCCGATGGTGAGATCGGGATTTCTCTTTCTGCTTGACCGATACAGTAGGAGTAGTTCTAGTGCCGAGTTTTGACCGGCCAACGTGTTTACTGTTCCTTCTGCTACTATTATTCATGTAGTTACTACTTTCCGTACCGCCGTTGTTCTCAGTTGGGGTTCCGCGGGATCCCTACTGTGCCAGTGACAGGAGGCTCACCCCTGCTTTTCAAGTCCGACGGTTCTTCCTCGAGGATCGAGGGTACTGTGCTCTTAGTTGCCAGCTAGCCGGGCCGAATGTTCACTTGGCATGTGGTACGTTTTACTGCTTTAGATTGTACTTTCTGTTGGACTGGACTCTGTTGTAGTAGTCGTTTATTTATTTGAAACATTACAGTGATCAGAGTCCATATGGTCCAGTACAGTCGACAGCTGGCATAGGGTTTCGTACATATTTTTCGCTTTATTTTTCGCTTGAGAGCTTGAGTGCGCTACATGGCGCTGTGAAGGTGGTTGCTGTTCGCAGCTTTCGTGCCGACGTGGGGTCTAAGGATCGTGGTCGAGAGCTTTCTCCCTCATCGGTGGTGGCCCCGGTTATGCTGCGTTGAGCAGAGGTTGCCGGTAGACGCTGATTTGCGGTGCTGTGTTCGAGGTTTTTGCAGTGATGTAAGGTGGCTGGCAAGGATTGGTTGTGATTAAGTGGCCGTGAGTGTACTCTGAGGGAGCTGTTGTCGAGTCTGGCCACTCCAGCTTGAGGTTATCCAGCCCTTGAGGTGTTAAGGTTATGGTTTAAGGTGGCAGAGCGGGTGCTCTGATCGAGAGGTGCGCTTGGATGAGCGGAGAATCTTCTTGGTGAGCTACTATTTTGTCGAGCCTGATGTTCTTGTCGTGCTCTGGGGCGTCAGAAATGACGTGTCGATCCAGTTTGTTTTTATGGATTTCGAGGCAAGATTGGGCTGTGGTGTCCCAGTAAGTCTTGCTCCTGCGCTCTTGTGTGCGAATGGGTTGTGTTCGTCTTGGTTTTGGTTTGAGTTGTGAAAGTTCCGCGGTGAGTTTCGGGACTTGAGGGTGAGCGTTGAGGATCGTCAATTATGGCTTGTGTTGCAGCTCTTGGCGTGCTGAGTTGTAGTTCGAGGAATTGCGTGGTGGTGCATCGAGAGATGCTGTGATTGTGGTCTGATGTGACACTCACCTGTAGACACCCAATTTTGGCCGATAAATTGAGCATTTTCTTTGTTCTCCTAGTTAATGCCCCAATTGATCCTTAGTTGGTTGATTTTCTGGGATGTCTCTCTATTCTTGACCCAACATTTAAATTCCATACCTTGGATCTCGTCTCGAGTTTGGCATTCCCGCGCTATCCGCTCTTATCGCTTTCTTGTTCATAGCACATTGAGGATCTAATTGAAGTTATCATTTGAGCAGTTGTTATTTCTTGACATTTGATCATTATAGCATCCACTTTGGATGTTATTCTCACTCAACATTTGATTAAATGGCTGCCCAAAGAATACTTCTCTTTTTTTTAAATCATTTAATGGGCCTTTAATTATCGCGCTATATCGTCATAGCGCGTTCTTCATGAACGCGCTATGGACATATAGCGCGTTACCAGGTAGATCCCTTTCCAAACCGGACTCCCTTCTTTCGACTCAGAGTCCTCATTTGGTAAGTTTCTGATCGTGTTTCTTATCCAGGAAGGTTTCTAAACCTAGTAGGAGCCTTTCCCCCTCATTAATTGGCAGGATTACCTCAATTTGAGCGGCCAAATCATCGGATTGATTTGAACTCCGACCTAGGGTTGCTTCTTGATCTTTTTCCTATAAATTGCACCCTTTGGCCGTCGTTTTCAAGGGATGCCACTCGAGATGTTGATGAGTAGGAGGAAGCTCTTCGTGCCAAGTCAATAAACCCTCACTCCTCGCACATCCAAGGGAGTATTTAGGGGCTCTTTTCGTGTTATTCCTCTTTCTACTTTTTCTTTCCCCAATTTACGAATTTTAATCTTTGCATAGCATTGCATATTGATTTCAAAACACTCCTTTTACGAAATACATGCATACACACACACCACACCTATCTTTTGCCCTTCCATAGGGGTTTAAAAAACCACCAAACCCCCAGGTAATCGAGCCCCCCGTTTGCATGCTTTTGATTAAGAATAGGGGTAGATTCTACTAAAATCTTGATCTAATGGGCCTTTTGTTTGTTGTTTATGATTGTTTGCAGGCACTAGAAGACTAATACGTGGAGCCCTTGCACCTTGGCCGGCCTTGGAGCAAGGAAGGAACGAATCCAAATAGCCCGCTTCCTATCTGATATTGCGCTATATGTTCCTAGCGCGACCTGAAGAACGCGCTAGGACGATATAGCGTGTTAATCTCCAGGCCTACGGCTGGCCCCTCATGAATTTCTGAGGTATGTAGCATGCCCCTATTTTAGTCTTTTATTATTTGGCATGTTTCTGGCCTCAGTGGCGATCACGGATCTTATTAATGCATGTTTCACCCCTCTTTTATCATCGACTTTAGCGCTTTTATCTTGCTAAATTATCTTGCTAAATACACATTCATCAATTTTGGGGGGTGTTCTAATCTCATGATTCACAAATTGGCTATCACGGTGGGACCCTTTGTGCTACCACGATCGTGCTTCTAGTTACCTGCTTGTCAATACATCAATGTGTGTGTTTATTTGATTTCTGGGCCTTTCCCCGCTGTCGTTGATCGCGCTATGTGTCCATAGCGCTTTCTGTAGATCACGCTGGGGACATATAGCGCGTTCATCACCTGAGGGTATTCTCAGGTACACCTTCTGTTGGGGTTCATCTCTGGTGGCATCTTGTATATTTCTTGCTGTGTACTTACATATTTTTGTTTTATTTGTCAGTTCTAGTGTAGATGTTCTTGCATAGCATGGCATTCATCTTTGCATTTGGTTTGAGAGACCTCCTCTCTCTACACTAGGATCCCGCACACCTTTCTTGGAATTGGAACAACCCTCCATTGAGCATTCCGTCTCTTTGGACCGGAAATTCCTTTCCAAGACCTCCGTAAGTCCCCGCACCCGTGGATTCCCTCACGGACGCCAGGCAGGTTGTACCTTTGAAGACCCGGGTTTAGTTGGCCTATACATGGTGAGAGAGTGTTCCTAGTTGGCACCGGAGAAAACCACATTCGAAACTAGGATCATCCCTTGAGTGATCACACCAATTTGCATAAAATCATTAATTCACCAAGGTTCAAACAAACAAAAATCAACGGTAACCATTCCAACTTGTGTGCTTCTTTGCAAATTATTTTGCTTGAACTTTGACTGCATAATGGCTTACCTTGATAAACAAAATAACATGTTTAATCTTAATGAGGATGCACAACCTAGCACATCCTATATTCCTCAATCTCAACATGCTCGTCATAATTCTCATCATATTTTCAAGGGACCATATCCTCATTCTTATGGTGTTGCCCGGCCCATGGGTAATGTCCAATCTCATGGCCCCTCGATTCAATCGCGAGCCACTACTCCTACGGGGCCGTCTCCTCCTGACGATGAGAAGGTCTCCCAGATCTTGCATGCATTAGATCATCTCACCCCTCAACAAATCCAAGCCCTTGAGGCCGTTGTTGAGGGTGCATCTCGTTCATCTCATCCTCCTTCCAATCCTACGCAGGTGGCCCATCACCCACTTCCCTCTTCTACTCACATTCCTACTCGGGTAGCCCATCACCCATCTCCCCCTATTCACACTTCTCCTCGGGTGGTCCAATGCCCGCCTCCTTCTATTCCTCCTCCACCACGGCCCTAAATCCCATTTATTCCTTGCAACCCGGCCCATCCGAGTCCTTCTTTGGGTCATCCCATTAATCCCCTTCCATGGCCTTTTTATGCGGCCCCTCCTTCAAGGCCATGCCAACCCTCTGTTGCTCAAATCACACCCCTCCAACGAACTCTTCTCGACAAAGTCACTTTGTTGGAGGAACAATTAAAGAGGGTTACGAGCCCACGGCCCGCTCCTCCTACTCCAGTCAATCCCCTTTATGCGGCTCCGAATGACATTACAAAGATGGAGGAAGATTGGAAGGATAGGAGGGACGACTACGGCATCGACAATGCAAACAAGCAAGAGCCGGCGGGTTTCAACGTTCAAGTGGATGCCATCCATCCTCCACCCATTCACCCAAGTCACACATATGGCCCTCCACCTCCACGTACACAATACCATTACATTCCACCACCCACATACATGCCTCCACTATGGTGTCCACTTAAACCAGCTGATGAAGAACCGGCGATTGAAGAATTTGAGGCGGCATACGATGAAGCTCCTCAAGAAGCACCCCTTCCGAGTTTCCTTCGCTTCCCTCTCCCTCCACTACCACCTGATGAACCCCTTGCTCAGGACGAAACCACAGTCCCCGATCCAACCCCCATTTATGTGACCCCTTGGTGTTACGATGATGGGTCGACATTTCAATCACCCACACCGCCACACCATGAGTCACATTTTATCCCTAACACCGCTCGCCCCATTCGGCATTTTCAACGCACTAAACCTTCACCTCCCATAACCACACTAGTAGCCTCCATTCCACCGGTCTCCGTCGAGCCTTCTATTACTCCTCCCCTTTGTCCGCCACCTCAGCCGTCCACTATGCCTATAACCCCTATTCCACTACTTAACCCTTCACCCTTACCCGTGGCTAGTCCTGAGCAAGATCCACCCTTTTTTGCACTCGAGCCAATCCCGACTGCTTCCGAGCAAAGGGAGAAGCTCGACGTGTTTGAACCTTCGTTTCCACTCACCCTTCCTCCAACACCTTCCATTATATCTCCAACATCCATGGAACCTTCCGCCTCCACTTCACACCTCTCTACCACTCAGAATGGGGGGCTTTCATCAAGTACTTGTGCCGAAGATGATCAAGAGCCGGGCAAGAAGGATTTGGCCATGACCACGCTATTCAAGATGCAAGAGTTTGTATGCCGGATGCCGATCCGGGTTGTTGTGCCAAGCATGGTCGAAGAGGCCAAGTTCCCATCACTGCTCACTTTGATGCCGTGTAAGTTTGTACCCAGGGAGCGGGCAGGGCACCCCTTGTTCCAACTTTCAAATCTTGAACCTTTTCTTCCATACAAGGGACGAACGCCCATCTTGATCAATATTCTTCATACGCTACAATCCTTGGGCAACACGATGCTTCCTATCCCAATTCTCCAACTCTCTCACACTATTGCTTTTCACTCTCCAAGGGAGTTGTCATTCACTATTGAAGCTTCATCATGGGCTCTTGCTTTATCCATTGGGCCAATTGGCTATACACTTTCACTGCCATGGAGGGGCGGTTATCTTGGTGCCAAAGGGCTTTCCACTATTCTACCCACCTTCCATTCAACGCCATCCACATTCTTGTCTATCACATTTTCTTCATGGGCCACCCCAGGGGTAAGGAGGAGGATCTCATCCTCTCGCCCTTCATGTTCTTCATATTCTTTGCATCTCATGCATTCTGTTACATCCATGCATTCATCGCATCTGTCGCATTTCATTTGCATACATTTGCACTTCTTCTTTCCCGGGTTTCCGGACTCGTATCTTCCCCGCCATCCGGAACCTCCGGATATTCCGCATTTCCCATCTTATTCATCTTCATCCTCTTCCAATTCACTCTCCCTGGGGCATCACGTCCCCTTTCCTGCTATTTCCCTGGAACCTCCAGGTATTTTATCCCTCCTCTTAGGGCATGACGCCCCTTCTGATTCCACTATTCCGGAACCTCCGGATCTTTCTCTTCTCCCTGGGCATCGCGCCCCTTTCCGTCTTCTTCCTCCGGAACCTCCAGATTTTTCTCTTCTCCTTGGGCATCGCGCTCTTTTCTATCTTCCTCCTCCGGAACCTCCGGATTCTCTATCTTATTCTTTCTATCTTCTTTCGGGGCATCCCGACCCTTCTAATTCCATCCCTCCGAAACCTCCGGACCCTCAATCTTTCTTTCGATTCATCTTTCTGCTCCTCCAGGACATCACATCTTTCATTTTTTTCTTCCTTTTCCATCATCGTTTTCCCTATTTCTTCCCAGGGCATCGCGTCCCTCGAGATTCTCCTTCTCCAGATTCTGATTCCTCCTATCATGATTCTACTCCACTGCCTCCGGACCCTCCAGATCCGTCTCTTTCCATCTACCAATTTCTTCTTCTAATTCCTCCTGATCATGGGTCCGACCCAACTTCTTCCATGTCCACTACCTTGGGAATCTGCCCTTTCTCCCACTGTTTCCGAGGGTTTAGTCCTCACTCCTCCTTCTAATTCTCCTCTCCTTCTGTAGACTGTTCCATGTGATCAGGGTCTCCGCGCCTTAGTGAGGGAGTTCTAGCCCTCGCCTCTCTTCCTTTTCTCCTTATTCGTCTGAGTCTGGGCTGAGCACCACTCCTTCTTGTTAAGCCACTTTAAACCCTTTGCTCTCAATCCTTTTATTCGCTAAAAGAGGACTATCCCACGATGATCAACCCCGCCTCTCGCGGCAATTAATTCAAGAAAGGTTGCAAGGTAACTTATTGGCGTAAGTACGCATATTTATGATATCATTACCTCACTACTTCACGCATGATTTTCAAAATAAAGTGCTTCTTGACAAGATTAAAAGTGGTGTTTTAGGCCTTTATCTTAGGTCGTATCTTTATCTCATAAGAGTCTTTTAGGCTTGCTTTTGCAGCATCTTTGGTTAATAAGAACCTCGCGCTGCGAGTCCGATGTTCTCTCCCTGCTTGTTAAGTGCAACCCTTAGCTGGGCACCGCACACACTTCACGGCGTCCTTAGCCGGCTCTTTGGTAAAAACACCGTTGCTACTTCGGCCATGCCATGAGTATACCTAAAAGTCTTCTCTCTTCTTTACTCGGCCACGTGCAGGGGCAAGAGGTTGACGGATGAGATGACCAATCCTGGTAATCCCCAATACGAGAGGAGTCTCAAATAGGGGCAGTCTTGACCCAAGATCAATATGAGTTTTGAGTTTTCATGATACATCTCGTCAAAAGGGCTATTATGAACATCAAGTCAAAATGTTAATAAATACAAAATTATGATTTATGGCATGTCAAGAGTGGCAAAGTCCCCGCAGGGAAAACCCTGGTCGTATGCATGTCAAGGGTCTAAAAATCAAAGGCACAAAGCCCCGGTGCAACAGACTACCTCTTTGAGGGGAAATACCTTGGAAGGAATTCAAGTCCCAATACCTCCTATCCTGCATAAAGCTTATCCTCAATTATTATTCTCTTCTCCCTCTAAGACCGAATGTTTCTGGGGTATGGCCTTGGTAGGGGCACCATTAATCAAGGACAGTCAGTTAAAGGGCGCCACCTTCAATGCACACCCAGCTCTAGGCAGTTTTAAGCAAAAGGGGAAGGAACAAGGACCCCTAGCCAATGGTTTAAAACATCTATTGATGCTGCATTAGCAATGTCTGAGCTAAAATTTCATAAATTTTTTTTGAATATTGCCAAAAATTCCAAAAAAAATTGAATATTGTCAAAATTCCAAAAAAAATTTCATATATTTCCAAAAATTCAAATATTCTTTTCAAAAACTTATAAAAATTTGCATATTTTCAAAAATCCAAAAAAAAAATTATTACATTTCTGATGGCATCCTTTTTGTAGAGGCACGCAAAATAAAGAACAAATCACAAGAAGTGCAACAAATACCAAAAGAAAAAAGAAAAAAAATGTCTCATTCCACTATAACATGTCAAAAGAGTACAAAATGAGAGTGGATACAGCAATCTCTCTAGCTCTCCCCTCGACCCTCCTGGTCTCCCCCTCTACGAGAGCTCTCAACCTCCTCCTGTCCTCCCCGGGAAGACGTAGGAGGAGCCATCTGTACCCGGGAAGCTGAAACCCTGTCACCATGTGCTCCCCTCTCAGCATCTTCCCTCCTCTGGTGCTCAGAGGAGGTAACTAAATAATCAGTGCTCGAGTAGGCTCGGGAGTATCCCTCGCGCTGGGCCCGCTCACGCCCTCGCCGATAACGATCCTCCGCATCCTTCACACGCTGCTCGGCCATTCCCAATCTAGTGATCAACTGCACTCTCTCCAGCTCACGCTCCACTCTCTCTCTGTCTCGCTCCTCCCTCTCCCTCTGCCGCTCGCTCCTCTCCATGCCAAGAAGGGTGCGCAGCTCTACCACATCTCGGGGAAGCTCCTCCGCATCGCGCCGCCTCAGCTCTGCTTCCGCCACACGTAGCTCCTGCTCCTGCATCCAAAATCTTGGTCAATGATTAATAATTGATAATTGATAAATCTCCAAGACTAAGGTTAAAAGAACAAGATTACTTACTCTCTCCTGAAGGGAGGTCTCGACTGCCTCTGCCCGAGCCACCGCACTAGCGAACTGGCTCTCTAGCTCGGTGTGGTCGCAGACGGGCTGAGTAGAGGATGAAGCGCCGTGCGAAGATCGGACTGCCTCCCGCTCCTCGCGCTGAAAAGAAAGCATTACCATTAATTGAAATTCAAATCCAAATCATTCTAAATTACAAGTTCTTACCAGCTCATCGATGGTATGCTGGAGATCCTCACGCTGTCGGATCGTGGAGTCGAGGAGTCCCTGTACCATGGCCAGTCTCCCCTCTATGTCGAACTGCAATAAACACATGTTAATCACATATTGCATAATCAAGAACAAATGAATTTAAAGGCATACCTGTCCGCGAGCGCTCTGATAAACTCGGCTACCATATGCCTGAGAGTATGCCTGGAGGTAGGCATCATCTGAATCCGCTCCCGCAGGGACTGCTCGGCCACACCTCTTCCAATCTGCATACTGCTCCCGGGCATGCTGCCGCCAGTCATCTGTCCCCTGGAGGCCTCGGAAACGTCGTCCAGGTCGTGGGTCCGTCGCCTGGGTCGGGAACTCTACCACCGCCTGATGGAGCCCTAGTGTCCTCATGATCAGCCTATGGTATAGTGGCTCGACCAAGTTGAGGGCGTGCAACCAGATCTCCCTCCCGAAGTATGGGATGGCCGCCCCCACCCAGGGCATCACCTCGGCGGCCCTCTGATAGGGAGTCCAGACCACCTGCATAGTTCAATTAATTATTGCCCTTGATCTCATTCATATAATATAATTCAATTTCAAAAATCAATCTTACCGCTATGTAGGGCATCATATCTAGCGTCTCCTGGATGTGGGTGACCTGGTCCTTCAGAGATCGGCTATCTCGTGTAGGGGTCCATCGTCTGGCCAGGGGCAGTCGGTCCCCTCGATCCTCCCAAGCACGTCGGAGGGTAGGAAGATACAAATAACTCCAAACCTGAAATGAAGCTCATGTGATCAATATAAGAGGAAGTGCATAATTTAATCATTGGAGTTTTAAGGTTTAGAGAGATATCTGAAGTAGAGGGTAGAATCCCCCAAGTGAAGACTGGAGTGAAGAAATGCCGAAGCTGTCAAACAAGTGGGCAAGGACTGCCGCACCCCAAGCATACCGTCCAACCCTGTCCAGATCCTCCAGTAAGGGTAGAAATCGGCAGCTCACTGCATCACCCTGAGTCGCTAGAAGCAGCTTGCCAATCAGCAGAATAAGGAACCTCCTCAGCTCCATGTCTGCCTGTGGGCCTGCCTCAGTCGTGAAACTCTCTCTGGCCCCAGCCTCTAACCTCTTCTCATGATCTGTCAAGGTCTCCCCCACCTCTCTCTATGTGTGGAACAGGCCGAGACTCTCCTGCAAGACGATCCTCGACACTAGCGAGGTCCGTCCAGTCCCCTCCAGCTCCAAGCCTAGCAGTCTACGCGCCATCTCCCGGTAGTCGGGGTAAGTGTAGCCCGTCACTGCTGATCCATGCACCCGCAGCCCGGTGATGCGGGTGACGTCCTCTAGAGTCGGGATCATATGACCCCAGGGAAGAGGAAGGCCTTGCACCCTGCGTCCCATCTGGCTTTCAAAGCTCTTATCAACCCCACATCAACTCTCAGCACCTCGATCTCCAGGAACTCCCCGAAGCCCATTCGGCGGAGGCGGGCCCGTTGAAACTCCGGCAGTGCGGAGTAGACGGCCCGAACCAGTGTCCATGAAATCCAGGAAAGAACTACACCCTCCACACCCTGCACAGTATATAAAAGCAAGAAGCATCAATTTGTGATCGCCAAACAAAAGAAACATCAGAAAAAAAATTTTGGTTTGCTGTTCTTTAACGCGCTATATCGTCATAGCGCGTTCATCAAGAACGCGCTATGAAGATATAGCGCGTTAATCTTCGGAAGGTAGGGGGCGACCCCTCATTCCCCAGATCTTGTCCATGGGATTTCTGCCCTACACTTTGATTTAAGAGGGTGCCTCCCCTTCCGTCTTCATCTCATTTGAAAGGAAAAAAGAGAAATCTCAAAGAAAAAATAAGATTAGGGCGGTTTTCTTACCAATCGGCGTTTTCGGGCCGCCACGCCGCCAACGGGCTCCGCCGCTATTTTCTCGGCTGCCGGGGCACCTTCAACCTCTTCGGTTTTGTCCGGGGGGATCTCCATTTCGTCCCCTTCGAGACGGGCCTAGACGGTCGCCTCCGAGTCGGCATTCTCTTCCACGGGTGGGGGCATTTGTTGTTCCTCCATGCGTGATCTTTGACGGCCACGGGTAGCGCGCCGTTTGGAGCGTCGAGGAGGCTCTTCTTCCATCGGATTAGGGCAATGGAACTTTCAGGCTGGTGAGAGGGCGAGAGAGGGAGTGGGGAGAGGGAAAGAGTGAGTTTGAAATAATAGAAAGGGGGGGTTTAAAAACCTGCGCGTAATGAACGCGCTATATGCATATAGCGCGACATTATCGCGCTATATGTGTATAGCGCGATAAATAAAAAGAGAGAAGGAAAATAAATAGAGAAGGGGGGAGAAAAGAAAAGAAAATGCAGCTTGTGGATGAATAAAAATTTGCATTCTCCTGCTTACACGTACTTGAATTTGTTCTACTTGTGCTTAACATTGTATTTCAGGAAAAGAAAAGAAGAAAAATGAAGTAGCACGCCATTAGGTAAGTATTTCCTTATCCCTTCCTTTATTGCATTACTATATGCTATTTATATTATTATATTATCTCAAGGACCGGCTGGTTCTCCGTATGTTTCGGGATTTGAGTTCCCCTCTACCAAAAACAGTGATGATCTAGAAACATGCAGTTAATCGTCGGATAGGCCGTTAGGTCAGACAAATTTGGAGACGATGGACTTCATCTTGCACGTCATGGTTGCGGATAACTATTGACCCGAATCTGTTTGATTTAATAATATTATCCTTGAGTATCTTATATTTTTATTCTTTCTTGGCATTTGTTTTAATGATTTCTTTTATTTTAGCCCTGCACCCATCATGCCTTTTTGCATTCATAAATGCCCAACTCTTCTTCCTAATTAATGATCAATAATGCTTATGTCCTTGAACAAAGAAATTCAATTCCATTCCGAATTTGAAAGATTGCTCCTAGTTGAGCACTGGATCTCGATGGTCGATGTGACCCATGCCTAGAATTTGCTTATCCCCTTTCAATCCAATTCAACTTATCTTCCTTCTTTTGATCCACTCATTAGCTGTGAACCGCACAATGGCATCGATGGATCCGCCGGGCTCGCGTCTATTCCACTAATTGAGTGAAATTCATAGTTGCTACGCGTTGCGGATGCCTCTTTTTGCGTAAGAGGTTGATCAGCTCCCTTTTCTTTGTTCCGTGCCTGCCATTCTAGGCAGGAGTCACCGATGCTAGCTTGATCTTGTGGTTAGCTTGGAGTTTTTTGGATTATTCCTATCATTTTTCGGTTGTGATGGGTGTCTCTTTTTCCTTGATATCCACTTATCAGTCCGCTCCACGGCATTTCCACTTCGTCTCCCCGTCACCACCACTCTGTGTCGTCTCTGTTTTGCCTCCGTTTCACCTCCGTTTCACTCACCTGCAAAGCGGATATCAAGGAGGGGCATCTGTAGACACCCAATTTTGGCCGATAAATTGAGCATTTTCTTTGTTCTCCTAGTTAATGCCCCAATTGATCCTTAGTTGGTTGATTTTCTGGGATGTCTCTCTATTCTTGACCCAACATTTAAATTCCATACCTTGGATCTTGTCTCGAGTTTGGCATTCCCGCGCTATCCGCTCTTATCGCTTTCTTGTTCATAGCGCATTGAGGATCTAATTGAAGTTATCATTTGAGCAGTTGTTATTTCTTGACATTTGATCATTATAGCATCCACTTTGGATGTTATTCTCACTCAACATTTGATTAAATGGCTGCCCAAAGAATACTTCTCTTTTTTTTAAATCATTTAATGGGCCTTTAATTATCGCGCTATATCGTCATAGCGCGTTCTTCATGAACGCGCTATGGACATATAGCGCGTTACTAGGCAGATCCCTTTCCAAACCGGACTCCCTTCTTTCGACTCAGAGTCCTCATTTGGTAAGTTTCTGATCGTGTTTCTTATCCAGGAAGGTTTCTAAACCTAGTAGGAGCCCTTCCCCCTCATTAATTGGCAGGATTACCTCAATTTGAGCGGCCAAATCATCGGATTGATTTGAACTCCAACCTAGGGTTGCTTCTTGATCTTTTTCCTATAAATTGCACCCTTTGGCCGTCGTTTTCTAGGGATGCCACTCGAGATGTTGATGAGTAGGAGGAAGTTCTTCGTGCCAAGTCAATAAATCCTCGCTCCTCGCACATCCAAGGGAGTATTTAGGGGCTCTTTTCGTGTTATTCCTCTTTCTACTTTTTCTTTCCCCAATTTACGAATTTTAATCTTTGCATAGCATTGCATATTGATTTCAAAACACTCCTTTTACGAAATACATGCATACACACACACCACACCTATCTTTTGCCCTTCCATAGGGGTTTAAAAAACCACCAAACCCCCAGGTAATCGAGCCCCCCGTTTGCATGCTTTTGATTAAGAATAGGGGTAGATTGTACTAAAATCTCGATCTAATGGGCCTTTTGTTTGTTGTTTATGATTGATTGCAGGCACTAGAAGACTAATACGTGGAGCCCTTGCACCTTGGCCGGCCTTGGAGCAAGGAAGGAACGAATCCAAATAGCCCGCTTCCTATCTGATATTGCGCTATATGTTCCTAGCGCGACCTGAAGAACGCGCTAAGACGATATAGCGCGTTAATCTCCAGGCCAACGAATGGCCCCTCATGAATTTCTGAGGTATGTAGCATGCCCCTATTTTAGTCTTTTATTATTTGGCATGTTTCTGGCCTCAGTGGCGATCACGGATCTTATTAATGCATGTTTCACCCCTCTTTTATCATCGACTTTAGCGCTTTTATCTTGCTAAATTATCTTGCTAAATACAAATTCATCAATTTTGGGGGGTGTTCTAAACTCATGATTCACATCACCGAGTGTGTCGGAGGTGCTGACCTGACGAGGAAATGGTTTTCTCGGTGCCGGAAGGTGATGTTCCCAGTATGCGCGAGATTCGAGATTAGGTCGGGCGTGGAGTTTTTCGTTGGTCGGAGGTGTGATCGGTTTCTCCTTTGGTTGAAGAGATTGCATTTGACTAAGGTTCGTTGTCTTGCATTATGTGTCTGGATTGGTTGGCCCCTGTGTGCCATGAAGTCCATGCGAGACGAGTTCCGCATTTTAGCAAGATGGTTGCCTGCGAGTGTTGTGCCCATTTCCCCTGGTGTGTAAGGATACTGGTGGTGTTCCGGAAGGGCGAGTGTTGGTTGGGCGGTGTTCGAATTCTTGGCTGGTGCTAGAACTTTCCGATGCGTGGCAGTTCGGAGCCTGCAGAGTTGCAGAGGATTGCCAGATTTGGGAGTGGATCTGTGCTTGGGGTTCAAGGTAAGGGAGCTTTCCTCACCCTGTTTTCTGAGGTTGACCAGCCGAGTTGTGGATTGTCGGGTTGGCAAGTCCCTAGTTGCCATGTTTGGCTGTGCGCGTGGATCAGAGTGCACAACGGAAGCGTGGTGGGCCCATAACCCACAGGTTTAGGATCGTAGCGTTGGGTGCTACGGGCGGATTTCCTGAGGTTGCGTTGAGCATTGGAGGATTAGTTCCTCTGTGTGAGGCATGTTGTTGTCATGCCATTACTTGAGGCATTATGGTCCTTGGCACTGGCAGGATGGTGTGTTAGGGAAAAATGTGGCAAGTGTACCACATGAATACCCTGTTCCTGTGATGGAAGCCGTGTTAGGTGTCGGTGTGAGCCAGGATGGGGTTGTTGAGGATGTCGCTTGACCGAGGTCGAGGACGTGTTGGTCAGAGTCGGTGGCTTGGTGCCTGACGTGTATTGGAGGTTGTGTCCTCGGATGAGGTCATGTTCTAGAGGAAGTGATCTCTGAAAGATTTTGGGTTCCGGTTGATAGCTGTGAGTGACTTGTAAGGCTAGTCTCGCAGTTGTCCATGATAAGGTGTGTATTGTTGGGGACTCGTGTGCATTGGTTGTGGCGTTGGCGACCAGGTTGCTGTGAGATTGGGTGGCACCTTCCTTCCCTAGAGACGTGTGCCATGAATTGTTCCGGTGGTGTCCTGTGGCTCTGTGGTAAGGGCGGAATCGGGATTGGCAGGTGTCCACTTGGATTAATTGAGACGAAGGATTTGATGAGACAAGACAGAAGAGTGGCGCTTGTGGGCGGAGGCCTTGAAGTGAGTTTGGAGTCAGATTGGTGGTCCTTGATGAGACGTTGGCGTTGGAGTGGTTATCCCTGGTCTGGTGACCAGCATGGGAGAATTTCCCTGTAAGTCTGAGCCGAGTGAGGTGATCACCGAAGACTCCTGAGTCTTGTCATTAGTTTCGTCGTACTCCCCTGAAAGGGTAGAGTTGGTGCGATAATTGAGATCGGATGTGGTGTCCGAGAGGAGTGCAACTTGAGATATGGTAATTATCTGTGTGAGTCAGCGGATGGCCTGTCGTGAGTTGGATCATGCCTGCTGGGTCAGTGGAGGTTTCCCATTGATGAGCAGCTGGTGATCAGCGTGTGGTCTTTCATAGATAGAAGATGCTGCTAGTTGCGCATCGATATTGGTGAGAGCTGCGTATCGGTGAGGCCTTTGGTGGTTGTTTCCGTGATGTGCTTTCCGGATGGGAGCTGGGCTTTGTCAAAGTTTGAGTTCTGACAGAGTTGGTCCCATGTTGTTGTTGGCTTTCGGCTTGCCAGGTGTGAGATGATGCTTGACACTGAGTCGATGATCCGATTGCGATCTGTTGAGATGACTGCATGAGCTGATGGAGGCTCTGTATGGGTTGTTCCCTTGAGAAGGGTATGCGACCTGTTAGTTGGCTGTGAAGCAGATGTGGGATTTGTCTGCCGACCATAGGATGGATCGATAGCTATTTCTCGCGACGAGGACTATGTCTCCTCGGTGAGCGAGAGGGTGGCAGCGGTGCCATGATTGGTTCTCACGTTGTCTGAGGTGATGCTGGACTATGTCCTTTGGTGTATGCCTGCTCTGATGGCCGGTGTGCACGACATGCGGAGCAAGATGCCATTCGTGATTGTAGTCTGGCTGCGTCCCTCAAGATCGGTGCTTTCGTGAGAATCGTGGTTTTCTGTGCTGGGGCTCTGATGACGTTGTCAGTTGGTTCAGTGTTCGTTCCCTGTGACTTGGTGCTAGTCCTGAATTTCGAAGACGAAATTTCTTTAAGGAGGGAGGGCTGTAATGCCCCGTATTTTTTGGATATTTTTCGGATCATTTTTGTGGGTCTCGGAGTGTATTTTATGCTTTACACGTGTTTTCCCCTGATGCGTCTTCGGAACAATGTGCAGGGTGAACTGTGGCATTCTCCGACTCCGAGATAGTACCGGCGCGTTGTGCTCCTTCCGTGGAATGCGGAGGTAATTTTTCATAATTTTCTGAATTTTTGCATTTTTTTGGGCTTTTCTATATATATTAACCTCCTTTTTCTCTCTCTCCCTCACTCTCATTTTCTCACTCTCTCCCTCTCTCTTCTCTCACGCTCTCCCTTCTCACCCTCTCTTCTCCGGCGGCCGACGGAGCGGGGCGGGGGCGCAGCGGGGCGACGCAGGCAAGGAGGATGGGTCGAGGATCAGGGGATGTAGGCGCGTGGAAGCTCGGTGGCGCGATCGCGAGCCGGCGATGGTTTAAACGGCATTTCTTCGTGGATCGGCGTCCTCGGGGCGTGAATCTTCAGTGGAGGTAGGGAGATGGACCCCCAGCTCGTGCTCTTCCTTTCTCGCGAGTTTTGTAGGCCGTGGTGAGCCGAGAGGGCCTATTTGTGCATTTTGGGGAAAATCCATGTTTTTGGGGTGTGAGCCGGATCTCCTGTTTCGTGTGGTTTTTGACCGATCTAAGGGCATAGATGCATGCTAGGAGGCTTGGGGATGGATTCCCCTTTGTTTCCCCATCACCCGGGGGTGATTGGGGCATGGATCGGGTTTTTGGGGCGTTTCTCGCCGTTTCGGGTTCGGGACGCCTTAGCGGTCGTTTGAGAGACCGCTAAGGGCTCCAAGCGGACCAATGGTAGACCGCTAGGGGTCTCCCTGTGTCGGTTCAAGGCTGGCGGCCACGCGATAGACCGTCAGGGTCCTTGGCGGTTCAGGGTTTGACCACTAAGACCGCTTGAGCTTCGTGTGTTTCGAGGGTTTGGTGGCCCAGAGGCGGACCGCCAGTGCCGTTGGCGGTGCAATAATAGGCCGCTAGGCTCTGCTTGGCGGTCCAAGGGTAGACCACTATGGGTCCGTGGTTTCTGTGTGTAGCGGTCCAATGTTAAACCGCTAGACTATCCTTGGCGGTCCAAGGTTAAACCGCTAGGCCTTGTAGCAGTTTAAGGTTAGACCGCTAAGAGATTTCCATGTTCGCGATGTCGGGTTCACGTTGTGTTGGTCTCCGGTCGACCCGGTTGTGACCCAGTGGTTGACCATTGGCCTCGTGATTGTCCTGGACACCCCGCGAGTTCCGTGTCCGTGTTTCTGGGGTGTCTGGAGGTATGGTGTTACCTCGATTAGCATGCCCATAGGTGTGGTGGGTCCGGGTGACCCCATGTGTTCCGTGCTCTTGTGTTACGCTAGATTGAATCACCGTGTATCGATGTGAGTGCGGTGGGGTCTCATTCGCATGTTGTAGGTTCTCCGAAAGATGATTCCCGAGTGGGCCATGTGTGTGGCCTTGGACTGCGAGTCTAGTTGCCAGCCTGGGGCTGGAGGTTTCCCGCTTTTCTCAGGGATGGAGAATCGGTGTGGTGGCTTGTGAGTTACCTTGGGAATTGTACTTCTGTGCTTTTCGTGTGGGCCGTGTGTGGCCTGTGGACTGTGAGTCCAATTACCCAGCATGGGGCTGGAAGGTTTCTTAGTTCCCTTTCCGAGGGAATGGTCTCAGCAGTGGCAAGCTGCTTTGTGAGATATCGTGCCAAGGTTTCTGACCCTAGGGTTAGGGCAGATTGACGGCGTGGAGCCGTTTGGTGCAACAGTCTTGACCCCGATTCTTGTGACTCAAGGACCGTTTGATTTAGTAAGTTTAGAGGACTATCCAGAGTCCAGTGGCTCTGCGCCACTTGGTTCTACACGACTTTCACGCAGGGTACGTGCGTGTTTCTCAGAGTTCTCCTCGGAGAGTGGTCACATCAGTGACTCCCCACTAGTCGTAGCCTTCCAACACGTGTGTGGTCCCACCAGGGATTGGTGGCGAGGCTTTACCCGAGAGAGACGGCTTTAGGCTGGTTGCCGTAGGGCCTCCTACTGTGGCGGCTCGAGTCCAGGCCAGGAGGAATACCAGCTAGAGGGCCTGACGTAGAGCAGTCAATCAATGTGTGCACACGTGGTCGGGGACTTCGGACGCGTGCTGACGAGCACGACCCCGCGTAGACCCTTGTTCTGTGTTCTGTGGTTACTTGTACGGTGTCTCAGTCTCCGCCTGAGGCCCCGCAGTAAGACACCTGAGGCTGTGGACTAAGTCGTCAGTGGACGCATCCGGCCTTACTTCTGGCACGTGGGCAGGTACTCTTGTCACGTGAGCTGTGACTCTCCTGTTTCCGCGTTCCGTTCCCCGTCTGCAAGACGTGGCTTTTTGGACCATCCGGTGTTTCCGAGGTAGTGGCCATTGTGCCAGTGGCTTCACCGAGGTTTCGTCGTGCCAGTGTGAGACTGCGCGGTCTTGGTTGGTCATGCTTGTGTAGGCAGACTTCTATGGCAGGGTTGCTGTGAGTGTTCCTCGGTAGGCTTGGTGTTAGAGTGGTCCGGTTCTCGATGGTGAGATCGGGATTTCTCTTTCTGCTTGACCGGTACATTAGGAGTCGTTGTAGTGCTGAGTTTTGACTGGCCACCGTGTTTACTGTTCCTCCTGCTACTGTTGTTCTTGTAGTTACTGCTTTCCGTACCACCGTTGTTCTCAGTTGGGGTTCCGAGGGATCCCTACTGAGTCAGTGACAGGAGGCTCACCCCTGCTTTTTAGGTGCGACGGTTCTTCCTCAAGGTTCGAGGGTGCTGTACGGAGGTTCTTAGTTGCCAGCTCGCCGGGCCCAGTGTTCACTTGGCATGTGGTATATTTTACTACTTTAGACTGTACTTTCTGTTGGACTAGACTCTGTTGTAGTAGTTGTTTATTTATTTCTGTTAATTGTTGAATTGTCCTACTTTATTTCCTATTTCTTTGTACCTCCACACTCCTTTTAGCCGTTCCGAGCCCTCCCTACTCATGGGCGGTGGGTTAGGATTCGAATGGTATCGGGTTCTTCCCGATATCCGGATCTTGGGTCGTCACAGGCGGGGTGGAACATAATAAACAATCTACAGCTGTGACTCATGGCATTCACTATTCACGTTTTTGAGTTTTTACTATTCACTCATTTTCATTTTTTGTTTAAAATTTTATTTCATATTTTTCTATAATAAAATAAATTGTGGTGAGAAATGGGTAACAATTAGTTTTTATAAATCCTATTTATATTCTTAGATTCGATTTTTCAAAGGGATGGATGAATATTGCCCCGGTTCTTACGGCAAGTGTTTCTGGGTTTTCTTTCCTTATTTCTCTCTCTCGTAATCGTGGATTTTCTTGAATAATTACGTGGGTCATTATCCCTTCCCTAAACACCGAAACCGCTGACGGATTGGGGTGGAACCCCAACCCTTTTACATGAGTCTTCTCCTTCTTTTGCCCCGACTAGCATTTGCATTTCCTGTAGGGTTTGGGTGTTTCGGAAGGATCCAAAGACGGAGCCAAGGAAGCGCAGCAGAGGGAGAGGGGATCATTCCTGCTCTTGTGTGGCTTCCTCATTCCTTTGGTTGTCTGCTAGATCGTGGTTATCTCAAGAAGATCATCGTCTTCCCATCTCTTGTCGGAGGGGGAGAGTTTCTCTAATCCTTATTTCATCTGATTTAAGGCGAGATCTGAAATCTCAAATCTTCCTTTTGTGCTCGATATAATGTCTTGGAACTTGGATTATGAATCACGGTTTGAATGTGAAATACAACATTTCTACTTTCATGAAGCTCAATTTGATTCTTGGGTTCTTGGACAATGGCAGAAATGCATAGGTCATGGTTATTTTCTGGACAGAACTTCATTGCTTTCTGGATCAGGTTTAAGTCGACTTAAGGCCTGCTTAAGTCGACTTAGCATGTGTACCAGAAGGCCAGTCCAATTCTGGATCAGGATTAAGTCGACTTAAGGCCTACTTAAGTCGACTTAGCATGTGTGACAGAAATCAGCCCAGTTCTGGATATAGGCTTAAGTCAACTTAGGGCCCTACTTAAGTCGACTTAGCCTGTGTGTGGGCTGTTTCAGTGTGATCCGGACCTGGGGAAAGTAAACTTATGCTCTGTAAAAGTCGACTTTTCCACTGTGGAATCGTTTTACTTCCCGTTACTGACTGTTCTTTTGAATTTTCAACTACCCCTTATCACATGCTAAAATTTGTAAATTAGTTGGGTTATTAAATGATCTGTTCCCATCATGTAGTGACTACACAAGTTCATATTCATTGCATCTTTTTTCATGGTTGCATATTGTAAAAGCTCAGTTGCTATCCTTCAACGCTCTCCTTGTATTGCATATTATTCGTTGTTCTTGTATTGCATATTATTCCTTGTCATTGTGAACCCCTTATGTTATGAGACAAATTGTGGACCATAGGGACACTGCTGTCATAGAAGGGTGTGGAGCCAAACCGTAGAAATGTCCCTGTGGAGAGACTCAATATGTTTAAGACCCCGAGGGCATGGGGGTGAAATCTTGGAGGTAGACATGTTCCACTGGTTAAGGTGGGAAAGATTTTCCTCCGGTTCTATGCAGTTAACGAAGACCTTATCGCCATTGCCTAGGTGATTTGGTATATGTTTTTGACCTTCTAGTAGTGTTTTGGGCACCGTGTCTGGATCCTCTGCACAGTTCAAAGCATCCAAAAATTTCGATCATATTTTGCATATTATTGACTCTGTTATATGTTAATTGACATATGTTATCCATTCTGTTTAGTTCTGAATTGACCGCTGAGACTAACCCGCAATCTCTGATACTTGTTCCTTTTTAGGGCATGTACATATGCACACATATTCCATTTAGTCCTAATTTCTATTTCCAGTTCTGATTTCTTTTCATTCCGGCTGCACATAGATGCATGTTGTCTCCTTGATACTATATTGATTTTACTAAGACTTGGCATACGGATCTTGTGCGAGTTCTGCTATGCATTTTCACTGGATGACTGAAGGAACCCTGTCCATTATTGCATATCAATTGGCGTTGCCCTCGTGATGTATTCTCAGTTTTTCTGAAACATGTGTTTTGCCTCTGCAACCCGGTAAGCGTTAAGAATTTATACCGGTTAGAAATTGGCCAAGTATGTTATGCTTGTATAAGAGCTATGTTTTGAGTTTTTGAATCTTTCTAAGTCTATTCGTAAACTTTTTAGGCGATTCCGCTTGTGAGGACGAGGAGTTAGCGCCAAGTAAGTTAAGTCGGAAGTCCAAGAGTGATTATTGTTTAGCTTTCTTTTCTGTTCGAGGTAGCTTGAAAATAAAAGAATGGGGCTTGAATTTATGAATTCTGGATGGTTATTGTACCGATAGGGTGGAGTTTAATTTCTGTTGGACTATTGTGATATTGGTATTTGCTCTTAGCTGATATAATGAACTTCTTCTTCCGCTGTAAATTTTGCTCTTTTATTCTGATATGCACAGCGGAAAGTGAGATAGAAGGGGTGGGGATGAATAGATCACTCCTAAATTCGATAAACACAAAAACAATTACTCAACCCCTCAAAACGCAGTGAAGAAAAACTTTGGAGAGAGGTAATAGAGATATTTAGACTATGGATAGTGATCGAGAAAGAAATTCATGATGAACCAAAAGATCAAATAGATGGAGAGCAAGCACAAAGTAGACAGGCAAACCCACAGGAGAGACAGAGAATTTTTAGGTGGTTCGATTGCTACCCACAATCTGCGTCCACCCCTCACTCAGAAGAGTAAGGTTTTCTTGCAATGATTAATTACACACAGTAGACTCAGTCTGCGACAACCGCTGCAAAACAGCTTGCCCTAAGGAACACCCTCCTCAGCCTTCTGATCAACCAGAAGAAGCACTGGAGAACAACTTTCCCTTCCTTTGCACACAACAAAGGGAACCCTGGGAAATTTCTCCCAAGCAACTCACAAAACTAGAGGATCAAACCTCTCTTCCTCCAAGAACAATGGAGGGAAACCAGAGAACTTCTCCCTTCCTTCGAACACACTTGGAGGGTAAGAAGATGGAATGGGAAACAAAGGAAACTCGAAAACAAAAGACCGATGGAAAACAACTATCTTTGATTCAAAACAATGTAGCTTCCGTAGAAGCAGATCTTCAGATTCACAGACAGCTTTCTCTCAGAATTTTCTCTCTGCTCTGGATGGAGTGGTTTGTCTCTGGTTTTCTCTCTTGATCCACACTACTGCTCTCACGCTTCTCTTTCTTTTTCACTTTTTTCAATTCTCTCTTCCAAATCTTTTTCCTTAGTATATATATATGTCTGTTCCAGAAACTTAGGCGTGTGGATACCACGTTTCCTGCCTGAAGGGTTGAGGTACGTGTCGAAATGTTCTAGACCTCTATCTTCCTCGGATCACGTGCCATCCACTTGGTGAATGCACAGACAAACTGTCAGAGAAAGGAATAAACATTTTGTCACACACTCAGCATACGTCGTACCGATGTAGCGAGTAAGTAAGCGTAAACTGCACTGAGTAGGAGTTTCCAAGTCAACCATTGCGCTGACTTACTACAGGGTGAACAAGAGGTTGCACCGAGTTGAAGTGAGTAAAAGTGACAGATGCACTGATTTTATTTTTGCCACAAAGGAAAGTTTGCACGGAGTTGGAAAGAAGCACCGACTAAGACTGGCAGGAAAAACACCGATGCGGAATGAAGCAGAAGATGCACCAATCTACTTTAGTTACTTACAAGATTTTGCACCGAGTCTAATAGGCCTGAAACAAGAACTACACCAACCTCGTTGCTGTAGGGATTTGTATAGACTGGGCTGTGCACCGATCATGTTTTTATCTTAAGCAAGGTATGCACCGAGTTGAGTGCCTATACCTACGTCTAACCAAAAGTTGCACCGACTAGGTGCAGATCAAACCTTGCACTGAGTATGATAATGCAATAACAAGATGCACCGACTACATGTTATTCAGAAAGAGAAAGACTACATGAGATGGGATATGCAGTCTAAGCAAAAGTTGCACCGACATGGTAGAGAGAAATGGGCAGAATAAAGATAGATGCAAGACACAGCTTGCACTGAGATGGATTTCCACTGAGATAGAGACGAGCAGACTAACCAATGCATTCTAGTCAAGAATTGCACCCACCGCAAGAGGTGAGATGTAGAGACATGATAAGCACGGACCTAAATCGCAAGAATGCGATAAAACAAATTGATTTATAGTGTGAAACATCATCAAAACCGTAGGGAGTAACAATCTCCCCCTTTTTGATGATGGCAACACTATGAATCAAGCAATGTCAGGGCATTAAAAGGAAATCGAAAATAATCAAGAGCAAACCAAAAAGGTGCATACTGACAAACCAGAAAGCCTCTCCCAGAAACACCATCTTCTGGACCCCTTCACTCCAAATCTGCTCCCCTACAAAACACTCTCAGATGCTTCAGATGCTCTGAACCTCACAGATGAACGTTCTTTCCCTTTGACATCATCAAAAGGAAATGAGAGATATATGCAGTTCCTGGAGATATGAGGAAGAAATACAGTGGCTTCTTAGTGTAGAAAGACTCATGAGCATATCTTAAGAGAATAAGTGAGGTGCTAAACTCAAGATAAGATTCTTTGACTCTGGTAAGCAATAGAGAAATAGAATGAGAGGGAAGTTTATCCTCACACAGGGTATATGATGTAGAGCAGGGATGAACAAGTATGACAAGACATAGCTGAACAAACAACTCTACTAAGTAGAGGATGAGAGACAAAAGTAGAGAAGGTGTGCTCAAGGTATTAAGGACAAGCATTCTAGTAATTTGCACAAATATAAAGGATATGATAGAGATTTTCAATAAGATCAGTAAGTAAGTTGGTGAATCACATCTTTGACATTAGGGAGACACTTTGATCAGAGGCCAGAATCACCAGTTACTCAATGTGAAAACCTCATTACCTCTCCCTTTTAGAGAACAGAGTTAGTAACTATGGTTTTTTTTTTGTGAGGAAACACCTTGATCATAGGCCTGAGTCCCCAGTTACTCACCAGCTTGTCACCATTGCTCTGTGATGGTCAGAAACATTAAGTTTATTTTGCAGATCCCTTTTTTTTTTAAATTTGACACCTCATGACATAGGAAAAACTTCATTTCATTCATGAAGCTCCTACTTTCTCAGTGATCAAACCGCAGACCTTTGTTCATTTGGTTGATCCCTTATATTGTGGAGATGAAATGATTGAAGACAATACCAGAAGAACTGTTTCTTGAAATGAATCTTGAAGTCTAGATTTCAAGTTGTTCTGGACAGATATCAAGACATACAAGTTTTAGCCTGAACTAGAATCATGAACAATGTAGGAAGATATACTTCAGACACTTAATCCAAGTCTCTGATAGTCTACTAGAGAAAAGATTCTAGCTGGACTTTAGTTACACAAACTTATAGGCTTAAGAGATGAATGAGATTCTACTGTCTGAGAGAGAACCACACTCATTCAATCATGAGAACCAGCAATGACACACATCTAGTCAAACATTTGAATCAGTCAACCTTCACCAACTCCCCAGCTCCCCCTCAATCGTTGCACAGTAGGAAACTAATCAGCAAATACTCAGAACTCCCCCTCTCGGTTAGGACAGGCTTCTCACACAACCTCTTCCCAAAAAAAATTTCAATATCAGGAGATTAAGATAATTTAATTATTCCTAATTCTCTCCTTAATGTGGTGAATTTGTCATTGTCTAGAGGCCTTGTGAAGATATCAGCAATTTGATTAGCAGTGCCTACATGAATCAGTTCAAAGTGTTAGGGTGCTTGGCCCGGATACAGAGGGGGGGGTGAATGAATCCTTCTACGAATAATGGCCAAATTTAAAATAGGATGCTAGATAAAGAAACAGAATAGAACCAATTCTATTCAACTCAAATACAAACACATTGAGCGCACCTATTCAAGCATCTAGCGGAAGCAAATCAGACAAACAAGCCACTGCACAAAGGTTTTTAGGTGGTTCGGTCCTTCAGACCTACATCTACCCCTCACTCCCAACCGGAGTGAGGCTTCACTAGCAGACGCTAGAACCAAGCAGACTCAGTCTGCAAATAATTGCTGCCACACAGCTTGACCAGGGGAACAACCTCCCCTCTTCCTCCCAACCGGAGGGACAGCCAAGTGACTCCCAGTCACTTGGAAACTAGAGGTCGAAGACCTCTCTTCCTCCAGACCAGGAGGGACACCTGGGCCTGCAACCACAAGCCCAGAACCGGAGGACTAGCCTCCCTTCCTCTAACCAAGGGAAACCCACAAGTGACAACCTGTCACTTACAACCCGGAGATCAGATCTCCCTTCTCCCGAACCAACAGGAGGAACCCGATTCCCAACAGGGCAATCGGAAGACCAAAGATAATCAGAAAAGCAAAGGAAAAACAATAAACGAAAATGACACAGCAATCAGAAAGCTGTAAAAGATGAAAACATAAATGTGGCTCTCAACGGAGCTGACTGGCCTGGATTTGATCCACGGTCCAGTAGACAGATCTTCAATAGCTTCGTCCTTCTTCTCCATGAACTCTCTCTTTCTCTTTTTATCTCTCTTTCTTTTTCTTCAACTCTCTCTTTCTTTTTCTTCACGCGAGCACTATCTCTCTCTCACTTTTTCTTATTCTGTTCTTCTGCTCTTTTTGCTCTTTGGCTTCTGTGCTTCCTTCGTTCCTGCCCAACCAGCCTTTCTTCTTTTTATATCAGCACCCAGCAGGAGGATGGGGTACAGAGTGCGTGTGCTTCACACGCTTGATCCAGAACCTTCCTGCCACGTGCCCTTTTTGTATTTGTTTCTTTAGTATCGGATCATGTGCACCCAGACACTGATGAATGTTCTTCCTCGGACCTGCAACGAGATAAGAACCATTAATATTGAGTGCCATAAGAACTAGAACTGCATGAGGTTAGTGGATACGACAAAAGGTACACTAAACAGAGAACGACACGAGATACAGTGGTGACACAAGGAGCACTACTAAGAGAACGTCACGAGGTAGAAAGAAAACAACACGAAGACACGAAGACAAGAACAACGCGGAGACATGAACGTAAAAACAACACGACATATTCACACAGCAAAGAGAACGACCCGTGCTGATAACAGACACGAAGACGAGAACAGACACCAACACGAAGTATGGTTTCAACACAAGAAAGACACGAGGACTAGGACGAATAAAAATGACACGAATACGCAACAAGACAAATGACACGAAAGTGAAACAGGAAGCAACACGAGGTGCTGCGATGTCCTGCACGCAATAGAACAAAGACGACATGAAGAGATGAAGAAACGACACGAGGTGAAGACAACACGTAGACGACAACTGAAATCGACACGGAATGAAAACAACACGAAGACAGAACAGTAATTTGACACGAAGTCAAAATGACAAGAAGTAAAACGACACGAAGTAAGTACGACATGGAGACAGATGACAGAGGCCGTCACGAGTCGAAAACAACACGAAGAGGAAAACTGAAATCGACACGGAGTGTGGTCAAGGCGAGAGAGACACGAAGTCTAAAACGAAAAACCAACACGAAGATAGAATACAAAGAGATGACACGAAGTGAAGTTGACACGAAGTGAAAACAACACGGACGCACGACCTGAAGGACAGTAAACATAAACAACACGCGGTAAGAGAAGACGACACGGCGTATTGGAAATACAAACAGTACTAAAATTAAAACGACACGAAGACAAACAGTTCAACACGAGGTGTTATACACAAACATGACGAAGTGCCAACCAACACGAAGATAGTCCTTAAAAATACCTGAAGTGAAATGAAAGTTTATTCTTCACAGAAAAATATTTGTGTTAATTTTCCACAGAGACATATTTTTGTTAATTTTTCACAGATACATATTTTTGAACACCACTAAGACTTATAGTGTTGTCATCATCAAAACATGTAAAGATTCAACAATACTGAACAATCTCCCCCTTTTTGATGGATGGCAACACTATGAGTCTTGAGTCTTGGCAGAGAAAGAGAAAACACTAAATAGCCATTCTCAATGAAAAACACACATTAAACATTCTCAACGAGCTAGCCTGATTTCTCCCCCTTTGACACCATCAAAAAAAAAGAAATGAAATAATAAGAATGCAACAATGCAAATGATATGAGTTTTAATTAATAAGTCCAAGAGTGTGATAGAGAAAGCCTCAAAATGGTCAACAAGATTCAGAGCATAGTCTGTTCAAGAAAAGTATCTGGCTTGTCTGCTAGAAGGGCCACGCGGCCTGCCATGAGGTGGTCTCCCCCTTGGAGAAGCAGAAGAATATTCTTGAGGTGGAGTTCTGCTGGAAGAAGCTTGGCCAGGTGCTGAACCCAAGGTAGACTGAAATTCCTTTAGGTCATTTGACAGTTCAGCTAGCCAGTACACCACAGAGCTTCGGACATGTGCCACTTCAGAAATGATGTCATCTTGGCGAACATTGACAGTTTCATATCTGTCAGTCAGAAGTGTCATTTCTTTTAAAAAGGTGACCAATTTATCATAGACCTGTTGAATACCTGGACCCAGGGCACTGGATGACTTCTTCAAAAGTTCTAAAGATGTTCTGATCTCATAGCAGTGATCTATAATGGTGGAAGACATTTTGAAGGAGGAGATTTGAACATCTTGCAACTCACTCAGTGCTTTAGATATCTTTGAACACACCTCCTGCAACCCTTGCATCAGGGATCTGTTGGCATCATCTGAAGCCTTTTTGAGTGAGGAGAGATATCTCGAGCTTCAGTAGCCTGGAATGTACCTGATTTATGTTGAGGGTGACATATGTGAGCAGGTCATCTAATTTCTTATCTTGTTTCTGCATCTGCTGAGTCAGGTTTATAAGAAGTTCTTCAATGTTGGGCACCCGAGCAGATTCAATGTTGGGCGCCTGTGCAGATAGAAGTCTAGGTGGACCTAGAGGTGTACCAAAAGATTCACTGCCATGTTCAGTTCTCTCAGCTGTTTCCTCTTGTACTGGCATTTGACTGCTCTCAGCTGGGACCTGAACTTCATCTTCAGCTTGAGTTTCTTTCTGAGGGAATACATCTTTAGGTTCCTCTTCTTCACTTGAAGATTTTGTATCTAGTTCTATGACAGGAACCTTTTCTCTATCTTCCATGAGTTCCTGATCTGCAGGGCTGCCAACAAAGGCGTGCTCAAGACTTTCAGATGCGACCAAGTTGGTAGCCTCTTCCAAGCTTCGCTCAACAGTTTCTCTTAAAATTTCATTAACAAAAATAGCAAGATCTTGATCAGTACTGTCTTGCTCTTTAGCTGGCTGTTCTTCAGGCACTATTACCTCTTCAGATGTCTTCCCAAAAGAATCAAATAGCCCAGCAATAGTTGCATCTAGATCTGTCTGAATGCTTTCGTCAGACAATCTGATGTCCTCAGATGCAGCCTCAACTAGCCTCTGAAAGGAGAAGGGTACTTCGGTGGGTGCAGCTGGCAAGGTGGACTCTGGTTGTTCAGCTGGTGTTTCCTGATGATCAATCTCAGAAACTAATTGCTCACCAGTTGGGGCTAAGACTTGAAATTCTTCCAAATGCTCCCCCTGAGTTTGTGATTTCCTGGCCTTTTGGACCTTAACTTGCCCCACCCTAGAAGAGTCCTCTAAGCCCAAAAACACTGAAACAAAATTCATATTAAAAATGTTTCGGGCCTTAACTTCTGATGCAGCCTCTCCATCCAAGCAAATCTCAGAATGCTTGAAGATGTCTGTCATATGGGCGGCATAGGGAAGATGTCTCTTGGATCCAATGCATCCCTTCATGACAGTAAAAATGATCTCTGGCAGACATATCTTCACATTTTGAATCAGACAAAACAGTAGAAATCTCTGTGTGTCTGTAATTCTTCCTCTAGCCCCAGTCTGTGGGGTGATAATGGAAGCAATGACGTTCTGAAGGAGCTTGTGAAGAGGAGGAAATGACGATGTCTGATAAGCTTTTAGCTTCAACTGCCCCTTTTCATGAATGTTACTGGGTTTACCAGTAATGACAGAGAAGGCTTCATGGAGACTGTATCGAAAGCTTCCCTCTACCTCCCCTTTATCTGGAATACCGAGAGCTTTGTGAAGGGAGTCACATGTAACAGTTATCTCGACCCCTTTAACAGATGATAACAAGGTAGACGTGTCTCGGCTCAAGGACAAGTTATTGTAAAATTACATTACCGGCCTAGGGTAATAGACACGGTGATTTTCTAAGAAATTTCTCCACTCCTGAAACTCAAAGATTTTCAACAATTCTGGAAACTTCGAGACCAAGGTTTCATCTCCAAAATCTATTATTCTAGGAGGAATGATTTTCCCACTTTCTAAGAACACGGTAGACTGAGAAATCCTGGTACCTTGTTCTGAAGAGACTTCCACAGCAGGTTCTGGCTCAAGACATCTCTGTTGCTTAGATGAAGGCTCTTCAACTATTTCTTTTCCCTTCCTCTTTCTTTCACCCGGAGCTGCTGACCTTTGCTGATCCATCTGCCGAAACTTCCAGAGTATCAACTCTCTCTTGCAGGCTGCTATTGGAAGTGAAGCTAGACTTAAGAGAGGAATAGACCTCTGTGGGGGAAGAAAGTGAGCGGGAAGAGATGGAGATGGGTTAGAAGAAGACGCTCAAGGTAGAGCAGCATGAGGATGAATAGGAAGTGGCAAGGGGAAATAAGGGTTTGAGGTGGAAGGCGTGTGAAATAAGAAGGGTTTTGTCGGGTAGCTTTTTACTCTTATCAACTTTTTCTGTAAATACCCAAAATACCCTTAGTCCTGATGTAACGCAGCTACAGCATGTTAAAGTTAGCCCTTCAATATGTGGACGGGTTATATTCTTCCAAAAACCAAGGTCAGTTAACTCAAGATATTAAATCAGCATAATCACAAAATTAGCTGTTAAAGTTGCTTAACCTAGAGAGAGACACGATTAAATTGCTCCTTATGTTTGTCAAGCAACGAAATAACACATCAATGTCAAGCAGATTTCATTTCTTCATTTAATGGACGAGAAGGCATACAGGGTCAACCAATTTGTTGAACACAAGGTAGAATAGTCCCTTTTTACACAAGGAGACATGTTTATCAGACACCAGAAACCCTGGTTACTCAGGACGAACTACCTTTATGCCAATGATATTTTTTCTTTGAGGACTTTCCCCCCTTTTTTTTTATTTTAACATTTCTACACAGAGATAGCTAATTGTATCATGACAGAGACTCTGGACTTCTCTGATCTAGAGTGTCTATTTCTCCACAAAAACCATTGCTCTGCCACAAATAATGGCGTATTCCCTGGTAGCTCTTCTCATGATTTTAGACAAAAAAAAATCTTACTTAACACAATTTTTTATCTCAGAGCTCTCTTCTCATAAGTTTCAGTTAAGTCGAGATCCTCAATAAGTTTTTCTCATTTAACAGGAAGTTTTATAATATGTTGACCAACACTTGAGAAGATAACTTAGAAGGATCAAGGACCAAATATAACCCCCAAACATTGAAGTTCTTTATTAACAGGTGTAAATTGTTACACTAGATATTGGGTGGTTTAAGGTATACAGATCATATCTGATAAGAGCAAGAAGACTGAAACCACAATTTCTTCGAGAGAGAATCTGAACCAAGAGTGATAGGTGAGAGATAAGGAGGTGGCTGATCGAATAGAGAGAGATGAGATGAGATGAGCAGCACTCCTATCAGCAAGCCAACAAGTGAGAGATCACTCAAGACATTAGGCACTAAGGACATATCCAAATATAGTATTTTTGAAGTAGTTCTGTCTCACATCCAGAGAAGCTCTTGGGCAGCAACCTGCAACCTCATGAGATGACAGATCTTAATACCACATAAACTGCATCGGCTGACACCATTCTTCAGAAACCAAATGGCCTGACAAGCTCCTTTTCAGCCCACTCAAGGACATCTCACACACGACTCTTGGAGGAATTAATTATTTATTGTATGCAGTGTTTGCCAAGATAGTTAAATATGTGAGATGTGAAACATGCACATACAGGCTCCCCTGATCAACAGAATGACTTATGGTACTAGGCGGAGCATTTGGTCTGAAAGACCACCTCACACATAGTAAGGACCTCCGGACAGATTTCCTTGCCTTTGGTAGCTTACTATTTGATATACCATAGAGGTCATGAAAACAGGGTAAACTCAACAGTCCTATCAGCAATTCAGATTTTCATGAATTATGCAAGAACAGATTCAATATGCATGCACTAGATGAGACTAAGAGCAGAATAAGTAAGAATACATCAAACCAGATATGCAATAGGTTTCAAAATGAGACATGCAGAGAGATTACCTGAACAATATGAGAATGGGGTTTTCATTCTTGAGTGCCTTGGATCATTACCCCTTTTATTCCAGTCCCAAGGCACACCTGCAAAACAAGGTTTATTTTGCACAAACAGGTACCCAAGAAGTCTTGGGTCCTGACTTGACATTATTATGTTTAGCAGGTTTTCTCAGCACATTTCCAGGAATAGTTTTCAGATCTGATTTATGCACATTCTTATTAGCATGAATTCTATGTGCATACACATGAGATTTTCTGTTAATAGGGTAAAATTTCTGTTTACCAAAACTGGTTGGTTTTGATATCCTGCCAGCCAACAGGTTGCAGCCCTGTGACCTGGCTTCCCACAGTGATGACATGAAGGTTTTGCAGATTCTCTTACAGGGAATCTAGCATGTCTGAGATTCACATTTCTACCCTGAATATGCCAACAGTCCTTGGCTGTATGGCCATGCTTTCTACAGTGAGAACAAATGAGAGAGTTTCTTCTAAAGGAACCTGACCAGCATTCAGAGGCCTTGTGACTAGTTTTGTTGCAATTAAAACATATAATATGCTGGTTCTTGTTAAAGGCATGCTGATTTGCAAAGTGTTTTGTATGATATGAACATGATTTTTCCTTACTACTTGCAAACCAACAATGAGCAGTAGTGTGTCCTACTTTAACACAATTAAAACATGTGACATTCTTTTTCTGACCAGACACAGATTTTCTAGCATGCTTGTTGTCATCTTTTTCCATCACAAAACAGTTACTCATAAGATGTCCATACTTACCACAATAATGACATGAGCCATTTGATTTCTTTAAAACATGGCATTTATCTGATGAGTTTTTAGCATGTAGATTGTTCCTTTGAATTTCTGATGTTCTATGATTTTTATTTTGTTTTTCTATTTTCTTAGCCTTGTACTGAGGTGGAGATGAGATAGAAAGCTTTTCCTGTTCAGAAGATTTGACAAAGACAATTTTTAGGTTGACTCCATCAACCTTCCTCATGATTGGACTGTAACCCAGTCCTTCCTTGTTAAAGTTAATCTTTGTTCCCAGAATTTTCTGAACAATGGGCTGTTTGTCTTTTGATGTAGTGGCTACATTTGAAGTATTTACAAAGGATGTCATTACTTTGTTCTGCAAAGCCTTCTTAGTTAGATTATTGTAGCCCAACCCTTCCTTTTTGACATTGACTTTTACACCTAGCAGCTTGTCTAGGTTTTTCTGCCCATCAACAAATTTAGACAAGGAAGCTTTCAAGTCCTGAATTTCATTTTCAAGAGATGCAATGTGTATTTCATAACTAGCGATCTCTTGTTCACTACAATTGACAGCTTCCTTTAAAACCTTGTTAGCTGTTTTGTATTCTTCAATTTCCTTTCTCAGCTCATCTACCTCTTCAGTTTCGTTTGTACAGATAGCTTTTCCTTTTTCCAATGTGAGAAGTCTTTCAGACATGGCACTGTTTATCAGTTTTAATTTTTCAACTTCTTCTTTAAGTTTATCATTTTGAATTAACTCATTTATTAGAAGCTGATCTTCTGAGTTAACCATGCTTTCTCTCCTAGCTTCAAACTCCCTCAATTCCTTTTGTTATTTTTCAAAGTCTTTCTGTAATTCTATGTTTACAGATTTTATGGCATTAAAATTTTCAATCAGCAACTCATTCTCTCGTTTAAGTTTCTCTAATTGTTCTTCATTTTCTTTAGAGAATTTTCTGAGAGAGTCATCTTCAGATTTTAGATTGTTCAGTTCAGAGTAAACACATTCAAGTTCCTTCTTCAGTTCAGCATTCTGGTTTTTATGCATATGATTATCAGACAGACATGCATCATGAGATTGTTTCGTACTTGAACAATTTTTACATGGAGAGCTAGAACTATCTACCCGAGTACTCTTCTTCAACTTTTTATACTGTTTTCTTAACAGTTCATGAGATTCAAGTAGTTCAGCATATGCATTCCCCCAATCTTCTAGAGAGAAGTTCTCGAAGAGATTTACCTCATCATCATCATCTTCTTCAGTTTGATTGCTGCCTTGATCGCTTCTGTTGGCCATCATGCAGCCTGTTTGATTTCCTTTCCCGCTTCTCTTCATCATTTCCAACATATCCCTTGCAGATCTGCAATCAAGGAAACATGAGTGAAAAGTTTTGTCAGTGGCTACTTTCATCAGATTTATAGCTGTCTGATTCTTCTCATACATTGATTCGTGACTGTTAGTCCATTTGGACCTTTTCTTTGGTAGTTCATGAGGACCATGTGAAATCACTTTCCACAGGTCTGGGTCAACGGACTTAACATAAGCACGTAAAGCACTGTGCCACTGGTTGAAATCAAGACCACTGAAGACAGGTGGACAAGCCATTGAAGCAAAAGCAGATATATTCAATGCAACAGGAATATTGATGCACTAAAGGCAAATAAGCACCTAAGACCGCAAGAACGAATCTGCAGGTCGCTGGACCTTATATGCAGACACCCGCTCTGATACCAACTGTAAGGGTGCTTGGCCCGGATACAGAGGGGGGGTGAATGAATCCTTCTACGAATAATGGCCAAATTTAAAACAGGATGCTAGATAAAGAAACAGAATAGAACCAATTCTATTCAACTCAAATACAAACACATTGAGCGCACCTATTCAAGCATCTAACGGAAGCAAATCAGACAAACAAGCCACTACACAAAGGTTTTTAGGTGGTTCGGTCCTTCAGACCTACATCCACCCCTCACTCCCAACCGGAGTGAGGCTTCACTAGCAGACGCTAGAACCAAGCAGACTCAGTCTGCAAACAATTGCTGCCACACAGCTTGACCAGGGGAACAGCCTCCCCTCTTCCTCCCAACCGGAGGGACAGCCAAGTGACTCCCAGTCACTTGGAAACTAGAGGTCGAAGACCTCTCTTCCTCCAGACCAGGAGGGACACATGGGCCTGCAACCACAAGCCCAGAACCGGAGGACTAGCCTCCCTTCCTCTAACCAGAGGGAAACCCACAAGTGACAACCTGTCACTTGCAACCCGGAGATCAGATCTCCCTTCTCCTGAACCAACAGGAGGAACCCGATTCCCAACAGGGCAATCGGAAGACCAAAGATAATCAGAAAAGCAAAGGAAAAACAATAAACGAAAATGACACAGCAATCAGAAAGCTGTAAAAGATGAAAACATAGATGTGGCTCTCAACGGAGCTGACTGGCCTGGATTTGATCCACGGTCCAGTAGACAGATCTTCAATAGCTTCGTCCTTCTTCTCCATGAACTCTCTCTCTCTCTTTTTATCTCTCTTTCTTTTTCTTCAACTCTCTCTTTCTTTTTCTTCACGCGAGCACTATCTCTCTCTCACTTTTTCTTCTTCTGTTCTTCTGCTCTTTTTGCTCTTTGGCTTCTGTGCTTCCTTCGTTCCTGCCCGACCAGCCTTTCTTCTTTTTATATCAGCACCCAGCAGGAGGATGGGGTACAGAGTGCGTGTGCTTCACACGCTTGATCCAGAACCTTCCTGCCACGTGCCCTTTTTGTATTTGTTTCTTTAGTATCGGATCATGTGCACCCAGACACTGATGAATGTTCTTCCTCGGACCTGCAACGAGATAAGAACCATTAATATTGAGTGCCATAAGAACTAGAACTGCATGAGGTTAGTGGATACGACAAAAGGTACACTAAACAGAGAACGACACGAGATACAGTGGTGACACAAGGAGCACTACTAAGAGAACGTCACGAGGTAGAAAGAAAACAACACGAAGACACGAAGACAAGAACAACGCGGAGACATGAACGTAAAAACAACACGACATATTCACACAGCAAAGAGAACGACCCGTGCTGATAACAGACACGAAGACGAGAACAGACACCAACACGAAGTATGGTTTCAACACAAGAAAGACACGAGGACTAGGACGAATAAAAATGACACGAATACGCAACAAGACAAATGACACGAAAGTGAAACAGGAAGCAACACGAGGTGCTGCGATGTCCTGCACGCAATAGAACAAAGACGACATGAAGAGATGAAGAAACGACACGAGGTGAAGACAACACGTAGACGACAACTGAAATCGACACGGAATGAAAACAACACGAAGACAGAACAGTAATTTGACACGAAGTCAAAATGACAAGAAGTAAAACAACACGAAGTAAGTACGACATGGAGACAGATGACAGAGGCCGTCACGAGTCGAAAACAACACGAAGACGAAAACTGAAATCGACACGGAGTGTGGTCAAGGCGAGAGAGACACGAAGTCTAAAACGAAAAACCAACACGAAGATAGAATACAAAGAGATGACACGAAGTGAAGTTGACACGAAGTGAAAACAACACGGACGCACGACCTGAAGGACAGTAAACATAAACAACACGCGGTAAGAGAAGACGGCACGGCGTATTGGAAATACAAACAATACTAAAATTAAAACGACACGAAGACAAACAGTTCAACACGAGGTGTTATACACAAACATGACGAAGTGCCAACCAACACGAAGATAGTCCTTAAAAATACTTGAAGTGAAATGAAAGTTTATTCTTCACAGAAAAATATTTGTGTTAATTTTCCACACAGACATATTTTTGTTAATTTTTCACAGATACATATTTTTGAACACCACTAAGACTTATAGTGTTGTCATCATCAAAACATGTAAAGATTCAACAATACTCAACACACAGGTGTTCTTAGAAACCTCATCTCTTATGAAATGATGCCTTATTTCTATGTGTCTGGTGCGGGAATGCAAGACAGGATTCTTGGCTATATTGATGGCACTAGTATTATCACAGTAAATGGGTGTGCTCCCCAGGTCTACTTGATAGTCCTGAAGCTGGTGTTTAATCCAAATGACTTGTGTACCACAACTCCTTGCAGCCACATACTCAGCCTCTGTAGTGAAGATGGTAACATAATGTTGTTTCTTAGAACCCCAAGATACTAAACACCCACCTAGAAATTCACAATGACCACTAGTGCTTTTTCTATCTAATTTACACCCGACATAGTCTGCATCTATGTATGCAATTAAGTCTAGAGTGTGTGTTGCAGGAAACCATAAACCAAGGGTGTGTGTAGCAGACAGATATCTGAAAATTCTTTTTACTGCAGCTAGATGCAATTCAGTGGGTCTAGATTGATACCTTGCACACATTCCTACACTGAACTGTATATCATGTCTTGAAGCTATCAAATAGAGTAGAGATCCAATCATACCTCGGTAGAGCTTGGCATCTACTTCTTTACCTGTCTCATCTGCATCCAATGAGGTACTGGTACCCATTGGTGTAGTAATGTGCTTCAAGTTGGTCATGCCAAACCTATTGAGAATGTCCAATGTGTACTTGGTTTGGTTGATGAAGCATCCTTCCTCCAACTGTTGTATCTGCAGGCCAAGAAAATACTTTAGTTTGCCTACCAAACTCATTTCAAATTCTGCTGACATCAATTTTGAAAATTCATCACATAGACCAGTACTTGTTAAGCCGAAGATAATGTCATCTACGTATACCTGGACTATGATGAGATCTTCTTTAAAGCTTTTTGTAAAGAGAGTTTGATCTACCTTACCTCTTTGGTAGCCCTTGTTGATCAGAAATTTCGTTACTCTCTCATACCAGGCTCGAGGGGCCTGCTTTAAACCATACAGGGCTTTGTTCAATCTGAAAACTTGGTCAGGTTTAGTGGAGAATTGAAAACCGGGGGGTTGTTCAACAAAAACTTCTTCCTTGATAATTCCATTTAAGAACGCACTCTTCACATCCATTTGTTGGAGTTTTATATTTTTGGAGCATGCAAATGCTAACAATATTCTTATAGTTTCAATCCTAGCAACAGGTGCGTAGGACTCATCGAAGTCAACTCCAAATTCCTGATAGTAGCTCTTAGCTAGTAGTCTATCTTTATTTCTAGAAATAATTTCATCTTCATTCATTTTATTCTTGAACACCCATTTGGTTCCTATCACATTAGTGTTCTCAGGTCTTGGAACAAGTTCCCAGACATTGTTTCTATCAAATTGACCTAACTCTTCAGACATGGCATTGACCCAAGATGCATCGTTTAAGGCTTCATCTACTGATTTTGGTTCAATTTGAGAAACTAAAACAATTAAATCTTGATTTTGAACATTTTTGAAATGAGACCTGGTCCTAGGAGGATCCCTTAAATTTCCTATGATATTATCCTCATGGTGGTCTTTCAAGAATCTAATATTGGTTGAGGACTCACCTGGTTTGGTTGAGCTTACTTGATTCTGATCGGTTGGTCCTTCGGGTTGCTCATTTTCATCTTTCAATTCCTCCTCAAGAAATTCTCCATCATGCTTTGAAGACCTGTCAGCATCATCAAGGTTGTTAGCATCTGTTGAATCACCAATTATCACATGAGGAGTTTCCTCTACAGTTTGGTCTGTTACATTGAAAACCCTATAGGCCCTAGTTGTTTCAGAGTATCCCAGAAAGATTCCTGGAGTACTTCTAACATCAAATTTATCTAGGTCCCTTTTATTATTGTTGTGGATGAAACATTTTGAACCAAAGATTCTAAAATATGAGACATTTGGCCTTTTACCTTTAAGGAGTTCATAGGGAGTTTTCTTATGGACAGGTCTTACCATTGCTCGGTTAATTGTGTAGCAGGCTGTATTGGCTGCCTCTGCCCAAAACCTCCTGGGAAGCTGACTTTCGACCAACATAGTTCTGGCCATTCCGATGATTGTCTGATTTCTTCTCTCAACAATTTCGTTCTGCTCTGGAGTCCTGGGAGAAGAAAATTTGTGAGTCAGTCCCTCTTTATTACAGAAGTCAGAAAATAAAGAATTCTCAAACTCACCTCCGTGGTCAGTTTGTATTATTGAAATGAAGTGAGAACCTCCTTGTTTGATTTTTTTGAAGAAATGTTCAAACTTCTGAAATGCATCATTTTTATTTGCCAAGAAAAATAGCCATGAACACCTAGTGAAATCATCTATAATGACGAACCCAAACCTTTTCCCATTCAAGCTCAGAGTTCTAGTTGGACCAAAAAGGTCCATATGCAAGAGTTCCATTGGCTTGGTTGATAAAGGCTCAGATCTGAGCTTAAATGACTTGCGAGTTTGCTTGCCTAGAGCACAGGCATCACAGATTTTTGAGATTGAATTAAACTCGATTTTAGGCATGTCTCTAACTAAATAATGCTTAATCAATTTATTAAAAGTAGAAAAACTAGCATGGCCTAGACGTCTATGCCAATCAAAGGCGTTAAATTCAGAATTAGCAGACAAGCAGAGATTAGATTCAGACTCAACATCTAAGTCTACCATGTAGACATTATTGGTCATGTTGGCTACAAATTTAACAAGATCAGAATTTATTTCAAAGATTTTGCATGAGTTATTATCAAACACAACCCTGTGACCCTTGTCACATGGTTGACTGATGCTAATCAGATTGTGTTGAAGACCTTCCACAAGTACAACTTTCTCAATTGAGTTAGTGGAGGACTTACCAACTGTACCAACCCCAATGATCTTACCTATGTTCTTTCCTCTGAATTTCACCAGGCCCCCTACCTTCATTTCTAGCTTGCTGAACTTGGAGCGGTCTCCTGTCATGTGCATGGAGCACCCACTGTCGAGGTACCATTTGTTGTTCTTAGCTGCCAGGTAGACCTACACAAAGGAAATCAAGCAAGGTGGTTTGAAACCCAAGATAAGTTGGGTCCAAAGACATCATTTAAATCTTTAAGCAAGTGTTTGGGAATCCAAAATTACTTCAGCTTATTTTTCTCTTGCATCTTATTTTCAGGTTTATTGAAATTGTGACCAGAGTTATGTCCAGCTGGTCTGGAGAAATGGAATCTATTCCAGTTATTAGACCTTTCATCCCTGGGGTATCTTCTGTACGCATGTTGATTACCAAATTTTTGTGAGTGTATGTTGTTTCCCCAGTAACTTCTGTTCGGGCCCATTCTTTTATAGTAATTCCAGCTTCTATTCTGATACATTTGCCTGTTCCAGCTACCATTTTTGTTCTGGTGAATGGGTTTAGTGAATTTCATCCCTGTTTTAAGATGTTGTTCAGCATGGTTTGTTGCTTTCTCCTTTGGATGCTGAATATTTTGATTACTATTTGAGCTGGATGGTGTGTCCAGCTTTTCTTTTCCCTTCTCCGGGCAGAAGGTAGTGGTCTTGAACTCAAAGGGTCTCTTATTTGTCAGGTTATAGCCTAAACCCTCTTTGTTGAAATTTACCGTCATTCCTAGTATAGAGTCCAGATTTGTTTTCCCTTGAACAAATTTTTCTAAGATTTTTTGCTTGTCTTCCAGCTCTCTCTGCATAGACTCACAATTTTTTAGAAGTTCAGTGTTCACTTTCTTAACAGCTTCATACTTCTCAGTGATCACACTGTTTCCATTCAGACTTTCTTCAAGTTTTATCTTGAGTTCGTTGAGTTGTGTGTGAACTTTCTGGTTCTCTGATTTTTGCTCTTCATTTTCCTTCTTATGAGAAGTCATTTCTTCTAATTGTTACTTTAATTTCTGATTTTCCTTACTGATCTGAGTTTGTTCTTCAATATTAGTATTGAAGTTTCTTTTCAGAACCCTATGCTCTTTACTCAGTGAATTGAATTTATCTAACAGTTCAGCATAGGCGTCTTCCCAATCATCAATAGAAAAGTTCTCGAAAATGTTTGTTACCTCCTCATCGCTATCTACCATCAAAAAAATTCCTTCTTCGTCCTCCTCCGAGGAGTTGGCTTTTGGATCTTCTTCCTCATCGCTCCACGTGCAGACCATTGCTTGTGGTTTCTTCTTCTGCACCTTGGAGCTCTTCTTTTGAAAGTCGGGACCCTTCTTCTGAAGATCAGGGCAATCCCCTTTCATATGTCCAGGTTTCCTGCAATGAAAACATGTGATTTTCTTGGCATTCCTATTCTTATCATTGCTAGAATCAAAGTTCTTACCAGAGGGATATGACCTCTTTCTTCTAAAGGTCTTTCCCTTAGTCCTAAGGAATTATCTGAATTGACGAGTGAGCATAGCTTGCTCCTCCTGGTCGAGGTCTGATAGCCCGTCAGACTCGCAACTACTACTCCCGCTGCTGCTACTGCCTTTGCTGTGGGACACCTTGAAGGCAATATTCTTGCCCTTCTTGTCCCTTCCTTCATCATTCCTCTTGAAATTCATCTCATACGTCATTAGGGATCCTATAAGTTCGGTGACTGTCATTCTCGACAGATCCCTAGACTCCTCTATCACAATGGCCTTAGTGTGCCATGTAGGGGTTAGAGATGTAAGTATCTTCCTGACTATATATCTCTCAGATATCTCTTTACCAAACCCCTTAAGACTGTTCTTAATCAATGACAGTCTGGCATACATCTCAGTTATAGTCTCCTCTGATTTTATCTTAAAGAACTCATATTCAGAGGTGAGGAGATTTACCTTCGTCACTCTCACTTGAGATGTACCTTCGTAGATTAACTCCAACTCATCCCACATTTTCTTGGCCATTTTGCATGCTCAGATGTAGGCGTATTCATCTGGATGAACTGCACATTGGATGATGTTCAGGGCCGTCCAGTTGAGTGACAAAAGCTTGACTTGATCATCTGTCCACACGTCTTTGTTCGATGGTAGATCATATGGCCATGTGGTAATCACCCTCCAAAGTTTGTGGCTTTGTGCCCTTATGAATACCTCCATCCTATTTTTCTAGAAAGAGTAGTTGTGACGACCCTGAGTTCAGGATATCGATATACCGATACCAAGAACTGGGGAAGCCACCCAAGAGGCTGATGAGGCCCCTGAAGGGTTAGTGGGGGTTTATCGAGGAGGTGCATAACGAATTGCAATTTGGAACGCGCATATTACAATTAAGCAATAAAATTGACAGAAGTGCGGAAGCAATTCAAAATAACCAGAGTGATACATATATAAACTAGTCTAGAGACACAAAAGTACTAGTCCAAAAAGGTACAACTACACGGGGCATACCCCGGTAAAAGTACAACAAAGGCCCAAAAAGGTGACCCGTCTACTGCTGGCGGCTAAGAACGGTCTCCGAGCAACTCACAAAACACCGGGAGACGGCGGGCGCGGCTCACCTGAAAGAAGAAGGGTGAGTCACAGCCAGACTCAGTAGGGGTCACGCGGATCCCTACCTCGCACTAAACAAGCATACATGCAAATATAAAGGCAATTAGAGCATGCATTTAAGTAAAATAACAGGCATTGGCATGAATAAACTAATCACAGAAAAGTTGTAAACTCTAACTAAACAGGTATAACAGCTAATACATGCCAATAACGAGTAAGTCCAAACGACAGAAACTAAATATACCAGTAGAATATGCCTCAACTAATCCAAGCAGCAGGGAGTAGGACAACCACTAGGAATAGAAACCAGATGCGTCCACTGACGACTTACACTGCGTCTCAAGCACTCGCAGTCGGCAACACGACAAGCTGAGCGCGTAAACAGTACCAAACCAAGTGACCAGTCAGAGTGACATTCGTCAATGTCAATCCACAGCCTCTGACCACGTGTGCACACACTGACTCTCGCCTGAGCCAGGCCCTCTAGCTAGTTTTCTCCCTCGGTAGGATGCTACCGTTGGCTGGGAGCCCATGGAACTAGCTTACAAACCGTGTACGGGAACGCCCCTCCACTATCCCCAAGCGGGTCGGTACTCAAAGACCTTAGGGTCACAACAGTGGTTCCATTGCAAGGAAAAAAAAGCTACTCTATTGGGATTTACAAACATGCCATTATATAATAAAATAACTCAACATGGCATATAAACATTTCGGAATGCATAAAGAATAAGTCGGCTACTTTTTGAATCTGACAGGCAAGTGGCGGTCTACTGCCACCGCGTCACAGGTGTGTGACGGTTGTGGACTGGCGCGTTACATCGATTGTAACGCATCCGTCCCCGGCCGTTACAACCTCCAAAGCTCCAGCCTCAATCTGCGAGAATGGGGTGTGACGGCCCACAGCCACACCGTCACAGGACCTAACGGTTGGGGCGCAGCACGTTACATCAACTGTAACGCGTTGGGCTTTGGCCGTTACATCCACCTGAGGCCAAAACCAACGCACAGTATTTCAAAACCGTTTGCAGGCGATGTGACGTGCTCGCCCAAGCGCGTCAGGGCACCCTGACGGCCGGCTGACTGGCCGTCAGGTTAACCGCCTGACCCGGTCAACGCAATTCAACGGATGAGTAACGGTTGGGAGCCCCACCGTTACTCTCAATATGACGCCCCTTCAAAGGGCCGTTACATTTATGTAACGCGTCCTCTACGGACCGTTACTAGGGTGACGGTTCCTGGAAGGACCGTCACACCATCTGGGTTACGGACGGGTTATGTTTGAAAATCGGTTCCCTCCCGGACGACCGAAATCATCGGGTAACGTCGAAAAGACTTGTTTCCTGTCAAACCACACGTCCTAAACAACAATATAACAACTAAAACCATCACATTCAAGGCCTACAATAGCTTAAACGCAAGGACTAAGCTTAAATACTAACAATGGAAAAATATCCAATATGCATGCCAAAGGGGTTTAAACATGAAAACATGCTATAGGAAATGATCCTAGCGAGCTCAGGATTCCATCCCCCTACCTCGTTCAAGCCGAAACGGCCGGAAAAGCCGCATGCAAGAGGAAGGGTTCACCGAGCCTCCACACTCCGTCCCGCTCCCACGATCTCCAAACCACGCCAAGATGGGTACCCACGCGTTCCTCTCGACGCGAGGAATCCACCGGTACCTTCCACGCCTCAATCCGACGTCGTCTCGCCCGAATTCCAAGAAGAGGGGAGAGGGGCGATCGGACTAGAGAGAGAAAGAGGGGGTGAGAGTGAGATCGACGAGGGAGAGAGACGGGGTGAGGGTGAGGGATTAAAAGAAAAAAAATAAAATTAATATATATAATAATCTTATTATTTACTACTAACCCTCAATTAAATCCAAATAAATCTGGAAAAATACCAGAAAAATTTCTAAAAATCCAGAAAATAGCCAGAAATTCCAGAATAAATTCTAGATCCAAACCACTAAGGATCCACTAAGGCACGGGCCTCACAGTCCCTCCCTCCTAATAAAAATTTTACCCTCGAAATTTACAACAACGGATAAGGAGGAAACTGAGAAAAGAACTATACCTCACTGGAATAAGAAAGGAAAAAGCTGACGCATCTCATCTTCACGTTCCCAAGTAGACTCATTACCAGAGTGACGCTGCCAAGCAACTCTTACCAGAGGGATAACCTTATTTCTCAACCGCTGCTCATGACGGTCTTCAATTCTGATAGGAAACTCTGGCGTAGACAAATCAGTAGTCACTTCGGGCCAAACTGAATCATCGAGAACATGAGAAGCATCAAGCACATACTTCCTCAACTGAGAGACGTGGAACAGATCATGAATAGCTTGCATAGCCGTTGGTAGTTGCAGACGATAAGCTACCTGACCCACAGCTTCAACGATAGGAAACGGGCCAACATAACGCGGACTCAGCTTTCCACGCTTCCCAAATCTGGAAACACCTTTCATCGGAGATACCTTGACAAAAACCATATCTCCTGGCTCAAACTGTAGTGGACGTATGCGCTGATCTGCATAACTTTTCTGTCGACTCTGAGCCGTCAACAATCTCTGCCGAATCAGACGAACTACATCTGAACACTGCTGCACCATGTCCGGTCCCGTCAAAAGTCTATCCCCAACATCAAACCAGTTCAAAGGGGTACGACAAGGATGACCATATAGTGCCTCATAAGGAGCCATGCTAATACTGGAGTGAAAACTATTATTATAAGCAAATTCAACAAGTGGAAAATGTTGACTCCACGAACCTTGCCAATCAAGGCAACACGATCTCAGCATGTCTTCCAGAGTCTGAATAGTCCTCTCCGACTGTCCATCTGGCTGTGGGTGATACGCTGAACTGAATGCTAACTCAGTGCCCAAGGCTCTTTGAAAACTGTGCCAGAAGCCGGAGGTAAAACGTGGATCACGATCTGACACAAGTGAAATTGGAATTCCATGCAGTGGCACGATCTTCTGCACATAAAGCTCGGCCAACCTCTGCACATTCCAAGCAACTTTTATTGGCAACAATCTGACAGTTTTAGTCAATCTGTCGACAAGCAACCAGATACCATCAAAACCTTGAGAAGTCCGAGGCAAACCCACCACAAAATCTGTAGTAACATGGTCCCATTTCCACATAGGAATCTCTAACGGCTGAAGCAAACCACCTGGCTTTTGATGTTCCGCTTTAACCAGCTGACAAGTCAAGCACTTGGAAAAAAACACAGCCACGTCTGACTTCATACCTGGCCACCAGAACTGCTTTTTCAAATTCTGATACATCTTAGTGACACCTGGGTGAATAGCAAAACGGGAACCATTGGCTTCACTCAAAACCGCAAGTCTCAATGCATCATCAGCGGGAACATACAATCTGCCCTGGAAACTGACGACCAGCTCATCATCAAATTCCACATCATATCTTGATACAATATGGGCCAAATCAGAATCAGCTTGCTGGGCTTCTTTAATCTGCTGATATAAAGCTGAACCCAAAGTCAAAGCAGCACAAACTGCCATCCTCAGATCGGCAGGAATCTCTACACTGAATGCCTCACTCGGAAGCTGTTCCCACAATTTCCATTCATGAAGCAACAGACGATTGACTTGCACCTTCCTGCTCAGAGCATCAGCCACAACATTCATTTTACCCGGCTGATAGGAGAGTGCAAAGTCATAATCTTTCATGAATTCCATCCATCGCCTCTGCCTGAGATTCAGATCTTTCTGGGAGAATATATACTGTAAACTCTGATGATCAGTAAAAATCTGAAATTTCTCACCATACAGATAATGTCTCCAGATCTTCAAGGCAAAAATAACTGCAGCCAGCTCCAGATCATGCGTAGGGTAATTTTCTTCATGATGTTTCAATTGCCGAGATGCATATGCAATAACCTTACCATGTTGCATTAGCACTGCACCCAAACCCACTCGAGAAGCATCTGTGCAAACAATAAATCCACCCGAGCCGGAAGGCAAAATCAACACTGGAGAAGAAGTCAAGAGCCTTTTCAATTCAACAAAGCTGTCCTCTCACTAATCCGACCAGACAAAAGGTACATCTTTACGAGTCAGTCTAGTCATAGGGGCTGCAATCTTTGCAAAATCCAGGATAAATCTTCGATAATACCCAGCCAAACCTAAGAAGCTTCTTATCTCTGTTACAGTTCTCGGTCTCTGCCAATTCAAAATAGCTTCAATCTTTGCAGGGTCCACTGCTACTCCGTCACCAGAAATCACGTGGCCAAGAAAATGAATTTCCCGAAGCCAGAATTCACATTTACTAAATTTCGCATAAAGCTCGTGATCTCTTAGAGTCTACAGAACGATCCTCAAATGTTGCACAAGATCTTCATCAGAAGTAGAGTAAATCAGGATATCATCAACAAAGATCACCACGAACTGATCGAGAAATGGACGAAAGATACACTGCATTAGGTCCATAAAAGCTGCTGGGGCATTCGTCAATCCAAACGGCATTACCAGAAATTCATAATGACCATATCGAGTACTGAAAGCTGTCTTCGCCACATCAGATTCCCGGATCCGCAATTGAAAGTAGCCAGACCGGAGGTCAATCCGTGAAAAGACAGTAGCAGACTGTAACTGGTCAAACAAATCATCAATCCTGGGAAGCGGATATTTATTCTTGATAGTCACCTGATTCAGCTGTCTGTAATCAATACAAAGCCTTAGACTTCTATCTTTCCTTTTCACAAATAGCAATGGAGCACTCCACGGAGAAAAACTGGGGTGAATATAGCCTTTTTCCAGCAATTCAAGCAATTGTGCTCGCAGTTCCTTCAGTTCAACTGGAGCCATTCGGTACGGTGCCTTTGCTAACGGGCCAGTACCAGGAATCAGTTCAATCACCATCTCACTCTCTCGCTCTGGAGGCAAGCCTGGCAACTCGTCAGGAAACACATCAGGGAACTCACAAACAACAGGAATATCACCGACCTCCTGTCGTGGTTTTTCAACAGCAACCACAGAAGCTAAGAATCCCTGGCAACCTGCACTAAGCAACCTATAGGCTCGAATAGCAGAAATAATCATGCGAGAAGAACGGGATCGAATACCTTGGAAATAAAAAGCTGATTTTCCCTGTGGCTGAAAATAGACTTTCTTCGATCTGCAATCAACCACATCTCCATAATGCTCCAACCAATCCATTCCCAGAATAACGTCATAATTTGCCAGCTGCAATGCATACAATCTCGCCGGCAACCGATGACTATTAATCATAACAGGAGACTCTTCCAAACACAGAGGTATAATCATGAAATCTCCAGAAGGCAATTCAACAAATAGCTCACAAGTCATTTCTGATGTCGGCTCCTCAACACATGCCATGAAATCCTCAGAAATAAAAGAATGAGAAGCACCAGAATCAAATAAGACACGAGCTGAATGACCATAAAGTATAATCGTACCTTCCACCAGATGGGATGCAACCGCTTCAGCTCGAGTTATATGTGAAACCTTGCCTTTCTTCTTCTTTGATCCGGATGAAGATTGCTGAGAAGACGCTGAAGCTTGAGAATAGAACTGTTGTTGAGGTACATGAGGTCTGAATTGCGACTGTTGAGGCTGAGAGAACTGGGGAGCTTGCACCTGCTTCGGTCTCAGCGGGCAATCACGAACGACATGACCAGGCTGGTCACAGCGAAAACAGACCACATGAAGAGAACACGGCTGACCCTTATGGTGACCACCGCATCTCCGACATGTCCACGGCTGACTGATAGCAGACCTCTGATGAGTCTGAGAAGAAGGCGATGTCGGCTGCTGAACAGTATCTGTACCGGACGACGATTGCTGGAAAAACTTCTTCTTCTTCTTGAACCTCTTAAACTTGGTTTTGGAAGGGGAAGAAGCACTGCTAACATCTGACTGGACCGAGGGAACACCTGACACCGGCGGTCGGTAAAACGGTTGAAACTAAACTATCGGCTGAACTGACCCCGCCTGCGGATATCCACCTGGTCTCGCCATCTCCAGCTCAAGTGCCACAGCTGCCTGGCACGCACCATCTAAATCAGCAACATGACTCACGATCAAAGGCAATTTCAACTCTGGCCTCAATCGTCGCAAGAATTGCTAAGTCTTCAAAGCTTCATTAGCCAGCACATGGGGCACATACTGACCCAATTCCACAAACTTGTTCCGATATTGAAGCACAGTCATACTACCTTGAGTCAGCTCCATGAATTGATACATCTTAGCCATCTGCAAACAGGCAGGAGTGTAGGCGCGCTCGAAAGCAGCAACAAACTATGCCCAGGTGATCTGCCGAAGAGGTCTGGAGTGAAACGCAATCTGCCACTTGGCTTTCCACCACGTAATGGCTGTACCTTGGAGTTGAAACACAACAAGCATAACCATCTTCATAGACAGGAACACGCGTTCAATTGCATCCGGCCACTGCCTCGCAACCTCTGGATCTGGCTGTCCATCGAAAGTAGGCGGATTGAACAGAAGAAATTCTTTCAAAGCCTTGCCTCGACTACCAGGCACTTCAACCTGAGGAGAAATGACGGGCGCTAGAGGAGGAACAACAGGAGCAATGGGAACTGCAGGAGGAGGTGCAGAACCACTTTCTTCTCTGGGCGCATCCCTAGGAGCTCGAGGAACTCGAGGAGGTCTTCCTCGACGAGGCGGCATAGTTACACTGCCAAAAGCATAAAACAACCACAAATACATCAATCACACGGAAAACATCCTATGCTAGCAATAGATGACACGAAGGACTAGTTCTGGACAAACACAAATTCCAATTCCTTATACAAATCCTCAACTCCGCTCTGATACCAACTGTGACGACCCAGAGTTCAGGATACCGATATACCGATACCAAGAATTGGGGAAGCCACCTAAGAGGCTGATGAGGCCCCTGAAGGGTTAGTGGGGGTTTGTCGAGGAGGTGCATAACGAATTGCAATTTGGAACGCGCATATTACAATTAAGCAATAAAATTAACAGAAGTGCGGAAGCAATTCAAAATAACCAGAGTGATACATATATAAACTAGTCCAGAGACACAAAAGTACTAGTCCAAAAAGGTACAACTACACGGGGCATACCCCGGCAAAAGTACCACAAAGGCCCAAAAAGGCGACCCGTCTACTGCTGGCGGCTAAGAACGGTCTCCGAGCAACTCACAAAACACCGGGAGACGGCGGGCGCGGCTCACCTGAAAGAAGAAGGGTGAGTCACAGCCAGACTCAGTAGGGGTCACGCGGATCTCTACCTCGCACTAAACAAGCATACATGCAAATATAAAGGCAATTAGAGCATGCATTTAAGTAAAATAACAGGCATTGGCATGAATAAACTAATCACAGAAAAGCTGTAAACTCTAACTAAACAGGTATAACAGCTAATACATGCCAATAACGAGTAAGTCCAAACGACAGAAACTAAATCTACCAGTAGAATATGCCTCAACTAATCCAAGCAGCAGGGAGTAGGACAACCACTAGGAACAGAAACCAGATGCGTCCACTGACGACTTACACTACGTCTCAAGCACTCGCAGTCGGCAACACGACAAGCTGAGCGCGTAAACAGTACCAAACCAAGTGACCAGTCAGAGTGACATTCGTCAATGTCAGTCCACAGCGTCTGACCACGTGTGCACACACTGACTCTCGCCTGAGCCAGGCCCTCTAGCTAGTTTTCTCTCTCGGTAGGACGCTACCGTTGGCCGGGAGCCCACGGAACTAGCTTACAAACCGTGTACAGGAACGCCCCTCCGCTATCCCCAAGCGGGTCGGTACTCAAAGACCTTAGGGTCACAACAGTGGTTCCATTGCAAGGAAAGAAAAGCTACTCTATTGGGATTTACAAACATGCCATTATATAATAAAATAACTCAACATGGCATATAAACATTTCGGAATGCATAAAGAATAAGTCAGGGACTTTTTGAATCTGACAGGCAAGTGGCGGTCTGCTGCCACCACGTCACAGGTGTGTGACGGTCATGGACTGGCGCGTTACATCGATTGTAACGCGTCCGTCCCCGGCCGTTACAACCACCAAAGCTCCAGCCTCAATCCGCGAGAATGGGGTGTGACGGCCCACAGCCACGCCGTCACAGGACCTAACGGTCGGGGCGCAGCGCGCTACATCAACTGTAACGCATTGGGCCCTGGCCGTTACATCCACCCGAGGCCAAAACCAACGCACAGTATTTCAAAACCGTTTGCAGGCGATGTGACGCGCTCGCCCAAGCGCGTCAGGGCACCCTGATGGCCGGCCGACTGGCCGTCAGGTTAACCGCCTGACCCGGTCAACGCAATTCAACGGACGAGTAACGGTTGGGAGCCCCACCGTTACTCTCAATATGATGCCCCTTCAAAGGGCCGTTACATTTATGTAACGCGTCCTCTACGGACCGTTACTAGTGTGACGGTTCCTGGAAGGACCGTCACACCATCTGGGTTACGGACGGGTTATGTTTGAAAACTGGTTCCCTCCCGGACGACCGAAATCGTCGGGTAACGTCGAAAAGACCTGTTTCCTATCAAACCACACGTCCTAAACAACAATATAACAACTAAAACCATCACATTCAAGGCCTACAATAGCTTAAACGCAAGGACTAAGCTTAAATACTAACAATGGAAAAATATCCAATATGCATGCCACAGGGGTTTAAACATGAAAACATGCTATAGGAAATGATCCCAGCGAGCTTAGGATTCCATCCCCCTACCTCGTTCAAGCCGAAACGGCCGGAAAAGCCACATGCAAGAGGAAGGGTTCACCGAGCCTCCACACTCCGTCCCGCTCCCACGATCTCCGAACCACGCCAAGATGGGTACCCACGCATTCCTCTCGACGCGAGGAATCCACCGGTACCTTCCACGCCTCAATCCGACGTCGTCTCGCCCGAATTCCAAGAAGAGGGGAGAGGGGCGATCGGACTAGAGAGAGAGAGGGGGTGAGAGTGAGATTGACGAGGGAGAGAGAGGGGGTGAGGGTGAGGGATTAAAAGAAAAAAAATAAAATTAATATATATAATAATCTTATTATTTACTAATAACCCTCAATTAAATCCAAATAAATCCAAAAAAATACCAGAAAAATTCCTAAAAATCCTGAAAAATAGCCAGAAATTCCAGAATAAATTCTAGATCCAAACCACTAATAATCCACTAAGGCACGGGCCTCACAGTAGTTTTTACCATCAAAGAACGGAGGGCGGCTGATAGATTATCCCTCAGCCATGAAGCTCCGAGGAGCATTAAATCTGGGGTTACCTTGGCCATTGGACCACATAGTGAAAACCTTCTCTGATACCAATTGATACGCACAACGGAAAGTGAGATAGAAGGGGGGGATGAATAGATCACTCCCAAATTTCATAAACACAAAAGCAATTACTCAACCCCTCAAAATGCAGTGAAGAAAAACTTCGGAGATAGGTAATAGAGATATTCAGACTATGGATAGTGATCGAGAAAAAAATTCACGATGAAGTAATATATCAGATAGATGGAGAGCAAGCACAAAGTAGACAAGCAAACCCATAGGAGAGATAGAGAATTTTTAGGTGGTTCGATTGCTACCCGCAATCTACGTCCACCCCTCACTCAGAAGAGTAAGGTTTCCTTACAATGATGAATTGCACACAGCAGACTCAGTCTGCGACAACCACTGCCAAATAGCTTGCCCTGAGTAACACCCTCCTCAGCCTTCTGATCAACCAGAAGAAGCACTAGAGAACAACTCTCCCTTCCTTTGCACAGAGCAAAGGGAACCCTCTGAAATTGCTCCCAAGCAACTCATAAAACTAGAGGATCAAACCTCTCTTCCTCCAAGAACAATAGAGGGAAACCGGAGAACTTCTCCCTTCCTCCGAACAAGCTTGGAGGGTAACAAGATGGAATGGGAAACAAAAGAAACTCGAAAATAAAAGACCGATGGAAAACAACTATCTCTGATTCAAAACAATGTAGCTTCCGTAGAAGCAGATCTTCAGATTCACAGACAGCTTTCTCTCAAAATTTTCTCTCTACTCTGGATGGAGTGGTTTGTCTCCAGTTTTCTCTCTTGATCCACACTACTGCTCTCACGCTTCTCTTTCTTTTTCACCTTTTTCAAATCTCTCTTCCAAACCTTTTTCCTCAGTATATATATATGTATGTTCCAGAAACTTAGGCATATGGATACCACGTTTCCCGCCTGAAGGGTTGAGGTACGTGTCGAAATGTTCTGGACCTCTATCTTCCTCGGATCACGTGCCATCCACCTAGTGAATGCACAGACAAACTATCAGAGAAAGGAATAAACATTTTGTCACACACTCAGCACACGTCGTACCGATGTAGCGAGTAAGTAAGCGTAAACTGCACTGAGTAGAAGTTTCCAAGTCAACTATTGCACTGACTTACTACAGGGTGAACAAGAGGTTGCACCGAGTTGTAGTGCGTAAAAGCGAGAGATGCGCTGATTTTATTTTTGCCAGAAAGGAAAGTTTGCACGGAGTTGGAAACAAGCACCGACTAAGATTGGCAGGAAAAACACCGATGCGGAATGAAGCAGAAGATGCACCAATCTACTTTAGTTACTTACAAGTTTTTGCACCGAGTCTAATAGGCCTGAAACAAGAACTACACCAGCCTCGTTGCTGTAGGGATTTATATAGACTGGGCTGTGCACGGATCTGGTTTTTATCTTAAGCAAGGTATGCACCGAGTTGAGTGCCTATACCTACGTCTAACCAAAAGTTGCACCGGCTAGGTGCAGATCAAACCTTGCACTGAGTATGATAATGCAATAACAAGATGCACCGACTACATGTTATTCAGAAAGAGAAAGACTGCACGAGATGGGATATGCAGTCTAAGCAAAAGTTGCACCGACATGGCAGAGAGAAATGGGCAGAATAAAGAGAGATGCAAGACACAGCTTGCACCGAGATGGATTTCCACTGAGATAGAGACGAGGAGACTAACCAATGCATTCTAGTCAAGAATTGCACCGACCTCAAGAGGTGAGATGCAGAGACATGATATGCACAGACCTAAATTGCAAGAATGCGATAAAACAAATTGATTTATAGTGTGAGACATCATCAAAACCGTAGGGATGCAACATATTCATGTAAACCTCAACCCGTCTCCGTTTGTTGGGTGGTTCCCACTGTGGCGTGCCTCCTATATCTGATGAGAGTGATATACTGGACCGGGTATAAGGTGGGGCGCTACAGAGAATGGTATCGGAGCCCACAGGTTGAGAGTTTACATAAGTAAAACCATCAGCTAAGTCCATATCCCAAGATCTAGATAGTTCCATTGGTAAGTGACCTAAAAATAGAAGGAAGGACCTAGACTTTGTGGTAGGTGAGCATGTTTTCGTCAAAGTATCACCAATTAAGGGAGTATCAAAATTCGGCAAGCGAGGGAAGTTGCAGGCAAAATTCATTAGGACCTTTTGAGATTCTAGACAAGGTAGGGAACGTGGCTTATTGGTTGGCTTTATCTTCATCTATGATGGCCATTCATCCGGTGTTCCACGTATCCTTGCTCCGTAAATTTGTCTATGATCCGTCGCACATCACCAGCTATGAATATGTGGAGTTCCAACCAGATCTGTCGTTCGAGGAGCAACCAGTCAGGATTTTGGATCGCAAGGAGCAAGTCCTCAGATCGAAATCTATTCCCTTGGTGAAGGTCCTATGGAGGAATGTTTCTCATGAGGTTTCGTGGGAGCTCGAAGAAGAGATGAGGAAGAAGGATCCCCATCTTTTCGGTATGTGCTTCACTTTAAACTTCGGGGATGAAGTTTCTTTTAAGGGGGAGAGGGTGTAGTGCCTGGAAATTTTTTGAAATTAATAAAGCATTTCTATTGTTTAAATTGATAAAATATTTATTTAATTCTTGAAATACTAATTAGCAACTAAATAAGTAAAATGAATAATGTCTTAAATAAAAGTTTTATGTAATTATAAATTTGAAAGTTTGAGTAATTAAAATTTTGTAACTTAAGTTAATTGTTAAATAAAACGTTTCTAGCATTATATCTATTCAAAAGGGAGAGCACATGAATGCATATACACAATTACTAAAGTTTAGGATAGGCTATGACACATGGCATTCACTATTCACGTTTTTGAGTTTTTATTATTCACTCATTTTCATTTTTTAGTCTAAAATTTTATTTCATATTTTTCTATGATAAAATAAATGCCGGTGAGAAATGGGTAACAATTAGTTTTTGTAAATGTTTTTTATATTATTAGATTTGATTTTTCTAAGGGATGGATGAATAGTGCCCCGGTTCTTACGGCAAGGGTTTCTGGGATTTTTTCCTGATTTCTCTCTCTCGTAATCGTGTATTTTCTTGAATAATTAAGTGGGTCATTATCCCTTCCCTAAACACGAAAATTGCTGGAGGATTGGGGTGGAACCCCAGACCTTTTACATGAGTCTTCTCCTTCTTTTGCCCCGACTAGCATTTGCATTTCCTGCTGGGTTTGGGTGTTTCGGAAGGATCCAAAGATGGAGCCAAGGAAGCGCAGCAGAAGGAGAGGGGATCGTTCCTGCTCTTGTGTGGCTTCCTCGTTCCTTTGGTTGTCTGCTAGATCGTGGTTATCTCAAGAGGATCAGCGTCTTCCCGTCTCTTGCCGGAGGCGGAGAGTTTCTCTAATCCTTATTTCATCCGATTTAAGGCAAGATCTAAAATCTCAAATCTTCCATTTGTGCTCGATATAATGTCTTGGAACTTGGATTATGAATCACGATTTGAATGTGAAATACGAAGTTTCTACTTTCATGAAGCTCGATTTGATTTCTGGGTTCTCGGACAATGGCAGAAATGGATAGGTCATGGTTGTTTTTTGGACAGAACTTCATTGCTTTCTGGATCAGGTTTAAGATGACTTAGGCATGCTTAAGTCGACTTAGCCTATGTACCAGAAAGCTAGTCCAGTTCTGGATCAGGCTTAAGTCGACTTAAGGCCTGCTTAAGTTGACTTAGCCTATGTGACAGAAATCAGTCCAGTTTTGGATATAGGCTTAAGTCGACTTAGGGCCCGACTCAAGTCGACTTCGCCTGTGTGTGGGCTATTTCAGTGTGTTCCAGACGTGGGGAAAGTAAACTTATGCTCCGTAAAAGTCGACTTTTCCTCCATGCAATCGTTTAACTTCCCGTTACTAACTGTTCCCTTGAATTTTCAGCTACCCATTATTACATGCTAAAATATGTAAATCAGTAGGGTTATTAAATGATCTGTTCCCATCATGTAGTGACTACACAAGTTCATATTCATTGCATCTTTTTGCATGGTTGCATATTCTAAAAGCTCAGTTGCTATCCTTCAACGCTCTCCTTGTATTGTATATTATTCGTTGTTCTTGTGTTGCATATTATTCCTTGTAATTGTGAACCCCTTATGTTATGAGACCAATTACAGACCATAGGGACACTGCTGCCATAGAAGGGTGTGGAGCCAAACCTTAGAAATGCCTCTGTGGGGAGGCTCAATACGTTTATGACCCTGAGGGCACAGGGGTGAAATCCAGGAGGTGGACATGTTCCACTGGTTAAGGTGGGGAAGATTTTCCTCCGGTTCTGCGCAGTTAACCAAGACCTTATCGCCATTCCCTAGGTGATTTGGTATATGTTTTTGACCTTCTAGTTGTGGTTTGGGCACTGTGTTTGGGTCCTCTACTCAGTTCAGAACATCCAAAAATTTTGATCATATTTTACATACTATTGAAATTGTTATATATTATTTGACATAAGTTATTCGTTCTGTTTAGTTCTGAGTTGAGTTCTGAATTGACCTCTGAGACTGACCTGCAAGCTCTGATACTTGTTTCTTTTTAGGCCATGTACATTTGCCCACATATTCCATTTAGTCCTGATTTCTGTTTCCAATTATGATTTCTGTTTCTTCAGGCTGCACATAGATGCATGTTGTCTCCTTGATACTATATTGATTTTACTAAGACTTGGCATACGGATGTTGTGCGAGTTCTGCTATGCATTTTAACTGGATGACTGAATATAGTTTAGTGCATTGTTACATACCCTGTCCATAATTGCATATCAATCGGCCTTGCCCTCGTGATGTATTCTCAGTATTTCTGAAACATGTGTTTTGCCTCTGCAACCTAGTAAGCGTTAAGAATTTATACAAGTTAGAAATTGGCCAAGTATGTTATGCTTGTATAAGAGGTATGTTTTGAGTTTTCGAATCTTGCTAAGTCTATTTGTAGACTTACTCTTGATAACTTTTCAGGCGATTCAACTGGTGAGGACGAGGAGTTAGCGGCAAGTGAGTCTGAGCCGAAAGTCCGAGAGTGATTGTTGTTTAGCTTTCTTTTCTGTTCGAGGTAGCTTGAAAATATAAGAATGGGGCTTGAATTTATGAATTCTTGATGGTTATTGTACCAATAGGGTGGACTATTGTGATATTGGTATTTTTTCTTAGCTGATATAATGAACTTCTTCTTCCGCTGTAAATTTTGCTCTTTTATTCTTGTAAACCTCAACCCGTCTCCGTTTGTTGGGTGGTTCCCACTGTGGCGTGCCTCCTATATCCAATGAGAGTGATATACTGGACCGGGTATAAGGTGGGGCGCTACAAAGAATGGTATCAGAGCCAACAGGTTGAGAGTTGACATAAGTAAAACCATCAGCTAAGTCCATATCCCCAGATCTAGATAGTTCCATTGGTAAGTGGCTTAAAAATAGAAGGAAGGACCTAGACTTTGTGGTTGGTGAGCATGTTTTCCTCAAAGTATCAGCAATTCAGGGAGTATCAAGATTCAGTAAGCGAGGAAAGTTGCAGGTGAGATTCATTGGACCTTTTGAGATTTTGGACAAGGAAGGGAACGTGGCTTATCGGTTGGCTTTACCTCCATCCATGACAGCCATTCATCCAGTGTTCCACGTATCCATGCTCCGTAAATATGTCCATGATCCGTCGCACATCTTCAGCTATGAAGATTTGGAGTTCCAACCGGATCTATCTTCGAGGAGCAACCAGTCAAGATTTTGGATCGCAAGGAGCAAGTCCTCAGATCGAAATCTATTCCATTGGTGAAGGTCCTATGGAGGAATGTTTCTCATGAGGAGGTTTTGTGGGAGCTCAAAGAAGAGATGAAGAAGAAGTATCCCCATCTTTTCGGTATGTGCTTCACTTTAAACTTCGGGGATGAACTTTCTTTTAAAGGGGAGAGGGTGTAGTGCCTGGGAATTTTTTTAAATTAATAAAGCATTTCTATTGTTTAAATTGATAAAATATTTGTTTAATGTTTGAAATACTAATTTGCAACTAAAGAAGTAAAATGAATAATTAATTAAATAAAACTTTTATGTAATTATAAATTTAAAATTTGAGTAATTAACATTTTGTAACTTAAGTTAATTGTTGATTAAAATGTTTCTTGCATTATATCTATTCAAAAGGGAGAGCACATGAATACATATACACAATTACTAAAGTCTAGGATAGGCTGTGACTCATGGCATTCACTATTCACATTTTTGAATTTTTACTATTCACTCATTTTCATTTTTTCGTAAAAAAAATTATTTCATATTTTTCTGTGATAAAATAAATGGTGCTGAGAAATGGGTAACAATTAGTTTGTGTAAATCCTTTTTATATTATTAGATTCAATTTTTCAAAGGGATGGATGAATAGTGCCCTCGATTCTTACGGCAGGCATTTATGGGTTTTCTTTCCTTATATCTCTCTCTGGTAATCGTGGATTTTCTTGAATAATTAAGTGGGTCATTATCGCTTCCCTAAGCACCGAAACTACCGGAGGATTGGGGTGGAACCCCAGCCCTTTTATAGGAGTCTTCTCCTTCTTTTGCCCTGACTAGCATTTGCATTTCATGCTGGGTTTGGGTGTTTCGGAAGGATCCAAAGATGGAGCCAAGGAAGCATAGCAGAGGGAGAGGGGGTCATTCCTGCTCTTGTGTGGCCTCCTCGTTCCTTTGGTTGTCTGCTAGATCGTGGTTGTCTCAAGAAGATCATCATCTTCCCGTGTCTTGTCGGAGGCGGAGAGTTTCTCTAATCCTTGTTTCATCCGATTTAAGGCAAGAACTGAAATCTCAAATCTACCTTTTGTGCTCGATATAATGTCTTGGAACTTGGATTATGAATCATGATTTTAATGTGAAATACGACGTTTCTACTTTCTTGAAGCTCGATTTGATTTCTGGGTTCTCGGACAATGGCAGAAATGGATAGGTCATGGTTGTTTTATGGACAAAACTTCATTACTTTTTGGATCTAGTTTAAGTCAACTTAAGGATGCTTAGGTTGACTTAGCCTATGACCAGAAAGCCAGTCTAGTTATGGATCAGGCTTAAGTCGACTTAAGGCCTACTTAAGTCGACTTAGCCTGTGTGACAAAAATCAGTCCAGTTTTGGATATAGGCTTAAGTCGGCTTAGGGCCCTACTCAAGTCGAATTAGCCTATGTGTAGGCTATTTCAGTGTGTTCCGGATGCGGGGAAAGTAAACTTATGCTTCGTAAAAGTCAACTTTTCCTCTGTGCAATCGTTTTACTTCCCGTTACTAACTGTTCCCTTGAATTTTCAGCTACCCATTATTACATGCTAAAATTTGTAAATCAGTAGGGTTATTAAATGATCTGTTCCCATCATGTAGTGACTACACAAGTTCATATTCATTGCATCTTTTTGCATGGTTGCATATTCTAAAAGCTCAGTTGCTATCCTTCAACGCTCTCCTTGTATTGCATATTATTCATTGTTCCTGTATTGAATATTATTCCTTGTCATTGTGAGCCCCTTATGTTATGAGACAAATTATGGACCATAGGGACACTACTGCCATAGAATGGTGTGGATCCAAACCGTAGAAATGCCCCTATGGGGAGGCTCAATATGTTTATGACCCCGAGGGCACGGGGGTGAAATCTTGGAGGTGGACATGTTCCACTGGTTAAGGTGGGGAAGATTTTCCTCCGGTTCTGCTCAGTTAACCAAGACCTTATCGCCATTACCTATGTGATTTGGTATATATTTTTGTACTTCAAGTGGTGGTTTGGGCACTGTGTCTCGGTCCTCTGCTCAGTGATAAGTGTGCATTTATATAAGTTAATTTATGATCACACTTTTTATGAGCTTTAATATTAATAATAATGCACTTATCACACTTAATATCACTTTTCGATCAAAATACTGAGTTTGATGTAATTAATTATAATTTGAGTAATAAATATGTTATTTTGCAGGCAGTCACAAGTCTGCTCAAGAATGAGCCAAAGCTCATGGCCCAATCTTAATTCAAAAGAAAGAAAAAAAAAAGAAGAAAAACTATAACTAAATCAATATATTCATAAATATATTCTATCATGCTACTATATATATATACCTATAATTCAAATAAAGAGAAAGAAAAAGAGAAAGAAATAAAAATAAATAAAAAATCAACATCAAAATCAAAAACATCTCGATCTAATAAATACTCACTTATAGAATATATATATATATATATATATCATATACTATATTCATATATCAAACATATTTATATATATACATTCATAATATATATAACATATCTTTATATATAATATTATCTATACATTATATACATAAATGGCCAAGGTTTTACGTTAAAATGGGCCATGAACAAAGGCCTTCACGTGGGGGCCATGCAATATATATATATATTATATACAACCTACATATAATATGCAACCTATATGTACAACCTAATATCACGTTCTTTCCCCATTCGGCCAAAGCTGGTAGGGTCAACGGGCTTCCCTTCCAAAGTGGAGGCTTTTATGTCAGCTGGGTTTTGAAAAGGCAAATAATGTGCATGCAGACTCCACTCCACACAAGGCTAAAAGGCATGCATGGCCTTCACGTGTTCCATGGGGTCCGCGATGGCTTCTCTTCAGCGGATGCAAAGTGGTCGACTTCTTCAGAGTTCACACGAGGCCCTTCACGCAAGTCTTCATACGGCCCGACTTCATTCACACTGGCGGCTGGCAAAATGGGCAGTGGCCCTTTCACACATGCTTTTACACGAGGCCTCAGCTTCAGGCGGGTGAGCCTCACACACGGCTTCGCACACATGACGGCCACGGGATTCACACAGAATGAAGAGAGCAGAGAACAGAGAAACATAGGGCTTGTTTAAAGCCTATAAAAGGAGGGTTAGGGTGTGGTTTTACGGGGGAAGCTCTTGTAATTCATTTTAAAGTTCTCTTCTTGTTATTAGTTTTTGTAAGAAGGTTCAAGTGGTGTATTTGAAGAATCAAGGAGAGGGGCAGGAGGCCCCTTCAGGTTTTAATTTCTTTCAATCTTATTATTCATTTAAATTATTAGAAGTTTTGAAATTTTGAGTGGTGGTTATTACAAGTTCTTAAGATTTCAGCCTTTCATAGCCATTTACGTATTTTTCTAATCGTTATTTCAATTTCTTGTCTTCTTCAAAGTTGTTCATATTTCAATTCTACATATTTTCTATTTTTAGCATTTTCTCTAATTCCTCTTCGTTTATAAGTTATTACATATTTTTTTAAGTTCTGTCCTGATTAGTTACTATTCATCCGAGTTGATACCTTCTGCCATTTCTCCATTTGGAAGCCCTTCCTGTTCTCTTTTCTTTCTGAGTTCTTCATAGAAGTTATTACTCTCTTATAGAGCTAATTTTTCTTATTCTACCACTTCCTCCAATTCTTCTTTGTTTTTACGTTATTTTAATTTTCCCACAGTTCTGTCTTTAACGTTGTTACTATTCATCCGCGGGCATAGGTTCCGTGTTTTCCCAATTTTCACCTCCTTCCTCTCATTTTCTGTCTCTACACTCTTCATAAACGTTATTCCTAACCCTCTGATCTTTAACTTTATCTTCTGTCACTTTTTCTAATTCTCCCCAGTTTAAACGTTATTTTCATTCTAATGTCACCATAGTTTCATTATAATTTTCTTTTCGTAGTTCTTTCATCCACTTCCTTTTCTTTACATCCTTCACCTAAGGTGGTTTCAATTTAATTTTCATGATTTTTAAATATTAAAAAATCAAGGTTTTTAACTTTCAAATCTACTTCTCCCTGTGGATTCGACTCGGTCTCGCCACATAACTATTCCATTTATTTAATTTGTGGGCCGGATATTTTAATTTGGTAGCGGGACGTATTAACAACGTGCGTTTTCCCGCCATTAATTTTGGCACCGTTACCGAGGAGGGGTTGAATTGGAAGTTGATAACTTTGTGTTTTCTTTTGTATATATATATTGGTGCTCACTCTTATTTTTACAGAAAAATAAAAGGATCCACAAAAGCATAAAAAATAACAAATTTTGAAAATGCCAAAAACAAATGTTATGTCTCCTCGAGGTAAGTCTTCTTTATCCTTTAATCTTGTTATTTTTCATTTGTCCAATAAAGAATGAGGGAATGTGATTAAGGTTAGAACTCTTACCCTCTTTCTATAGATTTAGTTTCCTTGTTTTTAATTTCAATATGTAATTAGTTTTCATGCTTAGAAATGTTCTTAAAAAAATAAAAAAAGAAGAAATACAAAAATATGGTGGACTAGCTCAGTTCACTAACTAAAAAAATAGAAAATCAAAAACACAAAAAAGGGCATAACTTGGGCTCACTATCATCTTTGAAACTGGTGTCTAAGGCTAGAGGGTAACGGCAAACGCTATAAGCGGAAAAGTGGTTACTTAATTAGGACCTTGTGAAAGTAAGGGGAGCCTCCCACTTCCACACATGTTACCTGGCCGGTGGACAAGTTCGATGGTGGATCTAAGTTGGACTTTGTTTGCTAATTTGTTTATCTAAAAAAAACTCAAAAAAGGGGGGAGAAATAAAAAGTATATATATATACAAAAGAATGGTGAGATCATAATTTTCATCTATGGATTGGGCACACCAATTAGACATGTTTGACCAATTGACTCATAAATTTGATCAATTTTTAGCCATGGATCAAAACCACTTCATACCACCTAGTGACCATGACAATGATCACATGTGGGCTAGCTCGGCTCATTATGTAGGTGGTTGCCCAAACCCATTCTTATTTCTCACCCAAAACAGCCCGACCTATTATGAAAATCCATACTCTTGGTCGGACCAAAATGAGATCACATCACCTATGATGACAGTTAGGGGGCCACGATCTACCTTTCATCCCAGAGCAAGCCCAATATGATCAACAGTTTTTTCAGCCCGATTATGAATCACCTTCAAGTACTTATAACTCTAGCTGGGAAGATCAATCAACAATCTCTTGGATGGACCAAGCATAACAAACTCAAATGTCTCCAGAGCTCTCCACACCTTATTCTGACCCATGTCCAAACAACTTTAATTCTGGATGGAGAGATCAACATGATTCTTCTTGGGAGTCTTATCAAGATCAAGGCCGAAGTCCTCAAGAATAAGATTTTTCAAATTAGGCTCCATACCCAAATGATTCTTACAATCAACCCTATTATGGAGGGCAACCCATACACTCTCCACCACCTCATTCACAGACTGAGTGCCCTCCAAATTACTATCCATCTCAATCTGACTTTCAGCCCACTTTGAATAAGGCGGAGATGCTTGATCAATTGATACGACTCTTCCAAACTCAACAACAAGCCTTTCAGGAACAACTGTAAAACTTTGAGGCTCAAGTGAGTAGGGTTGCTAAAAATATCATAGAAACCGAAGTGGATCTAATGCCTAACAACTCCACAAGTCTTGAGGACCAACTTCTTGGATTTGATGGATGTGATAATGATAAAAGTCCATATGATCAACCAATCTACCACTCATATCACTGTTGATTTTGAGGCAATCATAGAAGAATCTTATGAGGAGGACTTAAAGGAAGAGCAGCTTAAGTTGCCTAAATCCAATTCCACTTGTGAAGAGGATTATGATGAGTTTGAGGATTATGATGATCTTGAGTCGTTGGGGGGAGAAGAAGAGGATGATGATTTGCCAGTCAATGACCAAATTCCATTACTTGCCATTCTTAAATTTGATGAATCTTCTTTCCAAGTACTTGATGATGAAAATATGAGTGTGGAGGGTGAATTAAGTGTATACATAAATCCATCTTCTTGGGTAATTGAGGAACCAGGTACTCCACTGGACAGTCACTCTGATTGGGCATCTCATGATTTAGAGAAGGATGTGGATCTTTTACCCACCCCTGACCTTGGTGAATCCACAATCATTCCAAATATTTTGCCACTCGCCAACTGGTCAAATCCATCAGACTCCTATGAGAATCCGTGTGTTAAGGAACACACTAATTTCATTCCTAATCCTCCTTATCTCCTTGACACTTGCCCAGTGGTGGATTCTCCCAAACTTCATAACACTCTCATCCTCTCTCACTTGAACGATACGCAAGTAACTCCTAAGAGTGAGGATGCAGAAGAAAAGCAAAGAAAAATTAAGGTCTGCATTGATGTGTTTAACACTTATAAAGACCTTCAGTGTATAGAGGAATATTTTATGATTGAAGATATGATAATTCCTCTGGCATTCTCTGACCGAGGGTGTCCGTCCAAATTCTTAGACCCACTTTGGCATGATTCTATTCCACATGCACATACATATAATCTTTTCCTCCAATGGTACAAGGGCTGGAGTTTATCAGAGGATAAGATCATTTGGTGGCTCATTCTGAATGCCACCCGTTGGTTAGTGAGCTACATTGCGTCTGGCTGAAGACGTTAAATTTAGCGCTTTTTGGGAGGCAACCCAACGTTTTCATAGTTTGGTGTGCTAATAATTGGCTTCTTGGGAGGCAACCGAAGTTTTTATTCTGGTTTTCTGTTTATTTTGCAGGTTTGAATAAAAGATAAGTTGGGGGGAGAGAGCTGATTGCTTCATCTGTTTCTCAGATTTTCAAAGTCAAGTGCCGCCTCTCAATCCAGCAAGGATGCCTGTCGAAGTTCACTTCTGCCAAGTTGTCCCGTTCCTTCATACATCTCCTGTCTGCATTGTTCTATTGTTCCATATTGTTCATGCCATTGAGGATAATGTCATTTAAGTTGGGGGGACGAAAATCATGTTGCACATGTTGCACTCATATACAACCTCCATTTTTTTTAAACAAAAAAAAAAATTTAAATACAACACTCAACTGCGTTTTCTTGATTCATGTCTCATGAAAAGTAATTCTGGAATGGAAAAGATAAGGGAAAAGGATGATGAAAAATTAATCTAGCCATGGAAACTGATTTAAGAATTTCTTTAAAGTTCATGTGCACTTTAGAAAAGAATATCACTTGCACGCTAATGAAACAAGTAGGACAACCCTTATGTTATTTTGGGTATGTTGCCTGATATTCTGTACTTTTTGAGGAAGAGATCTTTTATAAGCTTTCTGCTATGTTATCTATTGAAAAAACACCATGAAAAATGCTCCGATTCTGAGTAACCGGGCCTACTTCACCTAAGACGTGTTGAGGTTCGCGTCAAAAGGAAAAGAAAACTTTGATCTGTGTAACCGAGCCTGCTTTACCTAAGACGTGTTGAGGTTCGCGTAAAATAGTGAAGGGTAGTGTGGCATCATGTGTGTATAGAAAAAAAAGAAAGAAAAAAAATAAAAGAAGAAGAGAAAATAGAAAGAGTCCCCAAAAGGGACAAAGCAATAAGGCAGACAAAAGCTATTATACTTAATGCTATGATTAAGAGGTGCAGAATTGAAAGGCATTTGTTCGGAATATCAACTGGATGACGTAATTGTCTATACTGTGAATTTAGTATTCCACATGCACAAGTGCTATTGAACTTTAAATTGACTTCTTGATCATGTACCTTGATTTCCAAATCTACGGCTCGTGTGTGTTAATGCTTCCAGATTCCTAATCTTTAGTTGACTCTATGAAAGATGATCTGGAAATGAGACATTGATATTTTAAACTCTTGTTGGTCCTAAATTTTTTTAATTGTTTACATTGCTAAGGGACTAGCAATGAGTAAGTTGGGGGGTGTGATAAGTGTGCATTTATATGAGTTAATTTATGATATTCACACTTTTTATGAGCTTTAATGTTAATAATTATGCACTTATCACACTTAATATCACTTTTCGATCAAAATACTGAGTTTGATGTAATTAATTATAATTTGAGTAATAAATATGTTATTTTGCAGGCACTCACAAGTCTGCTCAAGAATGAGCCAAAGCTCATGGCCCAATCTTAATTCAAAAGAAAGAATAAAAAAAGAATAAAAACTATAACTAAATAAATATATTCATAAATATATTCTATCATGCTACTATATATATATATACCTATAATTCAAATAAAGAGAAAGAGAAAGAGAAAGAAATAAAAATAAATAAAAAATCAACATCAAAATAAAAAACATCTCGATATAATAAATACTCACTTATAGATTATATGTATATATATCATATAATATATTCATATATCGAACATATTTAAATATATACATTTATAATATATATAACATATCTTTATATATAATATTATCTATACATTATATACATAAATGGCCAAGGTTTTACGTTAAAATGGGCCATGAACAAAGGCCTTCACGTGGGAGCCATGCAATCTATATATATATTATATACAACCTACATATAATATGCAACCTATATATACAACCTAATATCACGTTCTTTCCCCATTCGGCCAAAGCTGGCAGGGTCAACGGGCTTCCCTTCCAAAGTGGAGGCTTTTATGTCAGCTGGCTTTTGAAAAGGCAAACAATGTGCACGCAGGCTCCACTCCACACAAGGCTAAAAGGCATGCATGGCCTTCACGTGTTCCATGGGGTCAACGATGGCTTCTCTTCAGTGGATGCAAAGTGGTCGACTTCTTCAGAGTTCACACGAGGCCCTTCATGCAAGTCTTCATACGGCCCGACTTCATTCACACTGGCGGTTGGTAAAATGGGCAGGGGCCCTTTCACACATGCTTTTACACGAGGCCTCAGCTTCAAGCGGGTGAGCCTCACACACGGCTTCGCACACATGACGGCCGCGGGATTCACACAGAATGAAGAGAGTAGAGAACAGAGAAACAGAGGGCTTGTTTAAAGCCTATAAAAGGAGGGTTAGGGTGTGGTTTTAAGGGGGAAGCTCTTGTAATTCATTTTAAAGTTCTCTTCTTGTTATTAGTTTTTGTAAGAAGGTTCAAGTGGTGTATTTGAAGAATCAAGGAGAGGGGCAGGAGGCCCCTTCAGGTTTTAATTTCTTTCAATCTTATTATTCATTTAAATTATTAGAAGTTTTGGAATTTTGAGTGGTGGTTATTACAAGTTCTTAAGATTTTAGCCTTTCATAGCCATTTACGTATTTTTCTAATCGCTATTTCAATTTCTTGTCTTCTTCAAATTTATTCATATTTCAATTCTACACATTTTATATTTTTACCATTTTCTCTAATTCCTCTTCGTTTATAAGTTATTACATATTTTTCTAGGTTCTGTCCTGATCAGTTACTATTCATCCGAGTTGTCATTTCTCCATTTTGAAGCCCTTCTAGTTCTCTTTTTTTTATGAGTTCTTCATAGACATTGTTCCTCTCTTATAGAGCTAACTTTTATTCTTCTACCACTTCCTCCAATTCTTCTTTATTTTTGAGTTATTTTAATTTTTCCACAGTTTTGTCTTTAACATTTTTACTGTTAATCCGCGGGAATAGATTCCGTGTTTTCCCAATTGTCACCTCCTTCCTCTCATTTTCTGTCTCTACACTCTTCATAAAACTTATTCCTAACCCTCTGATCTTTAACTTTGTCTTCTGTCATTTCTAATTCTCGCTAGTTTAAACGTTATTTTCATTCTAATGTCACCCTAGTTTCATTATAATTTTCTTTTCGTAGTTCTTTCATCCACTTTCCTTTCTTTACATCCTTCACCTAAGGTGGTTTCAATTTAATTTTCATAATTTTTAAATATTAAAAACTCAAGGTTTTCAACTTTCAAATCTACTTCTCCCTGTGGATTCGACTCGGTCTCACCACTTAACTATTCCATTTATTTAATTTGTGGGCCAGATATTTTTATTTTGTAGCGGGACGTATTAACGATGTGCGTTTTCCCGCCATCAATTTTGGCGCTGTTATCGGGGAGGGGTTGAATTAGAAGTTGATAACTTTGTGCTTTCTTTTGTATATATATATTGGTGCTCACTCTTATTTTTGCAGAAAAACAAAAGGATCCACAAAAGCATAAAAAATCACAAATTTTGAAAATGCCAAAAACAAATGTTATGTCTCCTCGAGGTAAGTTTTCTTTATCCTTTAATCTTGTTATTTTTCATTTGTCCAATAAAGAACGAGGGAATGCGATTAAGGTTAGAACTCTTACCCTCTTTCTATAGATTTAGTTTCTTTGTGTTTACTTTCAATATGTAATTAGTTTTCATGCTTAGAAATGTTCTTAAAAAAAATAAAAAAAGAAGAAATAACAAAAATATGGTGGACTAGCTCAGTTCACTAACTAAAAAAAATAGAAAATCAAAAACACAAAAAAGTCTTAACTTGGGCTCACTATCATCTTTGAAACTGGTGTCTAAGGCTAGAGGTCAACGGCAAACGCTATAAGCGGGAAAGTGGTTACTTAATTAGGACCTTCTGAAAGTAAGGGGAGCCTCCCACTTCCACACCTGTTACCTAGCCGGTGGACAAGTTTGATGGTGGATCTAAGTTGGACTTTGTTTGCTAATTTGTTTGTCTAAAAAAAAACTCAAAAAAGGGGGAGAAATAATAAAAATCTATATATAAAAGAATGGTGAGATCATAATTTTCATCTATGGATTGGGCACACCAATTAGACATGTTTGACCAATTGTCTCATAAATTTGATCAATTTCTAGCCATGGATCAAAACCACTTCATACCACCTAGTGACCATGACAATGATCACATGTGGGCTAGCTCGGCTCATTATGCAGGTGGTTGCCCAAACCCATTCTCATTTCTCACCCAAAACAGCCCGACCTATTATGAAAATCCATACTCTTGGTCGGACCAAAATGAGATCACATCACTTATGATGCCCCAATTTTCATCATTTATCCAAGACCAGGCTCCAACCACACAGTTAGGGGGCCACGATTTACCTTTCATCCCAGAGCAAGCCCAATATGATCAACAGTTTTTTCAGCCCGATTATTAATCACCTTCAAGTACTTATAACTCTAGCTGGGAAGATCAATCAACAATCTCTTAGATGGACCAAGCATGACAAACCCATATGTCTCCAGAGCTCTCCACACCTTATTCTGACCAATGTCCAAACAACTTTAATTCTGGATGGAGAGATTAACATGATTCTTCTTGGGAGTCTTATTAAGATCAAGGCCGAAGTCCTCCAGAACAAGATTTTTCAAATTGGGCTCCATACCCAAATGATTCTTACGATCAACCCTATTATGGAGGGCAACCCATACACTCTCCACCACCTCATTCTCAGACTGAGTGCCCTCCAAATTACTATCCATCTCAATCTAACTTTCAACCCACTTTGAATAAGGCGGAGATGTTTGATCAATTGATACGACTCTTCCAAACTCAACAACAAGCCTTTCAGGAACAACTGCAAAACTTTGAGGCCCAAGTGAGTAGGGTTGCTAAAAATATCATAGAAACGGTAGTGGATCCAATACCTAACAACTCCACAAGTCTTGAGGACCAACTTCTTGGATTTGATGGATGTGATAACGATAAAAGTCCATATGATCAACCTATGATCCCCCAATCTACCACTCATATCACTGTTGATTTTGAGGGAATCATAGAAGAATCTTATGAGGAGGACTTAAAGGAAGAGCAGCCTAAGATGCCTAAATCCAATTCCACTTGTGAAGAGGATTATGATGAGTTTGAGGATTATGATAATCTTGAGTCGTTGGGGGGAGAAGAAGAGGATGATGATTTGCTAGTCAATGACCAAATTCCATTACTTGCCATTCCTAAATTTGATGAATCTTCTTTCCAAGTACATGATGATGAAAATATGAGTGTGGAGGGTGAATTAAGTGTATACATAAATCCATCTTCTTGGGTAATTGAGGAACCAGGTACTCCACTGGACAGTTACTCTGATTGGGCATCTCATGATTTAGAGAAGGATGTGGATCTTTTACCCACCCCTGATCTTGGTGAATCCACAATCATTCCAAATATTTTTCCACTCACCAACTGGTCGGATCCATCAGATTCTTATGAGAATCCGGGTGTTAAGGAACACACTGATTTCATTCCTAATCCTCCATATCTCCTTGACACTAGTCAAGTGGTGGATTCTCCCAAACTTCATAACACTCTCATCCTCTCTCACTTGAACGATACGCAAGTAACTCCTAAGAGTGAGGATGTAGAAGAAAAGTAAAGAAAGATTATGGTCCGTATTGATGTGTTTAACACGTATAAAGACCTTCAGTGTACAGAGGAATATTTTGTGATTGAAGATATGATAATTCCTCTGGCCTTCTCTGACCGAGGGGGTCCGTCCAAATTTAGAGACCCACATTGGCATGATTCTAGCCCACATGCACATACATATAATCTTTTCCTCCAATGGTACAAGGGCTGGAGTTTATCAGAGGATAAGATCATTTGGTGGCTCATTCTGAATGCCACCCGTTGGTTAGTGAGCTACATTGCGTTTGGCTAAAGACGTTAAATTTAGCACTTTTTTGGAGGCAGCCCAACATTTTCATAGTTTGGTGTGCTAATAAATGGCTTCTTGAGAGGCAACCGAAGTTTTTATTCTGGTTTTCTATTTATTTTGCAGGTTTGAATAAAAGATAAGTTGGGGGGAGAGAGCTGATTGCTTCATCTGTTTCTCAGATTTTCAAAGTCAAGTGTCGCCTCTCAATCCAGCAAGGATGCCTGCCGAAGTTCACTTTTGCCAGGTTGTCCCGTTCCTTCATACATCTCCTGTCTGCATTGTTCTATTGTTCCATATTGTTCATGCCATTGAGGACAATGTCATTTAAGTTGGGGGGACGGAAATCATGTTGCACATGTTGCACTCATATACAACGTCCATTTTTTTTCAAACAAAAAAAAAATTAAATACAACACTCAACATCGTTTTCTTGATTCATGTCTCATGAAAAGTAATTCTGGAATGGAAAAGATAAGGGAAAAGGATGATGGAAAATTAATCTAGCCATGGAAACTGATTTAAGAATCTCTTAAAAGTTCATGTGCAGTTTAGAAAAGAATATCACTTGCACGCTAATGAAACAAGCAGGACAAGTCTTATGTTATTTTGGGTATGTTGCCTGATGTTCTGCACTTTTTGAGGAAGAGATCTTTTATAAGCTTTCTGCTATGTTATCTATTAAAAAAACACCATGAAAAATGCTCCGATTCTGAGTAACCGGACCTACTTCACCTAAGACGTGTTGAGGTTCGCGTCAAAAGGAAAAGGGAACTTTGATCTGTGTAACCGAGCCTGCTTTACCTAAGACGTGTTGAGGTTCGCGTAAAATAGTGAAGGGTAGTGTGGCATCATGTGTGTATAGAAAAAAAAGAAAGAAAAAAAATAAAAGAAGAAGAGAAAATAGAAAGAGTCCCCAAAAGGGACAAAGCAATAAGGCAGACAAAAGCTATTATACTTAATGCTATGATTAAGAGGTGCAGAATTGAAAGGCATTTGTTCGGAATATCAACTGGATGACGTAATTGTCTATACTGTGAATTTAGTATTCCACATGCACAAGTGCTATTGAACTTTAAATTGACTTCTTGATCATGTACCTTGATTTCCAAATCTACGGCTCGTGTGTGTTAATGCTTCCAGATTCTTAATCTTTAATTGACTCTATGAAAGATGATCTGGAAATGAGACATTGATATTTTAAACTCTTGTTGGTCCTAAATTTTTTTAATTGTTTACATTGCTAAGGGACTAGCAATGAGTAAGTTGGGGGTGTGATAAGTGTGCATTTATATGAGTTAATTTATGATATTCACACTTTTTATGAGCTTTAATGTTAATAATTATGCACTTATCACACTTAATATCACTTTTCGATTAAAATACTAAGTTTGATGTAATTAATTATAATTTGAGTAATAAATATGTTATTTTGCAGGCACTCATAAGTCTGCTCAAGAATGAGCCAAAGCTCATGGCCCAATCTTAATTCAAAAGAAAGAAAAAAAGAAGAAGAAAAACTATAACTAAATAAATATATTCTATCATGCTACTATATATATATACCTATAATTCAAATAAAGTGAAAGAAAAAGAGAAAGAAATGAAAATAAATAAAAAATCAACATCAAAATCAAAAACATCTTGATATAATAAATACTCACTTATAGAATATAAATATATATCATATAATATATTCATATATCGAACATATTTATATATATACATTCATAATATATATAACATATCTTTATATATAATATTATCTATACATTATATACATAAATGGCCAAGGTTTTACGTTAAAATGGGCCATGAACAAAGGCCTTCACGTGGGGGCCATGCAATCTATATATATATTATATACAACCTACATATAATATGCAACCTATATATACAACCTAATATCACGTTCTTTCCCCATTCGGCCAAAGCTGGCAGGGTCAACGGGCTTCCCTTCCAAAGTGGAGGCTTTTATGTCAGCTGGCTTTTGAAAAGGCAAACAATGTGCATGCAGGCTCCACTCCACACAAGGCTAAAAGGCATGAATGGCCTTCACGTGTTCCATGGGGTCCACGATGGCTTCTCTTCAGTGGATGCAAAGTGGTCGACTTCTTCAGAGTTCACACGAGGCCCTTCACGCAAGTCTTCATAAGGCCCGACTTCATTCACACCGGCGGCTGGCAAAATGGGCAGTGGCCCTTTCACACATGCTTTTACACGAGGCCTCAGCTTCAAGCGGGTGAGCCTCACACACGGCTTCGCACACATGACGGCCGCGGGATTCACACAGAATGAAGAGAGTAGAGAACAGAGAAACAGAGGGCTTGTTTAAAGCCTATAAAAGGAGGGTTAGGGTGTGGTTTTAAGGGGGAAGCTCTTGTAATTCATTTTAAAGTTCACTTCTTGTTATAAGTTTTTGCAAGAAGGTTCAAGTGGTGTATTTGAAGAATCAAGGAGAGGGGCAGGAGGCCCCTTCAGGTTTTAATTTCTTTCAATATTATTATTCATTTAAATTATTATAAGTTTTGGAATTTTGAGTGATGGTTATTACAAGTTCTTAAGATTTTAGCCTTTCATAGCCATTTACGTATTTTTCTAATCGTTATTTCAATTTCTTGTCTTCTTCCAAGTTGTTCATATTTCAATTCTACACATTTTCTATTTTTATCGTTTCCTCTAATTCCTCTTCATTTATAAGTTATTACATATTTTTTTAAGTTCTGTCCTGATCAGTTACTATTCATCCGAGATGATACCTTCTGCCATTTCTCCATTTTGAAGCCCTTAAAGTTCTCTTTTCTTTCTGAGTTCATCATAAAAGTTGTTCCTCTCTTATAGAGGTAACTTTTATTCTTCTACCACTTCCTCCACTTCTTCTTTATTTTTGAGGTATTTTAATTTTCTCACAGTTATGTCTTTAACATTTTTACTGTTCATCCGCGGGCATAGGTTCCGTGTTTTCCTAATTTTAACCTTCTTCCTCTCATTTTATGTCTCTACACTCTTCATAAAAGTTATTCCTAACCCTCTGATCTTTAACTTTATCTTCTGTCACTTCTTCTAATTCTCTCCAGTTTAAAAGTTAGTTTCATTCTAATGTCACCCTAGTTTCATTATAATTTTTTTTCGTAGTTCTTTCATCCACTTCCCTTTCTTTACATCCTTCACCTAAGGCGGTTTCAATTTAATTTTCATGATTTTTAAATATTAAAAACTCAAGGTTTTCAACTTTCAAATCTTCTTCTCCCTGTGGATTAGACTCGGTCTCACCACTTAACTATTCCATTTATTTAATTTGTGGGCTGGATATTTTAATTTGGTAGCGGGACGTATTAACGACGTGCGTTTTCCCGCCATCACTCAGTTAAGAACATCCAAAAATGTTGATCATATTTTACATACTATTGACTCTGTTATATGTTATTTGACATGTTATCAGTTCTGTTTAGTTCTGAATTGAGTTCTGAATTGACCTCTGAGACTGACCTGCAAGCTCTGATACTTGTTCCTTTTCAGGCCATGTACATATGCACACATATTCCATTTAGTCCTGATTTCTATTTCCATTACTTATTTCTGTTCCTTCAAGCTGCACATAGATGCATGTTGTCTCCTTGATACTATATTGATTTTACTAAGACTTGGCATACGGATCTTGTGCGAGTTCTACTATGCATTTTCACTGGATTACTGAATATAGTTTAGTGCGTTGTTGCATACCCTGTCCATAATTGCATATCAATCGGCCTTGCCCTCGTGATGTATTATCAGTATTTCTGAAACATTTGTTTTGCCTCTGCAACCTGGTAAGCATTAAGAATTTATACAGGTTAGAAATTGACCAAGTATGTTACGCTTGTATAATAGGTATGTTTTGAGTTTTTGAATCTTGCTAAGTCTTTTCATAGACTTACTCTTGATAACTTTTCAGGCGATTCCGCTGATGAGGATGAGGAGTTAGCACCAAGTGAGTCCGAGCCGGAAGTCCGAGAGTGATTGTTGTTTAGCTTTCTTTTCTGTTCGAGGTAGCTTGAAAATAAAAGAATGGGGCTTGAATTCATGAATTCTGGATGGTTATTATATCGATAGGGTGGAGTTTAATTTTTGTTGTTCTATTGTGATATTGGTATTTGCTCTTAGCTGATGTAATGAACTTCTTCTTCTACTGTAAATTTTGCTCTTTTATTCATGTAAATCTCAACCCGTCTCCGTTTGTTGGGTGGTTCCCCCTGTGGCATGCCTCCTATATCCGATGAGAGTGATATACTGAACCTAGTATAAGGTGGGGCGCTACAAGGCTATGCACTAGAAAGTCATGTAACAAGCAAGCATGTATAATTTCATGAGATTGCCTCGTGGATTTCACCCATTTATAATTTCATGCGACGCCAGTAATCATCATATCCCATGGTTAATAGTATGTTTCTGGCCATCTGCCGAGGGGACTAGATTGGAGCCTTTGGACACCGTTCGTGCCCGCCCTTGTATCTTCAAGTTATAAATGAAGTTACTTCCCCCGAGAAATAATAATGTCGGCCAATAATATCAAGTTCAAACTGTAATTTCATGACGAATGTAACCAAGGTAAGAACGTACCAAAACAAACATGAGAAGTAAAGAATGATTTAATATGATATTATGCCATGGTTGAATTCCGACAGCATAACTATATATTAATAAAGTTCTATAGTTCATTAATGATTGAATGAATAAGGTTTGGGTTCCAAGTAATCAGAAGACCACCTGTGAACAGAGCAAGGTCAACCCTTGGGTTGGATAGCAAGCTGACAGAATGCGGTTCAATGAGGGCCGCTATCTTGAGGTAGCGGTCAAGTCAAGGTCGCTATCAGGAGTGGAGTCGACGCAGAAGAAGGAACAGGTCGACTCATCTAGAAGTCTGCTAACTGAAACAAGGTAGCGGTCACAGGCCAGCTGCTATCTTCAGGTAGCGGTCGCCTGTTGGCCACTATCAAGATAGTTCACACAAAATGTAGAAAACACGAAGTGCTCTATAGACTTTTGGTTTTGAAGGTACTACCAGCTCGGCGTCTTAGTGGGAATCACAGGCTCGCGGAGTCTTACGGAGGCCTTGAAACAAGATAACCTAGTCCGGCAGAAGGAATATCCGACGGAGAGGCTCTCAAGTCCAAGAAAAGTTTTCTATCAAGTGCGGTGACTAATAACAAACGTACCGGAGTATGGGCTATGTGTAAGTAACAAGAAAACAGAAAATAAGATAAGAAGGGAGGCAAAAAAATAAGGTCTCCATGTAATCAATGTGAAAATTTCTTTATGTACAAGTTATATAAGATTTGGCATGAAATTAACATGTAGTGAAACTAAGCTTTAAAACATGCTAACATTAACTATGGAGTCATGACATGATCAGGAACATAAATAAATGAAATAAGACATGCATAATAGCATAGATATATTATGGAAATAGACATGGGTGATCTGGTTATAGGAACCAGATAGCGGCATGTCGATGACCACTACTTGAAGGTAGCGGTCTCTGTAGGACCACCTTCTGTCTATTTCCAGATAGAAGTAAAATCCCATCTTACAAGGCCAATTCCTATGGCAAATAGAGATGAAAAATACATAGAATTGGAAGTAAAATCAAGTTAACATGTGAATAGTGCATAAAATGAACAAGTGATCAAAGGAAGTTGCCATCTTTTAATTAAAATTATATGGACAACATGCAGAGAAAACCTAATTGCACAGTCATGGGAAAACATGAAATTCGTCGTGTAGAAAGCATGAAATCAGGAGCGAATAGAGGGCTTTTAACCCTAACTTATTATTTAAGCGAATTGTGAGATAACCTACTTCTGGGTTCGCTCCTAGACTTCAAATTTTTCGCCGGAAGAACTGTAACACCCCTAATTCTTTTAGAATTTATTCAAGAATTTTTTGAGATTAAATATAATTATTAAGTATTTAAAAAGGCTTAATAGGATATTAAGAGAATTATGGGATAATTAAATCAATTTAAAGGCCCTACATTAACCAAAGGGTAAAGCCTAACTCAAATAGGCCCAAAGACCCAATTTCAAGACTTTTAGGCCCAAGCCCACTTCTAGAGACGTAATTAGGAGAATTTATGAAATTAAATTAGATAAATAGGATAAATAGGGGTCAAATAGTTGATAAATAAGAAAATCCGAAACTTTCGGAATAAGTGCCTAAACGCAGTCTATTGCACGACCGCTATATCATAATAGTGGTCCCAATTCGACCGCTACTATGTTCCGTGATTTGAGATGTCAGAAGCGTGGAAAAATTAGATTTTTCCCATCCCAATCTCTATAATTCGAAGCTACCTGGCATGGAAACCTAGTTTAGGACTCTTGGGGATCGATCCTACTCTAATTTAGGACTCCTAGATCGATCTAATCATTCAAACTCTAACAAACCCTATAAATAGGACCCAGGTTCGACATGCGCAAACCCACATTTTGGATCACGTTGTTCAATGGTAAGTCATGGGTATTTCATGTTGGTCCTTTAGACTTTATTGTTCTCCTTAGTTTTGTCTAACTCTCCTCAAAATCTTGTGCTTGGGGGACATGCCGTTGGAGAGTTAGAAGCCCTACAAGTTACTGGTTCACTATAGTCCGCACAGGAACCAATGTGGCCGTCTAGCAAAGATCTAGAGATTGGAATCCCTAATCAAGGTATTTAGAAGATCATCCTTTAGAACTTTTTGTTAACCTTTATATCTTCTACCTACCCTCCAAATTTCATGGATTTAGGTCAAGTGGTTAAGGAGAACGAGGGATGAGAATTTGTTGGTTTAGCACAGGACGTGCAGAAACTATGGTCGACTTCCAGTCAGAAATTTGAGTCTAGGGATCGAATCAAAGGTAGGTTATCTCATGAAAGGGCTAAATTAACGTGTTAGGGACAAAATCCTTCTAGTTTCATGTCGTTTCGTGCTTTCTACTAGTCATATTTCATGTTTTACTATGACTGTGCATCTAGGTTATTTCTGCATGCATAGTCCTGCACCTTCTAATTAAAGATAATAACTTTGGCATGATTCATGTTTTTCCATGCACCCTCTTCGTTATAAACATGCTCTTACATGTCATTCATTTATTCCCCATGCTTATTATTGATTTATTGCCCTAGGATAGACCTTGCACTTGATAGTTTTGTGCTATCTGATGCAAGATAGAAATAGTCTACCTGTGGCGGCCAATGTGTAATAGCGGTTCCCAAACGACCGCTACTGTGTAAAAGCAGTTCTGGCAAGACCGCTACTATCAAAAACAATCCTCATAAGACCGCCTTTATATTTCAGTGTTCTGCACTTTGTTAACTCTAAGCAGATTGTAGATTGACCCTATTGTATATATGTGAAGCCCAGTTAATGAGGTTCTATTCCTAGTTATGACTTTACCTTTATGAAGTTGGTTATATTGTTCATCCATCATGATAGATCTCATGTCCTTAATGTGTTTTAAACCTATTTTAAACTTATGTTACTTTCATGCCAAAATCATATAGTTTGTATTTAATTGAATTTTCACATGTATTATGAGACTTGTTTTATGCATGTTTGATCGCTGTTTTACACGATCCACTCTTCTTTGAGTCTTTCAAAAGTACATAGTGCGTACTCCGGTGCATGTATTAGTTACACTTTGCACATATTAGGCACATGATCTTAGACTTGTGATCCTCTCCGTTGGATATTCCTTCCACTGGACTAGGTGATATTATTTCAAGGCCGCCGTAAGTCTCCGCGAGCCTGAGATTCCCACTAGGATTCCGAGTTGGTTGTACCCTCAAAGCCCAATTGTCTAGAAAGCACTTTTTGGCATTTTTTTTATCTCTGGGTAGTCGCGGCCATCAGGCGACTGCTATTGTTAATTAGCGGTCATCTCGTGACTGCAACCTTTCTTTCCTCATGCGTCGACTCAGTATAGAAATGGTCCTTCTCTGACCACCTATTCATAGAAACGGTCCTGGCATGACCGCCTCTTAAAGAAACGGCCTCGATATGACCATTTTATGTCTAAGTATTGCTTAACCCAGGGTTTGACCCAAGGGTTGATTTTCCTAAGTTCCTAGATGGTCTATTGATTATCTAGAACCTAACACCTTGCTCAATAAGTTATTAATGAATTATGAAAGTTAAAGAATAGGCCGTTATGCTGTCGGATTCTTTTCGTGGCATGACCTTGTCCTTAATTCACTCTTTTGAACTCCCATGATCTTATTTGGTGCATTCTTGCCTTGACATTGTTATCATGAACTTATTTTTGAATTGTACATTATTGGCCTAACTTTATTGTTATATCTCGGGGAAGTAGCTTAATTCATAACGTGAAGACGTAGACCGGGCACTGATTGTGTCCAGGGGCTCCATGCTAACCCCCTCGGTTGATTGTCAAAAACATGCTAAAAACCATGGGGTACGTTGATACTGACGTCGCATTACGCTGGGAGTACTTATTTTTATAGACGAGTGAAAACCACGAGACAATCTAGTAAAATTACATTCTTGCGTGTTAAGTGACTTTCTACTGCATAGCCTTTATGGTTATGAAAAGTGCATTCTCGTTACATTCTTGTTCGTGAAAGGCCATATTTACATTCATGTTATCTTCTTGCTTGATCATATTCCCAGCTACATGAACTCTCATATCTCATCTTGATCATATCTTGTTACTTGTGTTACTTTGGTTTATTCGCATGTTTTACCGTATTTCCTTTATCTTATTTTCTAGAGCTAAAATGTTAATTACTTAAACATTACCTTCATATTGATATGGAGATACCTACTGGGCAAGTGTGCTCATTCTCTACTTTTTTAATTTTTTCAGGACATTCTAATAGGTCGGATTCGGATTATTCAAGTGATGGATCCGAGAGTGATTGATGGTTCGAGAGAAGCCATAGCTAGTCTAGTCAAGAGTTAATTATGTAATTATCATTTTATCGAGTCTAGTTAGTCAAAGAGGCTTTGTAAACATTTCATTATGATTCAATAAAGTGAAGGTTTTTGGATTATACCCTCTTGTGTTCACTTTTATGTGTGTATGATTAGCGCTCTGATTATTATTATCACTTGAGGCTTCTCTTGCCGGCTGTTCACGTACCTGATTAGTTTCCGCTACATAATCTTAGGGCGTGATAGTTAAAGTGCTATCAGAGCCTAGGTATAAGTAAGTCCTAGGAAAAAATATTTGTCATAGGCTAAGTCCAAGGATTAAGGACCCACACCTGTGAACTAGGAAAGAAATTTCCAAATTCATGAGAGATAGGTAGAGCTCGGGATGATATAGTTATTTAGAATTTAATCATTAGGTAAAATCTCAAGAAATAACTAATTGTTTATTTCTTTCAGGCACTTTACTCTTGCAATGGCCGTTGAACGTGCCGCTAATCGTGCAAATTGGGAAGCGATGCAACAAACACTTGCAGGTCTTACCCAGGCCCTACAAACGATGGTTCAAGTTGGCGCACAGGCTGGCGCGGGAAATCTGCATGGGAATTTCTGTAGTATGAATCCTCCACAGTTCTCTAGATCTTCTAACCCCGACGAAGCAGATAATTGGATTGGCGAGAGGAACAAAATATTCAATGTCAAGCTGCGACCAAGAGAAGGTCCGTCTCGCCACATTCCAATTGAACAAGGATGCACGTACTTGGTGGAAGGCACAACTTCAAAATGATCAACTTACCTGGGAGGAATTTTTGACACTCTTTCGTGCAAAGTATTTTTTTTAACTGAAAAGTAATACTTGCAAGGTGGGAAACGAGGGAGTCCGTTCATCCCTTCATTGCAGAAGGGACAGGACGTGCCACCCCGGCCACCAGGGAAGAGATTTTCCATTAAGAAGTGCAAAAAGGAAAAGAACATAACATGGGGGGGGATACAGGGACGAGCAAGGTCCGGGGGAGGGGGAACACCCTGTCAAGGATGACAAGAGGGCCAATACAACACAATGGCAAAGCCCAAAAACAACAAGTGGGGAAGGCCCAATAAACCCCAAGAGGAAAGAACCCAAAAGGAAGCCCGAGATACAGCATGTGGGCGAAGCCCAAAAAATCTAAAAAGGAAAAGTAAACAAGGCCCAAGAGATGGGGCAAGTAGCACTGTTGCAGAACAAGGCCGGCGGGGATGCAGCATGGCCGGCGGATGGGAGCGCACCTGGGATGGCCACCCACCAAAATGACATGAGCGCATCAGCAGGCGAGACCACGAACGGGTGCAGGACACGAGGGTGGTTGGAGGGACCACGCCGGAGCCGAGACGAAGAGCCCACCAGCGGCGGTAGGCAGGCGAAGTAGGGCAGCAACAGCAACCGATGGGAGCGCCAGCACAGACAGGCCGCAAGGGGGTGGCGACGGGAGAGAGAGCAGGGGGGCAGGAGGGCCGAAGGGAGGTAGGAGGGTCTATGACCAAGAAAGGAAGGGGATCAGGGAGAAGGCTGAGCAGGTCGAGGGGGGGCAATCGAGGGGAGGGCAGGGGACAAGCGAGGGTGCCGTCACGGGCTGGGGGGCAGGATGACAGGGAGAGGAGGCAAGGACATGGGGCAGAGGTGGAGGCAAGAGGGACGGAGGGGACGAACAGGAAGCCAAAGGGGGGAGACAGGACGAGGGGGGTGGCAACTGAAGGGAGGCCAGGGGGCTAGCAAGAAGTAAGGAGGACCTGACGAGGGAAGGGAGATGGGGGGGCCAAAGGGAAGAGGAATAAGAGGGGGGTAGAGAGGGAGGCGAGAGGGCTAGCTGGGAGGATGGACAAATGCTCCATAGGCATCAACCTAGGTCGCAGGGGTGGGGAGCAAGGCAGCAAAGGGGATGAAGTAGGATGGGTGTCACCGGCGGCAGCGGTTGGCGACGGAGGAGGGGCAAGGAGCGAGAGGGGGCCAGAGGACAAGAGGTAAAAAAGGGGTGGGTGAGGGGGCCAAAGGAGGGTGACCGAAGGTGGGAGAAGGAACAGGAGGGGGGAAAGATCGCAGAAGGAGGGACGAGGGGAAGAGAAGCCTGGGCCAAGAGGCAGGCGACGGCGGGGGAGAAGGAAGGAAACAAGCGGGTAGGGGCAGGGGCATAGGGAGGGAGATGGGGGGACCGGAGGGGAAGCAGAGGGCAAGGGGACGCAGCAACAGGGGGAGCAAAACCGGTGGAGGAGGGGGATCACCGGCGAGGGCGGGGGGGCTCTAGACGAGGAGAGGCAAGGGCCGAAGGTGAAACAAGGGATCATATTCTCTGCCGTCCCATCATAGGTAGTGGGAGGTACAACGAAGGCGTGGCAAGTAGAGGGAGGTGGCGTAAGATCGAAGGGGCCGATAGACGGTTTAGATGGAGGGCTACCCGTTGGCGTGAGGGAGAGGCTAACGACCTGTCGACCGCCTCGCGTGGGATGAGCGCCCAAGGGGGCAGAACAGGTGTCGGAGGGAGCGACAGGGGGGTGGGGGAGGGTGGCCGAAGAGGAGACCGGAGCCCAAGCTCACCGGAGGGGACCCCAGGGTCCTCACCAACCGATCCAACCGCTACCGCAGGGGAGGACGGCCATGCAACAGGAGCGGGCGACAAGGAATGCAAGTGGGGGGGGCTGGAGCCCAGAGCCGCCGGGAGGGCACCGTGGAGAGGACCAAGCAGGAGCCCTAGTAGGGCTGCGAGGAACGAGCATCAACTGAAGGGCAGGAGGAGGAAGGAGGGCTAGGGCTAGAGGGGCACGGTCGTGGAAGTTGAGCTGAAGACGAAAGGCATCGTCACGCCGTCAACGGAGGCAGCACCGGAGGAGTGGGATGGCGGGAGGTCAGGGACCAGGAGGGGGAACCTGGAGCTCCCCCCCACTCCAGCCATGGCCGGAGAGGGGGGAGGACGCGTTTTCCCTTCTCAATGTTCTCTCAGGATACTGTCATTTTCCGAGGGCTGTGAGAGTGGGCTGTTCCCGTGCAAAGTACTTCTCCGAGCACGTCAAAGAAAGAAAGGCCACCAAATTCGCCTCTCTTCTCCAAGGCATGATGTCCGTGGCAGAATATGAACTTCAATTCTCTCGACTGGCACCATATGCTCCTCATTTGGTTAGCACGGATCTCTAAAATGCTAATCGATTCATGGATGATTTAAGGCCTGGCTTTAATCAGCAACTTGGGCCTCAAAATATCCGTACATATGCGGAGATGGTTGTTGGCACTCAAAATATGCTCAATGGCGATCAAACCTAAATGACAAGAATGATACAGTCCACTGAAGTAGAGAAGCCGAAGAAAACCAATACACCAGGGCCTTCTCAAGCTGTCAGAACCTTAGGTCACCCGGAATGAACACCAGGGACTTCACCTCAGGAGAGTCGAGAAGAATTCACAACAAACCGGTAGTGTCGTCAGGCCTACCCAATGAACCGGTATCGACTCGGTCGTGCCGCATAAACAATATCCGTCATCCGACCAAGGACGAGAATGTACCCGGTGGTCCGCCGCCTGACAAGAGACCCTCCTAAGGTGATAGAATGTCTTTGGCCCTTCAGAATAGGGAACCGGAGGCTCCGTCAGCAGAAGTCTCGGACAACCCGGCATGGGTACGACTTCTGAGCAAATTAGGTCCATTAATGACCGAATGACTATCCAGTCAAGGCGAAAGCACCCCGGGTAGTATCCCACTCCCTGAGAAAGCTACCAATGCAGGTTAAGTCGATCCAGCAGCACAAACCACTGTGCCGAAGGCCATGTCAGTGGAAAACCCGCACGTCCGAGCTAAAGATGCACGGGATTCTGAAAGCGGCTGTTCAGCGGCCTGAAAGCTTTGTCAATACTTCCCACCGTGGTTTTGCAAGACCAGGATGAGATGAAGGATCACAGTGACTCCCGAGGCCAGTCTGGGGCCCGCTGTTTTGCTCGTGTCGAACAAACACGATGAATGGGGTTAACCCAGACGCCCTCTTCCCTGCGCGTTTTCCTTCCCGGCGCTCCCTCTTCCCGACACGCAAGTGCAAATTGGATGCTTCATCGGCGCGCTCTTCTCACGTCGGAGAAGGATCACTCATTGGCCAGGCTATATAAGCCTATCATCAACCGAATAAAAAGGAGGATCGAAGAGGAGATAAAAAAAAGGGAGAGAGAAGAAAAAGAGAGAATTGGGGAAGAAGAAAGGTTTTCGGGCGAGTAGGACTTAGAGAGTTGCCATCCCTTACAGCTCGCCCGTCTGCTTGGAAGGGCCCGGTGCCGGGGAAGAAGCGTCCGTCTACGATACTCTATTTCTGCAGGTGGGTTCCGATAGTTCCTTTCCCGATCATTCCCACTACTGCTTTCCTTTATAAGCCTCCGTGAATGTATGAGGTTGGGGGGACAATGATATGAGCCCCCCCCTTTCTTTTCTTATTATTTGGGGTTCCTTCTATCTTCCCCCTCCTCTGCGACCAGGAATTCATCCATGTCCATGTAATCGCCGGCCGGTCTTGAGCGAGAATGCCATGCTGTCCCGAATGTGTGTGGTAATGGTCCCTTTTTGATAACAATGTTTTGATGTCAAGCAGAGTAATATCTCATGCGCCCTTCTTCCCCCATTTCTTCCTGTGGTTTCATTCGACTCCTAACTAGTTATCGCCAACTCATCGACTGAGTGCATTCTGCATATGCATCGTATTTGACTATTTTTCCTCGAGGAACTTACTGACCGGGGAGGGGGAACATTCCCCATCGGATTTTCCACATCACTACGAGGTCTAAGGAGACATGTCCTGCAATGACATGTATCTCTGCAGGCCACCAGAGGGTGAATATTAAAAGGGCTCTTAGCCCAATATCAAATCCACTGTCCCTAAGGGTGCGATGGTGACCATGGGTTGTGTGCCCCTCGTAGGCTGGCCCTCGGGGTTTCCTCACTCAATGGTCATCCCTTTAATCATTTTTTGGCCCATGGAACATTGGTTCCCCTCGTAGGCTGGCCCTCGGGGTTTCCTCCCTCAATGGTCATCCCTTTAATCATTTTTTGGCCCATGGAACATTGGTGCCCCTCGTACGCTAGCCCTCAGGGTTTTCCATCCATTTGGGTCCACCGGCCGCCGCTGTGCCACCCAGTATTATGGAGCTTACTCCATTATGTGGGTATGCCTCCACTTTCCCCCCGCAACCCTCTGGGGATGGGGAGATGCTGCCAAAATTTTGTCAGACATGTTTGACTGTTTGCCCTCATAATTCGGGCTTAATAAGATATGTTTTCAAAACAATTGACTTCCGTGCTTGAGTATGAACCTCGCACGAGTCTTAATCTTGTTTTAAGGGCATCATGGACTTCAATTCACTCGTCAATCAACTCAATGCATCTTAATAAACTATATAAACTCAAAAATACTCAAAAATACCTCAAAAATCAACTAACCTGACGCAGTCCTAATCCGGTGCGCCCTAATACGGCACGGTACCCCCCCCCCTCGCGTCGGAATAGCCTAACACTCAAACTCATCGATTTTCATTTGGCCACCACCCGGCGCGCCCTGGGCGGGGCGCACCGGTTAAGGCCATTTGCTTCCCCACACCGTTTCAACCTCTATACCTACGCTACCCCGCGCCGTATAACCCTTTACCTATGCTACCCCGCGCCAGTTTTGAACAAAAATGCGTCTTTCGCGCCGTTTTAACTCCTCACTCATTCTCGAGCTTACCCACGCCTCCTGTGGCAGGCATTAATCAATCATGAGTCAAATAAAGGGCATCATCTAAGTCCAAATCATCTTTCATCATGCATTTGCTAATCTATGCATTAGATATAGATATGCATTTCCATATGCTACATTTATGCATGCTTGCATGAAAGAGACCTTGATATATCAAATGGCATCGACGGAAGGCCGGGTCACGCCTGACCGGAAGTCTTAGCTATGTGCGATGGTGGTCTTCAGACCTACGTCCTTCGCCTCATATCGAAGGCTCGAACTCAATGAATTATGCCTGCTCTGCATGACTAAGAAAATGACAAATGAATCATCTCATGCGACCTTAAAGGTTTCATCATCGCATGCCTTCGCTTGCATTCTATTTCAGCCTCGAACGGCTCATTATCTCGGTAATTAATCAGAGGTTTTCCTCCTTATTGGAGGATGTAATTAACGTCATAGCCTTTATAGTATGGCGGACTTTCGGTCCCGACACGTATCTCATTTTTGCCTGACCCGGGTCAGATTGAGCACATAATAAACTCGTCACCTAGTGACTGGCACGCCCTACGCAAATAAACCTTTGATAAATAAACCAAATAAATCATAATAAAATATTTTTAATAAAAAATCTATTCCCACAGTCTTGCACGCCCAGTGGGACCGAGTTCTCCTCTCATCTCTTTGCCAAAATAAACGGGCTCCGAGGCCCTCCCAAAGAAAGCTGATCATTTGCATGTTCTGTTTCTGTAGAAAGTGACGATGCCTGCTGGATTCGTTGTGCTGACCTTTGGTCCCGAGATCGTGGCCAGCCATGCTGCTGATGGGTACCTGGCGCTGCCGACAATCTTCGGTTCCTTTCCACCGGTGGTTGGCTTCCCTAACTTTTTGGGGGTGGCCTTCACCGATATCCTGGAAGTCGAGCTCCCGGAGCTGATCAAACAGGAAGCTGATATGAAGACAAGGGCCCACAACGCCCGAAGCTACAAGAGTCTGGCGACAGGACGTACTCAGTTGATTTGCTACATGGTGCATCATGTGGCTCAGGGGGCCCGCCCTGCCTATCACAACAAGCCCGGGAATCTCCGCTAGAGGAGATCCCGCCGAAGAGCTGATGTCCCTATGACCGGACGATTATCAGTCTCCGGGAAATCTATCCTTATTGGGGGTGTTCGGATCTTCCTAGACGAACGTGAGGCCCAAGTAATTCCAGACCGGGTGGTTACTGCTGTGCCAGCCCGCTACTCCTTCCAGGCTCTTTCTGGGAGGAGGGCTGAGAACGAAGAAGAAGGCCGCCAAAGCCAGGGGGAGCTGGCCCTGAGGTCGAAGAAGTTTAAACAAGTCTAGGTCCCTAAGAGGGTCCAACCTGCTCTCCGAGAGGCGCCTGTCTACTACCACCCAAGCCCGCCCAGGTGAAGAAGAATAATGAGAGGGTGCTAGCCCCAAGAAGAGAAGAGACTATCACGGATCCTCTTCACCGCGTAAGTTTTAGGGCATGTGCCCGACAAGCTGATATCCTCGTAGCAGGGAGAAGATTTGAATAACCTATCGAAAGAGCTCGGCTGGCCTATATCCCTCCGATTGAAGGTCGACAACCATCCCCAGTCCTGCATCAAGGGCTAGGGCAAGAAGAACTGACCAGCATGGTCAAGAATTATTTCAGGGGCATGGGCAACCCCTCATTGGGCCAACAACGGCTGTTGCAAGCAGCCATGGCGAGAGAAGACGATTGTCCACCAACGGCAATCGAAGAAGAAGAAGAAGAAAGAAGGATGACGTCGTCGATCGATGACAATGGGTATGAAGACGGCTTAGAGATCAAAGCCGATAAAGCCACTCCTCATCAACAGGAGGAAAGAAGAGTCTCTGCCTTCGCGAGACTGACCTTCCCTCAACATCCGAGAAGGAGGGTCCATCGCCAAAGGAGAGAAATGCAAGTTTTTTCTTGCAATATGGCTGGAGTGTCCGGCCGATATGGATAATTACTTGAGGAGCCCCAGGAGCTGGCTCGATTGGCCGGGAGGCCCGGGCCGAACACTCGAATAACAGAAGCCGCAAGAGAAATGCTGGCGGCGACAAAGGAAAAGCAAGTCCTAACTGATGGGTCCACCATCCTGACTGCAAATGTGGTGACAACAGAAGAAGAAGACGTGCTGCTAGATACCCCGCCTGAAGGTGCATCAGGGGAAACTATAGAAGCCATCCCCACCATCACAGCCATGGACCCGTCGGTATTAATGATACTCCATAGATATCAACAGGAGATAGAGCTTCTGAAGAAGCAACTGATGGAGAAGACGGAGCAAGCCTCAGCTTCTAAGCAGCCTAAGATGCAGATTGAATCGTCACGGGGAGCCTTCAACCCAAGCGACTTCCCACCACTTTATACCTTGCCCCAGCTGGCAGAGCCCAGCTTGGCAACCACTCAGCAGCACCCACCATAGCCTCTGATGCCGCAAGTACTATCGCAGGTGCACCCAGCGTGTCACGCCCCGAGCGCGGAAGATACCCGGAGATGCGCGACGTGTCTATATCAATCATGTCAATCAGAGTGGTCGTGTATTCGACACAAAGACAGAGATGCGCAAAATAGCAAGATAACCCAATCCTTTATTTCATAATGGATAGACTATTACAAATCCAATACTCTGTTTAACAAAAAGGAAAAGAATACATTTTTGACTCAAGAAACTATGGAAAAGACTAGACGACACTTGTAGAAGCTCTATCACTTTCACTCTTGACCATTCCCATCCGATTGACTTCCATCGTCGGACTTACCTGAAAAGTAGAAAGGGACAAACGGAATGAGCGAACGCTCAGTAGGAAATTATATCTCAAGTACTAGCAAGGGGTTTAAGTAATTACATTTTCATGAATGCAATAAGGCTATGCATGCTCGCATGAAACGACAAGATAGAGAGAATGTAATATCAAGGAAATAAGATGAACTTATCATGAACTTTCAACAAGATACAAGTTATTCAAGATATTCAAGCAAGTACCATTATCGAGTCATGTCAAGAACTTTGGCTATCATGTATCAAGCAAGTAAATTACCCTTTTTCGGGCCACGCATTTCATGTAAAATCAAGTACGATTCAAGTACAAGATGTGTGTGGAATGTCCAATCAAGCAAGTCAAGTACTCGGTATAATGCCAGATACCTTATCATTTTAACTCCCATGGGCACAAGTACTTTCGGGTGCTCCTCCCAGGACCAGATCGGGCCCTATATGCGCAGGCATTTATCATGTGTTTTGACATCCACTCTTGTTTATAGCCAACATAGAATTTCAATAATCAAGCTTGTAGACACGTATGACAACTTAGATAGAATAGAGTCCAAAAATATGACAAAGGACATAGAATGGCGATAATAACGGTATAATCACGATATCGATAAACTAGGTAGAATATGGTTCCCTTAACTTAGGTACCATGACAAATCAATATGGACATTCTTTATATAGAATTGAGGTCCACATGATCAGTATATCAAAGTAAGATACCCTCATTCTTATCATAGAATTGGGGTTTACAAGAACGACATGATATGGCATGATATCATCATCCCATTAAGAATTTTCTTATGATATACTCTTTGTACAATCATAAGGGCCGGTATACCATGTTTCTTTAGAGTGACATGGCATCAATGGTGTAATGGGTTTTTAGGGTACAACCAGCTCAGTCGGCCTTGAGGGAATCCAAGGCTACGAGGAGTCTTACGGAGGTCTCTATGACTAACTCGCTAGTCCAAAGGAACGGAATGTCCAATGGAGAGCTTGTATGTCAATGAGAATTGAGTGTGATCGATAAAACACCGTGAAAAGTGGGACTATACTCACGGAGTGGAGAATAGTGCCGATATATATATATATTATGATATATAAAACCATCGGTTAGCAAATCAGAGGAAAAATCAGTTTACAGTAAAATAACGACTTAGGTCAAGTCGTTTCTCAAGTAATTAACGCCTAACAGAAGGGCGTTTACATATGGTCCGTTTTGCAGAATTTTCAATAATTCAATAATTTATCTAAAACGCGCCTTCGTCAGGGGCGTTTCTTCAAGAGTTGACGACTACTGTAGCAGGCGTCTTTTATTTACAATATTTTTCAGAATATATTTATTTTCAAAAATTATCAAAAACGCGCCCTTGGCAGGGGCGTTAATCATTAAATTCTTATTTTCTCAGAATATATATTCCAGGATTTTAACAGATACGCGCCCTAGTAAGGGGCGTTTGTTTTTAATTCACGCCCTGTGATGGGGCGTTACCACAGGGAAAAACGACCTAGTCTAGGTCGTGAATTCAAGAAATATCAGGAATTAGCAAGATTTGCACGATAATTAAGGATAACAATCATATAGTCATGACAGGAAAATTGGCAGGAATTCACATGCAGTATATCAGATTTGATGTTTCATGTTTATTGACTTTTAACCGTTAACAATTATTGATTTGATTTCATGTAATTGCATGGATAATCAGTTCTTAAGATTTACATGAAATTTACGCCTGTGTACAGGGCGTCAAATATGAAATTGACGACCTGGGAAGGGTCGTGACTTGCGAAGTAGCGCCCTAGTCTGGGGCGTGTATTTCATAGTCACGCCCTTGGTAAGGACGTTTCTTTCAAGAAATTAACAGAAACTCGTTCAGAAACTATAGTAAACCAAACCATGTATATGCATGATAATTATTATACTGTATCAATTTAGTTTGGGCTACAGTGACTTGAGAAAATCCTACCTTAAGAGTTGTTTTGGAGATGACCGTGAGGGGTTTTTGGCTAGCAGAAGATGATGGCTTTGATGAAGAGGCTTCTACTGCGACTTACGAACAGTGGCAGCAACAACAAGGAGAAGAACAATCGTTCTTCAGAGATCTTCACGCTACAGAACCTGTAGAGGAAGAGAAAAGAAGAAAATATGAAGATGTTAATATTCTTCATAGTTGTAATCGATGTTTTAAGAAGATAGAAGAATATTACCTATTCTTCGGCACCAGCAGAGTTTCCTGGACAAGAAGAACATAATTATTCTTCACATAATCTGAAGCAAGAAAAAGAAAACAAAAGAAAATAAGAAGAACAGTTTGTTCTTCACGTACCTAGCAGCAGACGTTCGATCAAATGGATTTAGGGTTGGCCGAACAAGTTTATTTATAAGACTTTGGAAGTCCTATTAGAGTTAGTGTTCTAGTAGAAGTAATGCTTCCAATATAGAGTCCTTGCCCTATTAAATACTTACTGGATTAACATAATCCTTCCCTGGATAAGCTCCCGTGTCGAACGGAACTCGAATGGAATTAACGCCTTTGGTCAGGGCGTCGATTCTTGAATTGACGACCTAGTTCAGGTCGTTTCTTAAGAAACGTCTTGGATAAGGGCGTTCCTTGTCTTTGAAACACGCCCCATATATGGGCGTTTCTTTTACTTGCCTATTTGGTTGTGAGAGTTGACGACCGCATGTGTGGGCGTCCTTTCTTTAGTCACGCCTTTTATAGAGGCGTCTCTTATTGAATTAACGCCCTAATAAGAGGCGTTATTTTTAATTTGTTTTATTTCGTCCAATTAACCCTATTTCTTTTATATATATTACTTCTGTAATATATATGTTTTAATTCATTTCAATTATTCATTTATCAGGGTTGCTACACCCTCCCCCACTTAAAAAGAATTTGGTCCCCAAATTCAATATATATATAATTATACATGTGGAGAGCGTAGAACATATACCTCTTAGAATAACTCGGGAAATCGTTTCTTCATAGATTCTTCGGTCTCCCATGTCGCTTCGCGTTCAGGATTCTTATTCCATTGCACCTTGAGCATGGGAATAACCTTATTCCTTAGAGCTCGTATTTCTCGATCTAATATCTTCATAGGCTTCTGTTCATATGTGAGATCTTTCTGGATCACCAGATCTCCATGTTCAATAATATGAGATGGATCGTGTACATATTTCTTCAACATAGATATGTGAAATACATTGTGTACCTCGGATAACTGAGGAGGCAACGCGATGCGATAAGCAACCTCGCCAACTCTTTCGAGTACCTCAAATGGTCCGATGAATCTTGGCGTAAGCTTGCCCTTAACACCAAATCTCCGTATGCCACGTCCAGGGGATATCTTGAGAAATACATGATCTCCGATTTGGAATTCAAGATCTCTTCTTCTTGTATCTGCATAAGCCTTTTGCCTGGTCTGAGCAACTTGTAATCTTTCCCTGATTACTTGTATCTTCTCGGTTGTATCCCTTACCATGTCTGGACCTAATAGTTGTTTCTCTCCAACTTCGTTCCAACATATGGGAGATCGGCAACTCCTTCCGTATAAGGCTTCGAAAGGTGCCATTTGGATACTAGCTTGGTAGCTATTATTATATGCAAATTCAACTAAAGGTAAGTGGTCATGCCAGCTTCCTCCAAAGTCAATAATGCATGCTCTCAGCATATCTTCAACAACTTGATTAGTTCGCTCGGTCTGACCATCCGTTTGTGGGTGAAAAGCAGTACTAAAGTTGAGCCTTGTCCCCAACGAATGTTGTAATCCCTTCCAAAAATGAGAAGTAAAACGGGGATCTCTATCAGACACGATTGAGACAGGAATTCCATGTATCCTGACTATTTCTTTGATGTATAGTGCAGCTAGCACATCAATTGACCATCGGCTTTTGATTGGCAAGAAATGTGCCGATTTAGTCAATCGGTCAACGATAACCCAGATTCCATCATGTCCTCCTTTAGATTTAGACAAACCCATGATGAAGTCCATACCAATATCCTCCCATTTCCACTTAGGAATATCTAGAGGATGTAGTTTTCCCGCAGGCTTTTGGTGTTCCGCCTTGACCTGTTGGCACGTGAGACAGCGTGATACATAGTCTGCTATTTCTCTTTTCATATTAGGCCACCAAAAGTTCCTCTTTACATCTTGGTACATTTTGGTTGATCCTGGATGAATAGTGTACCTTGATCGGTGAGCTTCATCTAAGATCTTCTTCTTTAATTCCGGACAATCAGGTATACAAGTTCTATCTTTGAACGATAATCTTCCATCAGAAGTTAGTTGAAAATCAGATTGTCCTTCTAATCTGCCCTTGATTTCTACTAACATAGGATCATCATCCTGAAGTGTTTGTATCTCAGATAACAAATCTGACTGTATGCTTACATGAGATAGTGTGACAAATTTGGATTCCATGTCCAAACTTATATTGAGCTCGGAGAATTGTTCAAGTAACCTCCATTCTTGCATCATACAATTTGCTATCATTGCTCTCGGCTTTCGACTAAGGTCATCAGCAACATAATTACCCTTTCCGGGATGGTATTGTATATTGAAGTCGAAGTCCTTGAGATATTCTAGCCAGCGTCTTTGTCTCATGTTTAGTTCCTTTTGTGAAAATAGATATTTGAGACTTTTGTGATCAGAGTATACAGTGAACTGTACTCCATAGAGATAGTGTCTCCATATCTTTAAGGCAAATACTACCGCGGCCAGTTCTAAGTCATGGACGGGGTAATTTTCCTCATGCTTCTTCAGCTGACGTGAAGAGTATTCTATGACCTTTCCTTGTTGCATTAGGACACATCCGAGGCCAATGCTAGAAGCATCAGTGTAGACCTTGAATTTCTCTCCTTCTATCGGTAGAGCTAAGACTGGAGCTGTAGTGAGATGATCCTTGAGAGTTTGGAAATTTCTTTCACATTCCTCACTCCATTCATATCGGATCTCCTTACGAGTTAATCTTGTAAGTGGTACGGCGATCTTAGAGAAATCTTTGATGAATCGCCGATAATAGCCTGCAAGACCTAAGAAACTTCTGATCTCGCTTGCATTAGTGGGTCTTTCCCAGTTTCTTACAGCTTCAACCTTTGACGGATCTACAGATAAACCGTCCTTGGATATGACATGTCCGAGAAAAGCCACTTCTTCAAGCCAGAACTCGCATTTGCTGAGTTTAGCATATAATTGATTTGTCCTCAAGACTTGCAATGCAATCCTCAAATGTTCTTCATGTTCTTCCTTAGTCTTGGAATATATCAATATATCATCAATGAAGACTACTACAAATTGATCCAAGTAAGGCCTGAATATGCTATTCATTAACTGCATAAAGGCAGCAGGGGCATTTGTTAGTCCAAAAGGCATAACAACAAATTCGTAATGGCCATACCTGCTTCTGAATGCGGTCTTGTGAATGTCATCATCCTTGATCCTTAATTGATGATATCCCGACCTGAGATCAATCTTGGAGAAATATTTGGATCCTGCAATCTGATCAAATAATTCATCGATTCTCGGCAGTGGATACTTGTTCTTGATAGTAAGATGATTCAACTGTCGATAGTCGATACACAATCTCATGGATCCATCCTTCTTCTTTACAAATAAGACTGGTGCTCCCCACGGGGAAGTACTTGGTCTAATAAACCCTTTTCGGATTAGTTCCAGCAACTGCTCCTTCAACTCCTTGAGTTCAGCAGGGGACATTCTATATGGTGCCTTTGAAACGGGACCAGCACCAGGGACTAAGTCAATGGTGAAGGCTACATCCCTTTGAGGGGGTAATCCCGGCAAATCTTCCGGAAATACGTCTGGAAATTCTCGCACTACCTGAATGTCCTCTATCTTGGTTTCTTTAGCTTCTTTAATAGTGACAAAAGCAAGGAAGGATACACATCCTTTCTTGACGAGCTTGCTTGCTCGAAGAGCCGAAATAAGAGGGGATTTGCTTCGACTCTTAGGACTAATATAAGTCAGTTCCGGAAATTCCTTGAAAACAATATTGCTATCACGGCAATCAACCGTTGCCTGGTATTTGGATAACCAATCTGCTCCTAGTATAACATCATACTCTTTTAGATCTAAGCAGATAAGATCAATAGGAAAATTCTTTCCTCGAACCAATACCTCACAGTTTTGGTAATGATGTGTGATATCCGTCTCGTTTCCGAGAGGAGTAGACAATATTAACTTCATACATTCTGGTTCTAGAGGTAATGGGTCAGCAAACTTCTTGGAAATAATGGAATGCGATGCACCCGTATCAAATAAGACATGTGCATATTTGGAACAAATTTTTAATGTACCTTCCACCAATCCGCCTTCTTCTTCTGGTTCGGTCTCTTGGATTGCATGAAGACGCGCGTTCCTTGTCACTGGGCGTTTACCCTCACCGTCTTGGTCATTCATTAATGGACAATCGGGAATCCGATGTTCACGACTCCCACAACGGAGACATGCTCCTAATTTCCTCCAGCATTCTTCTGTTTTGTGACCAGCCTTGTCACAATGCTTGCATACTACGTTTGAAGGTGTAGTGGTGATAGAGAAAGGCTTGGATTTCTTGAACTTCTGATCTTGAGAGGAAGAACCTCCATTATTGGGCCTCTTCTTAAAGTTGGGTTTAAAAGAACCCGAACTTGTGACTTGCTCCTTTTTATCTTTCCCACGGATCCTATCAGATAGTTCCGTGGCATCTTCAAGCAACTGAGCTCGGCGCACTATTTCAGTATAAACTTGAATATCCATAGGCGCCAATTGAGTAATGTAGTGAGGCCTAAGCCCATTAAGAAATCTACGGGCTTTCATCTTTTCCGTGCTAATTAAATGCTTAGCATATCTAGACAGTCTAGAGAACTGTGCTTCATAATCAGCCACCGATAAAGATCTTTGCTTTAATGCGGCGAATTCGGCGGCCTTCTTTTCCTGGACCCTATCAGAGAAATATTTGGCGTTGAAATATTCAACGAATTCACCCCATGTAACTTGAGTTGGGTCAATAGTAGCTTCAATCGACTCCCACCAGCATCTAGCATCTTTTTCTAACTGGAAAGTAGCTAATAAGACTTTGTCCTGATCCGTGCATTGCATAACACGGAATATACGTTCAATCTCCCGAACCCAATGCTCGGCATCGTCTGGATCGGTCGATCCCATGAACTTCGGGGGATTCATATTCTTGAATGCTTGGTGTAAGCTTCCAGCTCGTGGAGCACCACCTTGTGCTACCTGTTGTAGCACTTGGGTCATCCCTTGAAGGGTACGCTGCATGTTGCGCCATTGAGCACGTTCGGCAGCCATTATCCTACAATTACAATAGCTATGTTAGTATTATGTCACTATAATCTTATAAAGGACTCATTGATCATTTAACCCTTGGTTCTACCCACTCTCACTTGGTTAAGGGTTTTGAAACCTATCCTTGGACTTGGGTTTCCTAGGAATTGAATACCTTAGGCTCTGATACCACAAAGACTGTCACGCCCCGAGCGCGGAAGATACCCGGAGATGCGTGACGTGTCTATATCAATCATGTCAATCAGAGTGGTCGTGTATTCGACACAAAGACATAGATGCGCAAAATAGCAAGATAACCCAATCCTTTATTTCATAATGGATAGACTATTACAAATCCAATACTCTGTTTAACAAAAAGGAAAAGAATACATTTTTGACTCAAGAAACTATGGAAAAGACTAGACGACACTTGTAGAAGCTCTATCACTTTCACTCTTGACCATTCCCATCCGATTGACTTCCATCGTCGGACTTACCTGAAAAGTAGAAAGGGACAAACGGAATGAGCGAACGCTCAGTAGGAAATTATATCTCAAGTACTAGCAAGGGGTTTAAGTAATTACATTTTCATGAATGCAATAAGGCTATGCATGCTCGCATGAAACGACAAGATAGAGAGAATGTAATATCAAGGAAATAAGATGAACTTATCATGAACTTTCAACAAGATACAAGTTATTCAAGATATTCAAGCAAGTACCATTATCGAGTCATGTCAAGAACTTTGGCTATCATGTATCAAGCAAGTAAATTACCCTTTTTCGGGCCACGCATTTCATGTAAAATCAAGTACGATTCAAGTACAAGATGTGTGTGGAATGTCCAATCAAGCAAGTCAAGTACTCGGTATAATACCAGATACCTTATCATTTTAACTCCCATGGGCACAAGTACTTTCGGGTGCTCCTCCCAGGACCAGATCGGGCCCTATATGCGCAGGCATTTATCATGTGTTTTGACATCCACTCTTGTTTATAGCCAACATAGAATTTCAATAATCAAGCTTGTAGACACGTATGACAACTTAGATAGAATAGAGTCCAAAAATATGACAAAGGACATAGAATGGCGATAATAACGGTATAATCACGATATCGATAAACTAGGTAGAATATGGTTCCCTTAACTTAGGTACCATGACAAATCAATATGGACATTCTTTATATAGAATTGAGGTCCACATGATCAGTATATCAAAGTAAGATACCCTCATTCTTATCATAGAATTGGGGTTTACAAGAACGACATGATATGGCATGATATCATCATCCCATTAAGAATTTTCTTATGATATACTCTTTGTACAATCATAAGGGCCGGTATACCATGTTTCTTTAGAGTGACATGGCATCAATGGTGTAATGGGTTTTTAGGGTACAACCAGCTCAGTCGGCCTTGAGGGAATCCAAGGCTACGAGGAGTCTTACGGAGGTCTCTATGACTAACTCGCTAGTCCAAAGGAACGGAATGTCCAATGGAGAGCTTGTATGTCAATGAGAATTGAGTGTGATCGATAAAACACCGTGAAAAGTGGGACTATACTCACGGAGTGGAGAATAGTGCCGATATATATATATATTATGATATATAAAACCATCGGTTAGCAAATCAGAGGAAAAATCAGTTTACAGTAAAATAACGACTTAGGTCAAGTCGTTTCTCAAGTAATTAACGCCTAACAGAAGGGCGTTTACATATGGTCCGTTTTGCAGAATTTTCAATAATTCAATAATTTATCTAAAACGCGCCTTCGTCAGGGGCGTTTCTTCAAGAGTTGACGACTACTGTAGCAGGCGTCTTTTATTTACAATATTTTTCAGAATATATTTATTTTCAAAAATTATCAAAAACGCGCCCTTGGCAGGGGCGTTAATCATTAAATTCTTATTTTCTCAGAATATATATTCCAGGATTTTAACAGATACGCGCCCTAGTAAGGGGCGTTTGTTTTTAATTCACGCCCTGTGATGGGGCGTTACCACAGGGAAAAACGACCTAGTCTAGGTCGTGAATTCAAGAAATATCAGGAATTAGCAAGATTTGCACGATAATTAAGGATAACAATCATATAGTCATGACAGGAAAATTGGCAGGAATTCACATGCAGTATATCAGATTTGATGTTTCATGTTTATTGACTTTTAACCGTTAACAATTATTGATTTGATTTCATGTAATTGCATGGATAATCAGTTCTTAAGATTTACATGAAATTTACGCCTGTGTACAGGGCGTCAAATATGAAATTGACGACCTGGGAAGGGTCGTGACTTGCGAAGTAGCGCCCTAGTCTGGGGCGTGTATTTCATAGTCACGCCCTTGGTAAGGACGTTTCTTTCAAGAAATTAACAGAAACTCGTTCAGAAACTATAGTAAACCAAACCATGTATATGCATGATAATTATTATACTGTATCAATTTAGTTTGGGCTACAGTGACTTGAGAAAATCCTACCTTAAGAGTTGTTTTGGAGATGACCGTGAGGGGTTTTTGGCTAGCAGAAGATGATGGCTTTGATGAAGAGGCTTCTACTGCGACTTACGAACAGTGGCAGCAACAACAAGGAGAAGAACAATCGTTCTTCAGAGATCTTCACGCTACAGAACCTGTAGAGGAAGAGAAAAGAAGAAAATATGAAGATGTTAATATTCTTCATAGTTGTAATCGATGTTTTAAGAAGATAGAAGAATATTACCTATTCTTCGGCACCAGCAGAGTTTCCTGGACAAGAAGAACATAATTATTCTTCACATAATCTGAAGCAAGAAAAAGAAAACAAAAGAAAATAAGAAGAACAGTTTGTTCTTCACGTACCTAGCAGCAGACGTTCGATCAAATGGATTTAGGGTTGGCCGAACAAGTTTATTTATAAGACTTTGGAAGTCCTATTAGAGTTAGTGTTCTAGTAGAAGTAATGCTTCCAATATAGAGTCCTTGCCCTATTAAATACTTACTGGATTAACATAATCCTTCCCTGGATAAGCTCCCGTGTCGAACGGAACTCGAATGGAATTAACGCCTTTGGTCAGGGCGTCGATTCTTGAATTGACGACCTAGTTCAGGTCGTTTCTTAAGAAACGTCTTGGATAAGGGCGTTCCTTGTCTTTGAAACACGCCCCATATATGGGCGTTTCTTTTACTTGCCTATTTGGTTGTGAGAGTTGACGACCGCATGTGTGGGCGTCCTTTCTTTAGTCACGCCTTTTATAGAGGCGTCTCTTATTGAATTAACGCCCTAATAAGAGGCGTTATTTTTAATTTGTTTTATTTCGTCCAATTAACCCTATTTCTTTTATATATATTACTTCTGTAATATATATGTTTTAATTCATTTCAATTATTCATTTATCAGGGTTGCTACACAGCGCCTCCACTGCTGCGTCCTCCTCCGTAGGCGACCGCTTTGGTCACCCCTTATCTTTAGCCAGCGCACTTCTACCCAGAACCAATCGATCCGACTACCGTGAACAAGTTAATGGTGGAACAGATGATCGAACTAAAGCTCGCTGAGCGAAGCGAAGGTGACTATATCGCATTTGATGCTTATCGGGTACCATACCCACCACATCATGCTGCAAAGCGGCTCCCGCCTGGGGTCAACAAGCCGCCTAAGTTCGACAAGTTCAACAGAAAGGGATCCCCGAAAGAACATGTCACCTACTATATGACCGTCATGGGCGACCTAGCCATCGACGAGTCGTATCTGTTAAAGTTTTTCGGGTCCTCACTGACGGGGCTCGCATTTGAATGGTATTCCAGCCTCCCAGTCAGATGGATCAGCGATTAGCCGGATATGTAGAAGAAATTTAGAGAAAGATTCCATGTCACTGAGAGGGAGGTCACAGTTGCCGAGCTCTACTCGGCAAGACAAAGGGCAGATGAAACAGCCCTTGAATACATTAAGAGGTGGAGGAACCTCGGAATGAGAGGCAAGTGGCCCCGCACTAGGAGGACGTTGTACAAATTTGTAAACAAAACCTCAAGAGAGAGGTATTAGAAAAGATGATCGGCATGGAGATCCGGTCATTCAAACATTTGAACAATGTCGTGGCTGAGGTGGAAGCCTTCCTGGCAAGACCTGCCCCTACATCAACTGCTGCCATTGCATAGAAGGCAAAAACAGCAGACCGGCGCTCAACGCCTAAAGAAGCAAACACTCTTGACATCAAGTCGTTTGAACAACAAAAAGATAAAGGCAAGAAGGCAGTTGCCCCTCAGCTTGAGAAGACCGGAGACGACAAAGAGGGTCCCTCACTTTGGGACAAAATGAGGAAGCCCTACTCCTTCCCGAAAGAGAAGATCAAAATTCTGTTTGACTGGGTGACCCAATATGATAAGGTGACCTTGCTCGAACCGAAAAGGCCGAAAGACCTGAAAAGAAAAGACAGCCCAAGGATCTGCCCCTATCACCAGATGCTGGGGCACCCAATTGAAGACTGCTATGTTTTCAATGATATCATTGAAGGCATGGTCAAGAAAGAAGAAATAGACTTGGGGCAGTACAAGATTGACCCTCCACAACCTCATGAAGTGCCTCTGAGAAGAGCCGCGGTCAACATGGTCTCTCTGTATCGGGCATTGCCTGAAGAGATCGCAGAAGCCAGCACTTGGCATGCTTATGAGGCCTGCTTCCTGACGCCAATAAGAGAACAATAGGGGTGACAACAAGCCCCTGCAAAAGCCAAGAAGAGAGGCACACCTCGCCCAAATGTGGTGGCACAGATCCATGGCGTCACACCATGACCCACTCTGCCAGTGGCAACACATGTGTGGGCCAATTCACCTGCAGTCATCAGAATACCTACACACAACCAGAGAAGATAGACTCCATTGCCAATGGTCAAGGAAATAGATGAATATGCACAACCCGAACTGGAGCCTTTACTGGTGCGGTATCATGTCCCGTGGCTGGAGTTAGAACAGCTCTCATTAAAGCAAGAGCAAGAAGCTGACAAAGCATCAGATAAGGACAACAGCCTGTTCTGGGGGCAAGCGCCGGCCAAAGAAAAGAAAAAGAGACAAAGAAAGAAAAGAAAAGCCAGCAAGACCACAAATGATATATTCCTTTCTTGCAATATCCTGTCTGCCCTCTTCAGTCTGCCCAGTGAGGAAGATGAGGAGGAAATATGCTTCACACCCGTCGTCGGGGCACGCTAGGTTGAAGCAGTGACCACTGCACATGTAACCCGGTAGGGCCGAAGATGGGGGCATCAGCCACCCGCCAACCACAACATCATCTTCAGGGGAGAACAACCCTATAAGATACCACCTCGGAGGTCAGGGGAGTCCAAATCCCTCCTCCGTCAGGTCTATACATTCAGAGTGGGGGCAGCACTATCGCTCCTTCCTTCCTGGAATTCTTGAGAATGTCAAAGGGAAAGTAGCCATGTCAGGATGCCGACCCCACAGTCGAGAATACTCACCCGCAGCCCCAACATCCTTCTAGAGTTCCAGATGAAAATGAAGCCTGCCCAACGTTATCCAATGAGAGACAGCAGGAAGATGACACCAAATAGAAGGATGCGGCCTCAGAGCCCGATGAAGCAGGCCCATCAGGGGCCACAGTTCAAGACTCTTCCCAAACCAGGTGGGCAGAAGAAATGAAGTTGTCCAATGTCCGAGCAGGAAGTTGGGTAGTAAAGTTGTTGAAGAGGTTCCCAGTGAAATTCACTGTTTGGGAAATTCTCTTCCTGAGTGAAGAGACCCGACAGGCGATCATCACTACTTTGCAGACGCCTACCCAATATGAAGCATGTTTGGTTGAAGCACTGCCGGAAGCCAATGTGACCTTCACCCAGGAGGACATGCAACTCCCTACTGTCGGCCACAACAGGCCGCTGTATATGAGAGGACATCTGAATGGTCGGGAGCTGAGCAGAATCCTGGTAGATCCCAGAGCAGCTGTCAACATCTTGCAATACATGATATATAAGAGTTACCACTTCAACGTGCGCCTCGATAAAGTTGGATATATGTGTATCGCCGGCTTCAACCAAAAGTGTGAAGTGCCGCTGGGAGTAGCAGAATTCACGCTCACTTTGGCGGATCTTACTACAAGGGTGCGGTTTCATGTCATCGATTCCCACACCTCATACAAGGCGCTGCTTGCCCGCCCCTGGCTACATGAGAACATGGTGGTGCCCTCCACGCTACACCAATGCATCAAATACACCCAGGAGGGAAAGGAGGGGAGGATATTTGCCGACCTCCACCCATTCGAAGTATTCGAGTGTCACCTATTGGACGCTCCTCTATATGCGGAACGGTCATAGAAGACCTCCGAAGCCAAGACCCCTATCGGGGCAACAAAAAGCACTTCCGGTAACGACTGGTTCCCGTCGCCGTCGCCCGGGTACATCAATCTCAGGACGGTCTCACACATTGCCGTCACTGGGGACGTGGGCAGAGTAGCACCTCTTGCCACCTATCCTCAGGCCAATGAAACCAAGGTCGACCAGCATCACGACCACATCGGGGTCCCAAGATGCCTCACCAAGCCAATTCTCAGCCTCGACAGTAGCACTGTCGAGCCTTTCAAGGCATGGGGGGTGACTCAGTCTGACGGCCCCAGCAGTTTGTTTTACACGGCTGAAGAGCATCCTGCATGGGAAGACACTGATTGCCATCTTCCTGCAGATATGGAGAACTCGTTAGTCCCCGTTCGGGGGTTGACGTTCACAACAAATCGAATAGCCAAGATGTTCCAGAAGCAGCACATCTCTTCTGGCCAGTCCCGCAAGGAGAAAGAAGCATTCCAGAAGCTGTGGTATCTCACAAACCTGGACAAAGAATTGAGGTGTGTCTCTCAACATCCTGGGTTAGGCTTCACCCTTGAAGAATATTATTATAGCGGGCGATAAGAAGTTGATACCATCTCCACTTTCTACCCTGCTGAAGACAGCTCACTGGGGGCAACCTTCGATGAGTACCCAACGGTGGTCGAACATACTAAACCTGCTCAACTGAGAGAATCAGAATCAGAGGATATAACACCTTGCCGATGCTGGGAGCAAGTATGTCTTGAAGAAGTGGCTCTTCAAGCCAGATTTGACACGACCAGAAGTAGTGAAGCTGAAGATGCGAAAGAAGTAGGGCTATCTTCCTCCAGTGGCCCTCTTTTGATAATGATGTCAGCGCCCCTTGTACCAACCAGAGAAGCTTCTGCCGAAACTGATCAAGATACGCATGCTGCTAGAAAAGAAAGGGGCACTTCCACCGAAGATGTGGCAATCCAAGGAGATGGGGTACCCTTGTCTTCTGCTATGAAGCCGCAATGCTGCACCAGCACGGCAACAAACAACTGCCAGTCCTTCAGGACTGCAAACACATCTGCAAGGGCCAAGGTCGTTAGCTCGTCTCTCAAACCACGGTGGCTATGGATCTGCCGACTGAACAGCTCATGCAATCGCCGCTGGCTAAATCTAAAATCCCTGGCGAAGCCCAGGTGGAGCAGAATGAAGAGGTCGATGTACTCGAGCTTGAAGATGGTATTCCAGATTTTGTCGACCTTCAGCCTGCGCCCCCAGTAATAGAAGATGGGGGCCAAGCCACAGTCAACGAGTTGATAGAGGTTAACCTGGGAGATGAGACTGACCCTAGGCCGACCTTCCTCAGTGCGCAGTTGTCTGCTGAAGAACAAAAGCTGTATGTCCAACTGCTACAAGAATACCGGGATTGTTTCGCCTGGACCTACAAAGAAATGCCAGGACTTAGCCCCGTAGTTTCACAGCATGAGCTAGCAATAAGCCCTGAGGTCGAGCTGGTTAAGCAGCCGTCACAGCGCATGAGGCCAGAGCTCATCACTCAGATATGCAAAGAAGTGGACAAACTCATTGATGTGGGTTTTGTCGAAGAAAACCAATACACCACGTGGCTTGCTAATATTGTGCCCGTGAAAAAGAAGAATGCGTAGATCTGGATATGTGTTGATTTCCGAGATCTGAATAAAGCATGTCCCAAGGATGACTTTTCGGTGCCGACCACTGAAGTCATGATTGACGCCACAACCGGCCATGAAACACTGTTATTCATGGACGGGTCTTCCGGCTACAACCAGATATGGATCACGGAACATGACCGGGTCCACACTGCCTTCCGAACTCTCAAAGGTATCTATCACTATAAAAGGATGCCGTTCGGATTGAAGAACGCTGGTGCAACTTATCAGCGGGCGATGACCAGAATATTTGATGAACTGCTCTACCACAAGGTCTAGTGCTACATAGATGACCTGGTGATCAAGACCAGAAGAAAATAAGACCATCTGTAAGACCTCCGAGTGGTGTTTCAGAGGCTCAGGCAATATGAACTGAAGATGAACCCTATGAAATGTGCGTTCGGGGTGTTGAGCGAAAAGTTCTTGGGTTTCATTGTCAGATATCGGGGGATTGAAATAGACCCCATAAAGATCAAGGCGATCCGAGAGTTACCCCCACTAAGGAACCTCTTTGAGCTGAGATCCCTGCAAGGCCGCCTGGCGTACATCCGGCAATTTATATCCAACTTGTCGGGGTGATGCCACCCCTTTCATAAGTTATTGATGAAGGATGTTCCCTTTTATTGGGTTGAAGAATGCCAAATAGCCTTTGTGATGCGGGACGAATGAGGGACTCACCGCCAAATGATGCGAACCTTAGACTCTAAGTGACGACGTGACCAGCGACACGCGAACAATAGATCTACCTCGGCTCGACACTAAGAGCTCCTATAGGATATATGCCTTAAATAGAAATGTGAGCTCACTCGTCGTCCCAAGCGAGGGAAACGCGGATCCATGCGGTTAAGAAACTGGCAGAGTCAAGGGTGGTCAAACTCACTTTCGTGCTCGAATCGAGTCACGGGATGGGTTCACTCTCTTTCTCACAGCGGTGATGAACATGACATAACGAGCTAGAATTCTAACGCTCTCATGCAGCGGCATATAGTCATATACTAAGTAAGCAAATGCCAAAAAGGAGAGATCGTTACCTCCACGCTCCGGTCGTGGGGAAGACAACCCCGGCCAAGATCGTACTCCCGGTTAATAATTATCAATAATTACATAATTAAACCCACTCCACACAGGGAGGTAACAAGTAACATGTGGGACCCAAGAGGATCAAAATTGGGTTGACGGGAAGCACTTTGATCTGTTCTATCGGTGCCGACACGCTGCAACTTGATGCTGTCCGGATGACGCGAGTTGACGGTTGTGGGGTCCACGACCTGCTCGGACGGCCAACTGAGGCGGGGTTGGTCCCGCTGTGAAGGGAACCCCTGGAGGGACGATCCCTGTGACGCGGCTACACTGGTTCACCTTGTGGAAGGTGAGGTGGCCCGATTCGTCAAGTGTTAAAGCTTGCTACCCTAGACCTGATCTGTTGTTTCAGGCTTGCGCGACCCGGCGATAAAAAGTGATGTGATCAGCCCTGAAGTCGAAACGACGCGAGACTGGCGCCGATGCGAAGCTGACTTGGAGACCTTCAACCCTCTAGTGTTATATGAATTTTTCTATAGCTATATTTTTCATGGGAGATTTTCCAAGGGGAAAGTTCCCTATCTTAGATCTGGCCAGGTAGACTGAGATCTATGTGAAGAAGTGTGTTGACCGCGACTGAAACTCCAGATCTGGGTGATGGGATTTTTATGGAAGATAGAGGGGGAAGTAAGGAACACATGGATATTTTTTTTGTAATTTTATGTGGAGATTTGATATGGGAAATGGATTTTCTAACAGGGATGGGTCGGATCTGGACTGCAGGGGGTAGCACAGAATTGGGAAAATGCAGAGTTGTTTTGGATGGGAAAGGAAATTCCTAAAATCACAAAAAAAATTATGGACTATGGCTTAGGTGGACAGAACTCCTAGTTCAAATTTCAGCTCATTCTAAAATCGAAAAGGGTGTCTCATGGGAGAAGTGTTAGGTTGCTGAAACACAAGTCTACACAGGGGCAGCTCTTGTGGGCTGTGGGAATCTAAATGGAAAAATGGGAAAACGAAGTGGAAAAAAATCTAAAACTTTTTTTGGGATGTGGGATCAACCCTGAGAACTCACCCTTAAAGGTTCAGCCTCGTCATATCTACGAGCTGAGAGCCAAAATTCCGCCTTTGGCTTGCTGTCCTGAGTTGGATAGAACTCCAGCGACGGTGGTGGCGGTGCAACGACGACTCGATGGCGGTGGCGAGCTTCACACTCTGATACGGGAGGCGTCACACCTCAGATTGGCAGCCTTCGCAGCTGCAAGGGGAGGGAGAGGAGAGAGAGAGGGGGCATCCCTTGGCCCTTGGAGCAAAAAATGCATAAATTCTTCTATTAATTGTGTGAAAAATGAAAAATACAAGGGTTTTATATGGAATGGGAAGCCTAGGTAAATGACCAACCTTACCCTCAGATCTAGGGTTAGGGAGGGGTACCTTGGGGATGCCAAAATCCATTTTTCCCCATGTGGTCAAAGCCAAATAAAAAAATTAGCCCAATAAGGCCAAAAGAAGGGGCACCCTCCTCATGGGTCAAAAATGGCAACTTGGGCCAAAGACCAACCAATTGGCCCATGGACCCTTGACCAGCCTGTGGGGCCTTCCAAGCTAGGAAGCCCATGAGAGAGGGAAAAGCCCAATTGGGCTTTAAGTGACCTTACGGTCCAATATGAATATAACCCCTTAATGGACTCTAAATGAACTTGACACAATGGCTTATTAATAGCCTTACAAAGGAGCCCAAATAAAACCTAAACAAACACACATTACCAATACATTACTACAATGCAATAAATGCTAAATACACCCCAATAAATACTAGAAAATACCTAGACTCAAGACGGAGACTCCATACTATCTCCAAGCCAAAGGGATGCTGGTGTAGCTCGAGTGGTGCTGTGCGTACGGTACCGATGGTTCGCCGACTCATGCTTCTTGCTTGCCCTAGTGTCCGCACCAATTCTCCCCGGGTGGGAGAAACTCAACCCTATCGAGTAAGGGTATGGATCGTTCTGGTAACGCTCTAGTAGGTTTGGATCTATCCTCTACAACTCTGCCCTAGTGATCCACGTATCCTCGATGGCGGGTCGCCCTCTCCATCGCACTAGGTAGTGCGGGTAAGATCGACTCCTGGTAATTGCCACCTGCTCATCCAGTATATGATCTATATACTCACGCTGCCGTGGAAATGAGGCTGGTGGTGGACACTCAAGTGTGGGGTCACTCTCAGGAGGGTAAGATGGCTCAAAAGGCTCATTGAGGATCAGCGCTGGATCCCTATAAGCAACTAAATTCGACACATTGAAAGTAGAGCTTATCCCATATTCCTCGGGCAAGTCCACAACATACGCATTGGATCCGACGCGTTTCAACACTCGAAATGGACCGGCTCCGCGAGCTTGTAATTTCTTGACAGTTCCAAAGGGAAACCGTCCTAGTCTAACCCTTATCATGACATAATCACCCTCTTGGAACTCATGGTGGTGTCTGTGGGCATCGGCTAACTCTTTGTACCGTGCATTATTGGCCTCAATGTGACGACAGATGTCGTCATGTAGACTCCTAACATGCCTAGCAAATGACTCAGCAGACTTTGACACTCATGCATGAATGGGCATAGGAACAAGATCCACTGGTTTCCTAGGCCTATGACCTGTAACAATCTCAAACAGGCTCATACCTGTAGACCTATTGACAGAATCATTGTATGCAAACTCAGCTAGTGGTAACATGAGGTCCCAATCCCCTACACGGTCCCTAACAAGACACCTCAATAGGTCACCCAGACTCCTATTGACCACCTCGGCCTGACCATATGTCTGGGGATAATATGCAGTGGAGAACTTGAGGTGAGTACCTAACATATGCCACAGTGTCTTCCAAAAGTAACTGGTGAACCTAACATCACGGTCAGACACTATGGTACGAGGCAACCCAAACTTACACACCACATGAGAAAGGAATAGACGGTCTACCCTCGAAGCATCTGAAGTCTTAGAGCAGGAAATGAATCGGGCCATCTTCGAGAATCGATCTACTACCACATAGACCGAATCATGCTTCCTAGAGGTTCGTGACAATCCCAAAATAAAATCCATGCTAACATCATGCCACGGGGCATCAGGTACGGGAAGAGGCATGTGGAGGCATGAGGTTTGCTTCTTCATTTTGAGCATAACACATGTACGGCACTAGGCCACAATGTGAGCAACATCTCTCTTCAAGCTCGGCCAATAGAACATGTGCTCGACAGCCTCGATAGTCTTGTTCCGACCCAAGTGGCTGGCTAGACCTCCCGCATGAAGTTCTCAGACTAAGAAGTCACTGATGTGACACCAGATGCAGCAATATATTTGATCCCTAGGACTTGATTCGCAATCACAACCACAAGATTGGGAGCAACTTGAGAGTCGCCGTCACACCGCGCGCACACGTTTCCCAAGGTGACTCGGTGATGCCGAGTCGAGATTGTGGAGAAAGCCCCTGGCTGGCTAGAGGACCAGCACCGCTAAGGTTGTCCCTCCCGAGGATATGAAGCCCACAAACAAGGGCGGCCGGGTGCCTTGGGGGCACTAGGTCACTCGCTCACTATCATCCACGGTGACCACACAAGGGTTGGTGGCTCCGGGATCGAGCACTCTCTCACCGACCAGCAGATAAGTTTCGCAGATATGAAATGAACATGAGTAAATGAGCAAGGGTAGAGGCTCACCTGGCTGGTTTGAGGAAACCAACCCCGGTCGGAGACGAGGGCGAGCGGGGAAGTGTGGGTCCCCGCACACTGCGCCGATGAAGCTTCAACCTGTTCAACTTAATACAACCACTACACCTCGCGCAGAAGGGTGACCTCGGGGAAGGGATGATCAAATACAATCAAACACTACCTCCACGCAGGGAGGGGTGATAAGCCGGCCAGGCGGGGATGGGAGAATCGTCGGAGAACGGAAGAGGGAAGCCGAGGCTGTTTCCACGTGCAGGCTATGATGGCTGACTGCCAGACGGTCCCGGGGCTGTAGATCGCATTCCAGAATTTTTCCGGAGACGAGACCAGCGTGGGGATCTTCGTATCTGGTACGCGGATGACCCAGAATTTTCACGATTTCTTCTGCTGCAGCTGCTGGTCCGGGTCGAGCTTCGAACAGGGCGGCAGATTCTGGCCGCAGGAACTACCTGATACGAACAGTGACTTGCAGAAGCTACCGTGGTCGCTCCCGAGATCTGAATCATGAGCCACTGGAGTTTCTGGAACCTTGGCCGAGCCCTCTTCCCATAAAAATTCACGGGGAAGCCGTCTGATGTCGGTGAGGACGGGGAGGCTCAGAAGAGTGGGGGCAGGTCGCTGCAGACTGTGGGAGGCAGACCCGACCTGCCGAGGGAGAAAAACGAGAACTCTGGCCTCCGGACCCCGAACGCAATTATACTTCTTGATCCTGATAGAGGACTTGAGGAAAGAGAACTTTGTAGAAGAGCTCGTAGTCTGAATCCTTCGCCGTTTGTCGTGGTGCAGCTTCTAACCGGGTTCAGGTACTCTGCAAAGGGAGTCCAGCGCAGTCAGGGGACAATGGCTCTCCCGGACAGTCCCGAACTCGGAATGGGATGAGACCACCTCGCCTGCGAAGCCGACTGGTCGACCTTTCCAGAAATGTATGGTACATCTTCAGAGGTCGCCGTATGACTCCGTGACAGCTTCTGCAAGACAGCCCTTTCTCTGCCACCTGCAGACTGATCAAAGGGGAAGAGAGGGGTGGAAGAACTTGGTTGGGGTAGGTGGGGGTTAGCAATGGAGGTGGAGAGGTGTGGATGGTGGGTGGGGTGGGATGCTTCTAGGGTGATGAGAGGGGTTGAGCAGGGGGGAGAAGAGAGATCCAAGAGGGAGGGGGGTGAGATGGCCGCAGCTGGTAGGTGGAGGGGAGGGGAGAGGGGTGCGGCCAAGGATGGGGGTGGGGGCGCAAATGGTCTAGGGGAGTGGGGATGTTGCCTTTGGATTTGGAGTGGTGGGTTAATGGAGGGTTAATGGTAGTCTAGGGAATGGGAAGGGGCTGCCTTGGGGATGTGGAGAGATGCTTGGGAAGTGGGGATTCCTCTTGGGAAGATGGAAGGTTGTATGGGGAAGGGGAAGGGTTGCTTGGGGAGTGGTGGGAGTAAATGGGGTATTAAGTGGCCTAGGGGAGGTGAAGGGGTGGAGGGAGGTGGCAGGGGGAGGGGAAGGTGAAGGGGCTAGTTCACCCAAGGGAGGGGGAGAGAGAGAGAGTGGGGTTCGCCCCCTAGAGAGAGAGGAAGAGAGAGAGCTAGTGAGAGATAGAGAAGAGCACTTAAGTGGCAATTTCAACAATACTTCATTAACCTTCAAAAGTGGGATTGGGGTCCTATTTATAGGAAACCCACTTTTACATATAAGACCCTGACTTTTAACATACTAACAGATAACCAAGGAAGGGGGGGTGCACCCATGGGCCTAGCCCAAAGAAATAGGCCCAATAGCAAGCTCCATAGCCTAATGAGACTCGAACATAGGGAAATGACTGGATAACCTAGGTACAAGACTCAAATAAAAGGTAAATTACATGATTATGACTGAAGAAAAAAGGAGAAATCAACAAGATGACCAAATGGTAAGCACTCAGGTCCAATCCAGAAGAAGGGCTGCTTCCTAGCTACCTCCAGGAGGGAGAGAGGTGCCAAGCCAGAGGGAATCGTGAGTGATGCCCTCATCAATTCTCCCGGGCTGCGAAGAGCTCGACTCAGTTGAGTAAAGGCCCTCCCTGCTGCGGTACTGCTCTAGAAGATCGGGGTCCAACTGCTGGAGATCCTCCCGGCTCACCCAGGCATCGTCCGAGGGTGGTCGTCCCTTCCACCTGACCAGGTATCGCTCATACGCCTTGCTCCTTGTGTTGGTGACCTATTCATCTAATATCCGCTCCACTTTATCACGCTAATTTCCCAAGTTGGGTGGAGCTCTCTGAAGTGTGGGGGCGCTCTCAAGGGGTGGAATAGGCTGGATCTCCTCACTGGGTGTCACAGTGGGGCCCTTGTAGGGTACCAGGTCAGCCACATTGAATGTGGGACTTACTCCGTATTCTTCAGGGAGGTCCAACACATAAGCATTGGTGCCAAGTCGTCTCAGCACCTGGAAGGGGCCGGCTCCACGAGACCTCAACTTAGAGGTATTCCCTGGGAATAGCCTCTCAGTTCTCACCATCACAAAATCACCAACTTGGAATTCTTGGTGGCGGCGGTGGGAATCAGCTGACTTCTTGTAAATCTCATTGCTCTTGTTGATGTTTTTGCGAATATTTTCATGCATCTTTGTGGATGTTGACTCACTAGTGGATAATGGGGGTCCTGGACAACCAAATGTGGACCTAACATGCAGTGGTGCTACGTAGATTTTGACGGACCTAGGAGGACCGGGACATCCATAGATGAGACTATCATGCAAAGGGGTGTTTGATGTCGGGGGTCCGGGACATCCATGAATGCTTTCTTCATGTTTTGACTTCACATGGATTGACCTGGTGGGTGAGGGTAGGAGGGTGGTGAGTGATGAGTACTTGGAAGCCCATAGGGAGTGGCCAAACAGATCAAGATGGGTTAAGGGGTGAGTGACGGGAGGGGGGTTTCAATCCAAGTGATCGCCCTAGGGTCCCTAGCACACATAGGGAAGTGGAAGTCATGACCCTGGTGGGACCCGATGCAATGCTCCTTGTAGGAGGGTAAGGGGGTGATGTAAGACTCATTGGGCTCGGGTAGAAATAATAGGAGTTTACTCATGCAAGGACCATTGGTGTAAATGGAGGTGATGGTCCCGATGGAGGGGTGTGAGAAACTAAGGTACCCCATGTGGCTTGCTTCTAAGGCCCACATGTTTGTCACCTCTATTTGCCAAAGTACATTCCTAACCAAGTCCCTCATAGCTCCTACAAAGGAGAACGATTGGAAGGTTGTGTGGAATAGAGAGGTGGGCACAATTGGGAAATGATTTTTCATAGGGGGGTGCATGTTGTGGAGGAGGAGGTTTTGCTTAAGCCACTCAATGAGGGGTTCCCCTAAAATCACAATTCTCATGGAAGGAGGGGCTTTCCATTGAGTGGGGTCAAAAGGATCATAGAAATTGAAACTCTTATGGAGGGATTCCTCTATGTCCTTGGATAGGTTGGCCCAAGTAGGACGTTCCCCGATGCATGTTGAACCTTCATCGATAAGGGGCAACAACGAGAGTGTGGAATCACTAGGAAGTGTGACCTTGAGGAGTGGAGAGCATTTTTTTGTGGGGTTCATTGGGTTAAGTTCCCCAGGGATTGGCAGGAAGATTAAAAGCTCACTAGTGCATTGGCCTATAGTGCAAATAGATGTAATGGAGCCAATGGATGAGTAGGCAAAGGCAAGGTACTTTGGCTTAATGGGTTCCATGGCCAACATGCAAGTCAACCCCATTTGATAACTCAAACTCCTAAGTAGGTCTTCAAGGGTTTCCACAAAGAAAAAGGATTGATATGTTGTGTGAAGAGAATGACATGGCACTAGTTGAACTTGCTCTATGGGGAGGTTGCATGGGGTTGAAGGGTACAAGATGGGACCATTTTTGAGCCAGGTAGCTAGGGGCTCTTCTATGGTTAGCTCACCAGTGGGTGGGATGAGTTGCTCATGTTGGGGTTCGGGTTGGTTTTGTGTAATGGAGATTTGAGGCTCATTTTCCATTTTAACTGACCGCTTTTGACTGGTTTGCTCAAACTTGGAGAGGGTTTGGTTATAAGAATTTGGGAAGTGGAACCTTTTCTTGTCTCCCGGGGATTGCAAGTGACACCCTTTTCCTTCGGGACATATGATTGCTTGTTGTTCTTCCATCCATTCTTTTCCCAAAATAATATGTGACCCAAGGGGCCGAAGTTTGCACCATGCCCCACTACCCCACGTAATGGATTTGGAGGGAATGCGGCTTACACAAGGTACGTAGAACTCTACGAAAACCCATTCCCCATGGATGACAATTTTCCCTTCTTGCGACAAGGAGTTCACAAGAGTTTGGGAGACATAATTTCCCGATTGGTTCTCATCAAGGAACACAGTGGTGATTTTGTTGTGGGGTAGGACTACTTTGAAGCTAAAGAACATGGTGAACAAGAGATTCCTAGGACCCCGATTTGGATAGAACAAATCGAACGACTTGCTCTGATACCATTTGATGTGACACCAGATGCAGCAATAGATTTGATCCCTAGGACTTGATTCGCAATCACAACCACAAGATTGGGAGCAACTTGAGAGTCACCGTCACACCGCGCGCACACGTTTCCTGGGGTGACTCGGTGATGCAGAGTCGAGATTGTGGAGAAAGCCCCTGGCTGGCTAGAGGACCAGCACCGCTAAGGTTGTCCCTCCCGAGGATATGAAGGACACAAACAAGGGCGGCCGGGTGCCTTGGGGGCACTAGGTCACTCGCTCACTATCATCCACGGTGACCACACAAGGGTTGGTGGCTCCGGGATCGGGCACTCTCTCACCGACCAGCAGATAAGTTTTGCAGATATGAAATGAACAGGAGTAAATGAGAAAGGGTAGAGACTCACCTGGCTGGTTTGAGGAAACCAACCCCGGTCGGAGACGAGGGCGAGCGGGGAAGTGTGGGTCCCCGCACACTGCGCCGATGAAGCTTCAACCTGTTCAACTTAATACAACCACTACACCTCGCGCAGGAGGGTGACCTCGGGGAAGGGATGATCAAATACAATCAAACACTACCTCCACGCAGGGAGGGGCGGTAAGCTGGCCTGGCGGGGACGGGAGAATCGTTGGAGAACGGAAGAGGGAAGCCGAGGCTGTTTCCATGTGCAGGCTGTGATGGCTGACTGCCAGACGGTCCCGGGGCTGTAGATCGAGTTCCAGAATTTTTCCGGAGGCGAGACCAGCGTGGAGATCTTCGTATCTGGTACGCGGATGACCCAGAATTTTTACGATTTCTTCTGCTGCAGCTGCTGGTCCAGGTCGAGCTTCGAACAGGGTGGCAGATTCTGGCTGCAGGAACTACCTGATACAAACAGCGACTTGCAGAAGCTACCCCGGTCGCTCCCGAGCTCTGAATCACGAGCCGCTGGAGTTTCTGGAACCGTGGCCAAGCCCTCTTCGCAGAAAAATTGATGGAGAAACCGTCTGATGTCGGTGAGAACAAGGAGGCTCAGAAGAGTGGGGGCAGGTCGCTGCAGACTGTGGGAGGCAGACCCGACCTGCCGAGGGAGAAAAACGAGAACTCTGGCCTCCGGACCCCGAACGCAATTCTACTTCTTGATTCTGATAGAGGACTTGAGGAAGGAGAACTTTGTAGAAGAGCTCGTAGTCTGAATCCTTTTTCGTTTGTCGTGGTGCAGCTTCTAACCGGGTTCAGGTACTCTGCAGAGGGAGTCCAGCGCAGTCAGGGGAGAATGGCTCTCCCGGACAGCCCCGAACTCGGAATGGGATGAGACCGCCTCGCCTGCGAACCCGACTGGTCGACCTTTCCAGAAATGTATGGTACGTCTTCAGAGGTCGCCGTATGACTCCGTGACAGCTTCTGCAAGACAGCCCTTTCTCTGCCACCTGCAGACTGATCAAAGGGGAAGAGAGGGGTGGAAGAACTTGGTTGGGGTAGGTGGGGGTTAGCAATGGAGGTGGAGAGGTGTGGATGGTGGGTGGGGTGGGATGCTTCTAGGGTGATGAGAGGGGTTGAGCAGGGGGGAGAAGAGAGATCCAAGAGGGAGGGGGGTGAGATGGCCGCAGCTGGTAGGTGGAGGGGAGGGGAGAGGGGTGCGGCCAAGGATGGAGGTGGGGGCGCAAATGGTCTAGGGGAGTGGGGATGTTGCCTTTGGATTTGGAGTGGTGGGTTAATGGAGGGTTAATGGTAGTCTAGGGAATGGGAAGGGGCTGCCTTGGGGATGTGGAGAGATGCTTGGGAAGTGGGGATTCCTCTTGGGAAGATGGAAGGTTGTATGGGGAAGGGTTGCTTGGGGAGTGGGGGGAGTAAATGGGGTATTAAGTGGCCTAGGGGAGGTGAAGGGGTGGAGGGTGAGGTGGCAGCTGAGGTGGCAGGGGGAGGGGAAGGTGAAGGGGCTAGTTCGCCCAAGGGAGGGGGAGAGAGAGAGAGTGGGGTTCGCCCCCTAGAGAGAGAGGAAGAGAGAGAGCTAGTGAGAGAGAGAGAAGAGCACTTAAGTTGCAATTTCAACAATACTTCATTAACCTTCAAAAGAGGGATTGGGGTCCTATTTATAGGAAACCCACTTTTACATATAAGACCCTGACTTTTAACATACTAACAGATAACCAAGGAAGGGGGGGTGCACCCATGGGCCTAGCCCAAAGAAATAGGCCCAATAGCAAGCTCCATAGCCTAATGAGACTCGAACTTAGGGAAATGACTGGATAACCTAGGTACAAGACTCAAATACAAGGCAAATTACATGATTATGACTCAAGAAAAAAGGAGAAATCAACAAGATGACCAAATGGTAAGCACTCAGGTCCAATCCAGAAGAAGGGATGCTTCCTAGCTGCCTCCGGGAGGGAGAGAGGTGCCAAGCCAGAGGGAATCGTGAGTGATGCCCTCATCAGTCGCGAACCGAAGTTCGGGGAACACAAAGCCTACCTCCTCGAAAGAGGTAACCCTCCTGAAGCAGATAATCACTATGATCTCTCAAGGGTCCGGCCTGGAGAGCGGCAAAGATCTCACTAAAGTCAGGACAATCAACATACGCCTCTCTCATCTTCTCTAGCCCTATTGATAGTGTGCTAGGCCCGGATACAGAGGGGGGTGAATGTATCCCTATACCAATAATGCCCAAATTAAAACCTGGATGCTAGACACAGTCCCAGAGTAAAACTAATTCAATTGAACTCATGAACAAACACATGGAGCGCGCCTAAGCAATCATCTAGCGGTAGTAAAGCAAGGCAATCAAACCACTGCACAGATATTTTTTTAGGTGGTTCAGTCCACACACCTACGTCCACCCCTCACTCCCAACCGGAGTGAGGCTTCCACTAGCATAAGCTAGAAACCGCAGACTCAGTCTGCAATAGGTACTGCCAAACAACTTGACCAGGGGAACAACCTCCCCTCTTCCTCCAGACCGGAGGGACACCCCAAGTGACTCCCAGCCACTTGGAACCAGAGACTAGGTCTCTCTTCCTCCAGACCAGGAGGGAACCCACCAGTGACTCCCCGTCACCAGCAAACCAGAGGTCACAGAACTCTCTTCCTCTAGACCAGGAGGGAACCACTAGTGACACACAGTCACCAGCAACTGGAGATCAGATCTCCCTTCTCCTGAGTCCACAGGAGGAACCCGACATCACTACTGAGAATCGGAAGAACAATAGTAATCAGAGTAACAAAAGGAAAAACAAGAAATGAAAATAACACAGCAAACAGAAAGCTGGAAACTCAAATGCACAATGTGGCTCTCAACGGAGCTGACTGGCCCAGATCTGATCCACGGTCCAGTAGGAACTTCTTATGCTACTTCTCTTCTTCTTCTTCTCAACTCACGCTCTCTCTTTCTCTTCTCTGATCTTCTTTTCTCTCTCACTGTCTTTCTCTTTCTTGATCTCTCTTCTGCTCTCTCTATTCTTCTGCTCAGGCTCACTCTTCTTCTTTCTTCTTCTTCTTCTGCTCTCTTCTGCTCTCTTCTTCTATCACTCTCTGCTGCTCTCTTTTTCTTCTTGCTGGATCGTGCAGACACTCTTTCTTTTATCAGCACTCGATCAGTCTTCTTCTGAAGAAGAAGTCTTCTATATATAGCAGCAGCTCAGGGCGTGTGTCTTCCACATCTCCGGCCCAATTGACTCTGCCACGTGTCAGCATCTCAGCTCCTTAGATCACATGCCAAGTGCCAACCTCGGATCACGTGCCCAGACACCTGCAAGATTAATGAAGAGTTCAGTCGATGATCAATATCAGCTGAAGACAGTGTATAGACTTTATTCAGCAGGCAAGACAATGGATGTATAGAGTTAGTCGTGTGAAGGAGGACGAGTGTATAGACTTGATAACACATGCTGTAGAATGTATATGATGCAGTGTATAAGCTTGATGAAAGCAATGCATGCACAATGATGCAATGTTCAGACTTTGCTGAAGACTGCCAGTCGATGTATAGACTTGGCTGAAGCCAACGCTGAAGCAATGTTCAGACTTTGATGTAGGCTGCCAGTCGATGTTTAGACTTGCTGCGAGCAGGCTGGCAGAGGATGTATATACTTGCTGTGCAGGCTGCCTGACCATGTATGGACTTTGCTGAAGGTAATGCATGAGGCAATGTTCAGACTTTGTGTATGCAATCCAGTGGCGTGTACACACTTTGTGAATGTGAAGCTATGAATGTATAGACTTCACATATGCAGTCATTATACCATATATAGACTTAGTGTTCACGTGAGAAAATGATGTATGGAGTTGATGTATGCAGCAATAAGAATGTACATACTTTATTGCGTGCATGACAGACAATGTCTAGACTTGCTATAATGCGTGCAGCTAAAGGAGCAAACAGATGTATAGACTTTAAGTAAAGATGCATGAGCAATGTATAGATTATGCATATGCACACTAGTGAGTGTATAGACTTGGCTACGGCATCAAAGCATGCACAACGTAAATGACGCCTTCTTCCTAGGCGTTTGATTCAAAAGTGACGCCACTTTTGGTGGGCGTCAAATTCCAGACACAGTGGAATGTATAGACTTCCTTCGGCACAATGGAACATAACGATGTACAGACTTTGGCTTGAACAATGCACAATGCACATACGGATGTACAGACTTGAACGTAGGTAAAGATACCAATGTTCAGACTTGTGCAATGTATGGACTTAGTGTGTGCGAGCATTGCTATAGGCAGTGTACAGACTTGATGATGTACAATGCATGAATAGCCGATGCAGTGTACAGACTTGGTCTCTTGCAATGCAGCGACGTACATACTTTGATATGCGTGCATGCTCACGATGTGTAGACTTGTTGAAATGCAAGGCAACACAGACAATGGCTATATAGACTTGGATATGTATGCAGGGCGAGGTAGGGCAGACCCTGCACAGACTTTGAAACATAAAGAGGCACACGGAGTGTACAGACTTGGTCTGCGACAACAGGCTGTACAGACTTGCATGAGACGATGCCTAAGATGCTACATGAGACGATGCCAACGACTAGGCCAACACTATACAGACTTGCTAAGACGATGCATGAGACGATGCCAGACTGTACAGACTTCGAGTGAGACGATGCATGAGACGGTGAACAATGTATAGACTTTAACGTAGGTAAAGTAGACATTGTATAGACTTTGCGAACACACAGTAGTGTATACACTTGGACGCTCGCTATGCCTGTGATGTACAGACTTAGTCTTCTAATGCCTGTAGTCTATGCAATGTATAGGCTTGGAGGACTTGCATGTTGTGCAATGTGTAGACTTGAGGTCTCGCATGCAATGTAGTGTGTAGACTTTGAAGTGCTTGCAGCTGTGCAATGTGCAGACTTTGAAGTCTCGCATGCAATGCAGTGTGTGGACTTGTCATGCCTACACAAGGCGATATACATACTTGCTGCGTGATGCTAATGTGCAGACTATGTAAATGCTTGCAGTGTATAGACTACACTTATCTGGGGAGTCGACCCATCTAGAAAGGGGGTCGACCCACTTCTGTCCAGACTATGATGAGTGTGATGATGCATGGATGTTTAGCCTGTACTGACTTCCACAAGCAGAGTAAAGCAACTGATGTATATGTATATGAATGCTTTATGCAGCAGATAACATGACTGAACATCAAATGTAATGGTTTAGATCTGATAAATTGACTGAACAGCAATGCAATACTTTATGCTCTGATAAACTGACTGAACATCAGAATGACTAAAATGACTGAATATCACATGGTGACTCACAGTGCTTAACTCACATCAAAACCAATCATCAAAACCATAGGGGCACAACAATCTCCCCCTTTTTGATGATGGCAACACTGTCAACACAGTGAGTCATTCTGATGACTCAAACTATTCTCCCCCTTTGACTTCATCAAAAAGAAAATAGTTTGAGAAGTTAAAGCATATTCATGACTCAGTCAATTTCTCCCCCTTGCTATAATCAAGATGAACCATGGAGAGGTATGAATGCAGAGATGCAGATGCAACATGAAATGCAATACCTCCCCCTAAATATATGAATGCAAGGTCACAATTGATATGAACATGATTCAATATGACAAGGAAGCTCCCCCTGAATAGATACCAATTGATATGCATCTGTTGCATTTCTCCCAATTGATATGGTTGAGAGGGAGACCACAGTGGCATTCAAGGATAAGTTCAGGTCAATGAACCAAGGACAGTGAGCAGAAGAGTTTCAAATAATCAGATTTACTAATAAGCTCCAAACACAAGAAGTTCAGCCAGATTTTCAAGGAGATACCAATCTCATAAATCAATAACAGAATTTTTCAAAATCTTCGATTATAAGGGCTTATGAATGAACTTTATTGAATAGCATGGTTTAAACATGATGTATACAAAGTTTGTCAATAAAATTCTGTATTTATATCTAAAATCACAGTTTAATAAAAGTGAACCAAGCCCTTATATTTATATCTTGATTAACCTCCCTTTCTCTTACACAATCAAATTTACTGACTTCTTTCGGAATTACATTAACTAGAATTGAGATCAAGCAATTATAAAGTCATGTGAATTTATCTAGGGTTATAGCAATTTAGCTTTTGCATCAATATTCAAATATTGCAATTTATTCAACAGATTTTAATGCTACAAATTTTACGAGCACTCTAGTTCAGTGCACACCTTGTAACTTGAGGATATACGTTGATCAGACGCCAATATCCCTAAGCACTTAGTGTGACTAACAGTCATACTTTATATTAACAGAGTTAACATTTACACCTCATGACATACCTCAACTCATTTCTTTGATGAGTGAGATGTGTTTCTCAGTGTACATGCCATTGCTATGCCAGATTAACAATCATTCTTAAGCAGAGTTAACTATGGCACCTCATGACACAGTCCTTTGGACATATGTTTCTCAGTGACCAAAGTCATTGCTCTGACATAATTTACCCTTTAGACATTTCAGAAAAACACATTTGCTTCAAATCAATACTAATTTCATGTACTTAACCAAATAAAGCCATGTATTCAATAATGCATATTTCAGAAGATTTTACAAGACACATCATGAAACAGTTGGTTAAAGTTTATTAAACATGATTCAGATATTTTTAAGATATTTAAAGACATACTCAATGAATACATTAAACTTAAACCACCTGAGTTATTTCAGACATTCATAAAATCGTATAGTAGAAGATTCCTAGTTCAAGTGTTTTCAGATTTATGAACGAGAGATGTCCCATTGAAATCCTCATGAATGACTGATAGAAGAGATTTTCAAGAATGAGTGTTTTTGAAGCCCAATGTTTTCTGATATGATCAAGGTTTGTCAATTAAAATCAATGAGGAAAATGTTATGCACATCAAGCAAGATATCAGGAGGTCAGGCATGCTTCAGGATTTTCAAGATTAACATGCAATGAATTTTGACCTAAGTGTATGCATTTGACAATCTGTATGCTATGCATTGACTCCCCCTTACAATATGCATTCAATCACTCTTTTTGGCATTTTTCAATGTAAGGAAATGTAATGCACCATATGTATGCAAGGACAAGCAATGTTTGCCATGAAGACTGAACATATGACAATGTGACTCATGCTCGTTCAGACTGCCCTACTAAGCAAAATGACCCATGATACTAGGCGGAGCACTTGGTCTAAAAGACCACCTCACACATAGTAAGAACCTCCAGACAGATTTCCCTGCCTTTTGGTAGCTTACTCTTTGATATACCATAGTGGTCATGCATGATAATTCAACATGGGCAGCATGCATGGATCAAATTTTAGCTTTTCAGATTTTTCAGAATGCAATTTGTTTTCAGAGATTATGCATATCAACAATTATCAAATAACTGCAATTGGCATATGTATGCATCAGATGCAGACAACCCTTTTAATCTCATATTTGCACAGAACACTCAGCAAGTGCATGATCAGAAAATAATGCAAATGGCAGATGATGAACGAATATGCAAAATCAGATTTAATGTGCTATGCAGTAAAACTAAAAATAGGAAGTGCAAGAAATTTACCTGAAAAGTTCAGGAAGGGGTTTTCTTTTGAGTGCCTTGGTTTATTTCCCCTCTTTATTAATCAGCTTCCAAGGCGCACCTGCAAATTAGCAAACTATTTTGCATGGGCAGGTACCCAAGAGGTTTTGGGTCCTGAATTAACAGTGACACCTTTGGCAGGTGTTCTAAACAATTTCTTAGCAACATGGTCATCAGATCTCATCAAGTAGCAATTATTCATTGAATGACCAAATGTACCACAATAATAACAAGATGCAGCAGATTTCAAGTTCTTTTTATGCAAGTTACTGTTGTCATGAAATTTATTAGCAGAGTGAGAATTATGTTTACTAAAACTAGCCAGCCAACAATCAGCAGCTCTATGGCCTGGCTTTCCACAGTTATAGCATGAAAATTTTGCAAATTGTTTTACAAGGAATTCGACAGCATGGGAGTTAACAGAATTCTTCTGCATATGCCAACAGTCCTTGACTGTATGGCCATTTTTCCCACACTCAAAACATGTAGAAATCTTTCTTCTAAATACAAATTTATTCCCACCAAATTCATTTCTATTTGCAGAGAATTTAGCATGTTTGAAATTCTCATTCCTACCTTGAATATGCTAACAGTCCTTGACTGTATGGCCATGCTTTCTACAGTGAGAGCAATTGAGAGAATTTCTTCTAAAAGAACCTGACCAGCATTTAGAGGCCTTGTGACCAATTTTGTTGCAGTTAAAGCAAATGATGTGCTGGTTCTTTGAAACAGATTTGTTCTTATTAAAAACATGCTGGCTTGTAGGGAATTTAGCATGATATGAATGAAATGTTTTCTTACCACTTTCAAACCAGCAGTGAGCAATTGTGTGTCCTAATTTGCCACAGTGAAAATATTCAATTTTCTTTTTCTGAGATGAAGAATTTCTCTCATGAAATTTCCTAGCATTCATTATGCTGGCACTTATATCATCTTTCTCCATCAACCTGCAGTCATGCATCAGATGACCAGGTTTATGACAATAGTGGCATGACATTTTCTTTTTGTGTGCATGTGTGTGTTTGTTTAGGTTGTGTCACATGCACAACATCAACATGAGTGTTTCTTTGCTTGCTCTTCACATGATCATTCCTTTTCACTTTTTCAGCTTGTTTCTGAAAGTCAGTTTGTTTCTGCATTTTCTGAACAGTGGGTTATTTATCTTTTGAGGTGGTGGCTACATTTGATGAAGTGACAAACGATGTCATTAGCTTGTCTTTAAGAGCCTTTTATTGACATTGTTGTAACCTAACCCTTCCTTCCTGACATTGATTTTTACACCTAGTAGCTTGTCTAGGTTTTCTTGCCCACTCACAAACTTAGACAAAGAGTTCCTCAAGTCTTGGATTTCGTTTTCAAGAGAGGCAATGTGTAACTCATAACTTGCAGTCTCTTGTTCACTGCAATTGACAGCTTCATTCAAAACCTTGTTGGCTATTTTATATTCTTCTATCTCCTTTCTCAGATCTTCTACTTTTTCAGTTTCATTTGTAGAGATCATTTTCCCTTTCTCCAATGTAAGAAGTCTTTCAGACATGGCACTGTTTAACAATTTTAATTTTTCAACTTCTTCTTTAAGCTTATCATTTTGAACCAATTCATTTATTAGAAGCTGATCTTCTGAATTGACTTCTTGCTTTCTTCTATTTTCAAATTCCTTCATTTCTCTTTGCTGTTTTTCATCCTTTTTCTGTAACTCCGTGTTTACAGATTTTATGGCTTCAAATTTCTCAATCAGCAAATCATTCTCTTGCTTATATTTCTCTAATTTTTCTTCATTTTCTTTGGAGAATTTTCTGAGGGAATATTTTTCAGACTTCAGCTTGTCTAAATCTGAGTTCACACTTTCGAAATTTTTTATCAATTCTTTACTCTGAACAGAATCATGACAAGTTAGGCTAAGCTTCTTCTCAAGTTCAGAGATATCTTTTACATGATCTTGATTCTCAATTGTCAACAATGAAATTTGTTTCTTCAACATTTGAATATCAGACATACAAGCATCATGAACATTTTTCAGTTCAGCACAATTTTTACATGGAGAATTCAAACTGTCTGATCTACTATTCTTCTTCAAATGTTTGTATTGTTTTCTTAACTGATCATAAGATTCTTGCAATTCATCATAAGTAGCAATCCAATCATCTAATGAAAAGTTCTCGAAGGAATTTACCTCTTCATCATCATCTTCTTCATTTTGGCTGCCACTTTGATTGCTTCTGTTAGCCATCATGCAGCTGTCCTCACTTCTCTTCTGAGCTCGCTTCAGCATATCTAGAATGTCTTTAGCAGAGCTGCAATCATGAAAGCAGGAATGTAAAGCCTTATCAGTAGCTGCCTTCATTAGATTCATAGCTATCTGATTCTCTTCATACATTGATCTGTGACTGTCAGTCCATTTGGACTTTTTCTTTGGTAATTTATGAGGACCATGTGAAATTAACTTCCACAGATCAGGATTAACTGATATAACATAATTGTGCAGGCTGACAGACCACACATTAAAATTTGAGCCGTTGAAAACGGGTGGATCACCCATGGAAACAGATCAGATTTAATGCAACAGGAATATTGGTGCACTAAAAGCAAATTAGCACCGAAGACTGCAGGATCGGATCTGCAGGTCGCTGGTCCTTCTATGCAGACACCGCTATGATACCAATTTATAGGGTGCTAGGCCCGGATACAGAGGGGGCTGAATGTATCCCTCTACCAATTATGCCCAAATTAAAACCTGGATGCTGGACACAGTCCCAGAGTAAAACTAATTCAATTGAACTCATGAACAAACACATGGAGCGTGCCTAAGCAATCATCTAGCGGAAGCAAAGCAAGGCAATCAAACCACTGCACAGATAATTTTTTAGGTGGTTCGGTCCACAGACCTACGTCCACACCTCACTCCCAACCGGAGTGAGGCTTCCACTAGCACAAGCTAGAAACCGCAGACTCAGTCTGCAACAGGTGCTGCCAAACAGCTTGACTAGGGGAACAACCTCCCCTCTTCCTCCAGACCGGAGGGACACCCCAAGTGACTCCCAGCCACTTGGAACCAGAGACTAGGTCTCTCTTCCTCTAGATCAGGAGGGAACCCACCAGTGACTCCCCGTCACCAGCAAACCAGAGGTCACAGAACTCTCTTCCTCTAGACCAGGAGGGAACCACTAGTGACACACAGTCACCAGCAACTGGAGATCAGATCTCCCTTCTCCTGAGTCCACAGGAGGAACCCGACCTCACTACTGAGAATCGGAAGAACAATAGTAATCAGAGTAACAAAAGGAAAAACAAGAAATGAAAATAACACAGCAAACAGAAAGCTGGAAACTCAAATGCACAATGTGGCTCTCAACGGAGCTGACTGGCCTGGATCTGATCCACGGTCCAGTAGGAACTTCTTATGCTACTTCTCTTCTTCTTCTTCTCAACTCACGCTCTCTCTTTCTCTTCTCTGCTCTCCTTTTCTCTCTCACTGTCTTTCTCTTTCTCGATCTCTCTTCTGCTCTCTCTATTCTTCTGCTCAGGCTCACTCTTCTTCTTTCTTCTTCTTCTTCTGCTCTCTGCTGCTCTCTTCTTCTATCACTCTCTGTTGCTCTCTTTTTCTTCTTGCTGGATCGTGCAGACACTCTTTCTTTTATCAGCACTCGATCAGTCTTCTTTTGAGGAAGAAGTCTTCTATATATAGCAGCAGCTCAGGGCATGTGTCTTCCACATCTCCCGCCCAATTGACTCTGCCACGTGTCAGCATCTCAGCTCCTTGGATCACGTGCCAAGTGTCAATCTCGGATAACATGCCCAGACACCTGCAAGATTAATGAAGAGTTCAGTCGATGAACAATATCAGCTGAAGACAATGTACAGACTTTATTCAGCAGGCAAGATAATGGATGTATAGAGTTAGTCGTGTGAAGGAGGACAAGTGTATACACTTGATAACACATGTTGTAGAATGCATATGATGCAGTGTATAGGCTTGATGAAATCAATGCATGCACAATGATGCAATGTTCAGACTTTGCTGAAGACTGCCAGTCGATGTATAGACTTGGCTGAAGCCAACGCTGAAGCAATGTTCAGACTTTACTGTAGGCTGCCAGTCGATGTTTAGACTTGCTACGAGCCGGCTGGCAGAAGATGTATATACTTGCTGTGCAGGCTGCCTGACCATGTATGAACTTTGCTAAAGGTAATGCATGAGGCAATGTTCAGACTTTGTGTATGCAATGCAGTGGCGTGTACACACTTTGTGAATGTGAAGCTATGCATGTATAGACTTCACATATGCAGTCATTATACCATGTATAGACTTAGTGTTCACGTGAGAAAACGATGTATGGAGTTGATGTATGCAGCAATAAGAATGTACATACTTTATTGCGTGCATGACAGACAATGTCTAGACTTGCTATAATGCGTGCAGCTAAAGGAGCAAACAGATGTATAGACTTTAAGTAAAGATGCATGAGCAATGTATAGACTATGCATATGCACACTAGCGAGTGTATAGACTTGGCTACGGCATCAAAGTATGCACAACGTAAATGACGCCTTCTTCCTAGGCGTTTGATTCAAAAGTGACGCCACTTTTGGTGGGCGTCAAATTCTAGACACAGTGGAATGTATAGACTTCCTTCGGCACAATGCAACATAATGATGTACAGACTTTGGCTTGAACAATGCACAATGCACATACGGATGTACAGACTTGAACGTAGGTAAAGATACCAATGTTCAGGCTTGTTCAATGTATGGACTTAGTGTGTGCGAGCATTGCTGCAGGTAGTGTACAGACTTGATGATGTGCAATGCATGAACAGCCGATGCAGTGTACAGTCTTGGTCTCCTACAATGCAGCGATGTACAGACTTTGATATGCGTGCATGCTCACGATGTGTAGACTTGTTGAAATGCAAGGCAACGTAGACAATGGCTGTATATACTTGGATATGTATACAGGGCGAGGCAGGGCAGACCCTGTATAGACTTTGAAACATAAAGAGGCACACGGATGTACAGACTTGGTCTGCGACAACAGGCTGTACAGACTTGCATGAGACGATGCCTAAGATGCTGCATGAGACGATGCCAACGACTATGCCAACGCTGTACACACTTGCTAAGACGATGCATGAGACGCTACCAGACTGTACAGACTTCGAGTGAGACGATGCATGAGACGGTGAACAATGTATAGACTTTAACGTAGGTAAAGTAGACATTGTATAGACTTTACGAACACACAACAGTGTATAGACTTGGACGCTCGCTATGCCTGTGATGTACATACTTAGTCTTCTAATGCCTGCAGTCTATGCAATGTAAAGGCTTGGAGGACTTGCATGCTGTGCAATGCGTAGACTTGAGGTCTCGCATGCAATGCAGTGTGTAGACTTGGAAGTGCTTGCAGCTGTGCAATGTGCAGACTTTGAAGTCTCGCATGCAATGCAGTGTGTGGACATGTCATGCCTACATAAGGCGATGTACATACTTGCTGCGTGATGCTAATGTGCAGACTATGTAAATGCATGCAGTGTATAGACTACACTTATCTGGGGAGTCGACCCATCTAGAAAGGGGGTCGACCCACTTCTGTCCAGACTATGCTGAGTGTGATGATGCATGGATGTTTAGCCTGTACTGACTTCCACAAGTAGAGTAAAGCAACTGATGTATATGTATATGAATGTTTTATGCAGCAGATAACATGACTGAACATCAAATGCAATGCTTTAGATCTGATAAACTGACTGAATAGCAATGCAATGCTTTATGCTCTAATAAACTGACTGAACATCAGAATGACTAAAATGACTGAATATCACATGGTGACTCACAGTGCTTAACTCACATCAAAACCAATCATCAAAATCACAGGGGCACAACACCTATAACCTCGGCACTCATGGTAGTCAGCAGACATGCACGCCGACTCAAGGCATTAGCCACCTTGTTCTCCACTCCAGCCTTGTGCTTGAGCACAAATGTGAACTGCTGGAGATACTCAACCAATCTGCTGTGACGCGCATTAAGCTTCTTTTGGGCATGGAGGAACTTCAAGGCTTCATGGTCGGAGTATAAGATAAACTCCTGATGTAATAAGTAGTGCCTCCAATGCCTAAGAGCCTGAACAACTGCATAGAACTCTTTATCATAGGTAGAGTATCGCAGTTTCACGTCATTCGACTTCTCACTGAAATATGCAATCGGGTCGGTGTCCTGACTCAACACTCCTCCAATTCCTACACCCGACGCATCACATGAGACCTCAAACACCTTCGAGAAATCTAGTAATCGAAGAACCTGTGTCTGGGTCATGCGCTCCTTGATGTCCTTGAAGGCAGCAGCAGTGGCCTTCGTCCATACAAATGTGCACTTCCTGATACAGTCCATGATCGGGGCAGTGACGAAACTAAATCCGCAGATGAAACGGCGATAGAACGTTGCGAGGCCATGGAAGCTACGGACATCATGGATCGTGCGGGGTTCCGGCTACTCAACAATGGCCCGGACCTTCTCCGGATCAGCGGAGACCCCAGTACTAGACACAATGAAAACCAAGAAGGTAAGCTGATGAGTCATAAAGGTACACTTCTGTGGGTTTACAAACAACTTCTCTAGCCTCAAGAGTAGGCAGACCTGCCGTAGATGATTCAAGTGGTCCCCCGTAGTGTGACTATAGATGAGAATATCATCAAAATACACTACCACAAAGACTCTAATGAATGGTCGAAGGACCTAAGTCATGAGTCGCATGAAGGTGCTGGGGGCATTGGTTAGCCCAAAGGGCATAACCAACCACTCATATAGACCATCCTTGGTTTTAAATGCAGTCTTCCACTCATCACCTGGTCTAATCCTTACTTGATGATAGCCACTCTTAAGGTTGATCTTCCAAAAGATAGTGGCACCTGCCATCATGTCAAGCATATCATCCAGGCGTGGAATAGGGAACGTGTATTTCATGGTGATTTTGTTGATGACACGACTATCAATACACATCTTCCAAGTGCCATCCTTCTTTGGGGCGAGTAATGCGGGCACAGCACATGGACTCATATTGTCCCGAACAGATCCTCTCTACAGAAGCTCATCAACCTGCGGCTTTAGCTCAGCGTGCTTAGTGGGACTCATGCGATAGTGGGAAAGATTGGGCAATGAGGATCTCGGAATCAGGTCGATAGCATGCTGAATATCCCGCATAGGTGGGAGTCCCTCGGGAAGCTCTTCGGGGAATATATCAGCAAACTCCTGCAGAATGGGAACGACATCGGGTGGCAGTTCACCCTCGGACTTTTGCTCCACTTCTCGGACCGTGATAGCAAACACATGATTCCCCTTACTAGCCTCCCTCTCCATTTCTCGGGAGCTAATCTGTAGCACCCCCGATAAAGCAATTGAGAAAAATTTAAAACTTCTTCCTAAAGAATCCTACATGAAGGCCTTACATAAAGAACCCAACCTCATGAGGACTATTATATAAATATACAAGCCAACATCACTTTATGCCATCATGTGTATTACGTAAGTGAACTCTTTTCCAAAAAAATCCTATATGGAGGCCTTATATAAAGAACCAAACTATAAGAGGACTAGTATATAAATGTACAAGCCAACTTTATGCCAACACATGGGTTGTACGTAAGTGGGGTTTCTTTTCCAACACCAAGAGAATGGGCATGATGTGACACCACCTTGGGGTGGCAGCCACTCGGCCGATGAACCTTGGACCTACAATTGCAAGCAAGTAACTTTGAGCGGCGGACTCACTATAGCGGACCGACTCGCGTAGCGATCACTGTTGCTTGTAGGCAAACCGGCGATGGCGGGAAGCGTCCGAGGTGGGACCTTGCTGCTCCAGGGGTATGGCTAGCTTGGGACGGACCCCTAAGGGCCTAGGATGCCCAATTTCATGGGTGGCCAGCACGCCTAGGGCATGGGATGTAGTCTCTCGCTCACAACTCACCTGCGGTGGTCATTCACACATTAGCATTTTGAGATTGGGCGCTCGCCTCACCGACCGACGAACAATTAGAAAGTGATACTAACTAAGCAAGGTAAAACCAGCAAGGGTGTAACCACGTGCTCACCTGATCGGCGTGAAGACGTTGATCCCGGACGGAGACGATGGCGAGCGGGGAGGCGTGGGTATGCACCCGCACGCCATGTCGATGTCGCTTCGAACGGTGACCTGCTGTTACATGCACTACACCTCACGCAGGAGGGTGATCTTGGGGTAGGTAAATTAAATTATACTCAAAACTACATCCACGCAGGGAGGGACAGTCAGCCGGCCAGGCGGGGGAGGGGAGATGGGTGTGGCCGAAGGAGATCGAACCCGGTCTGTGCAGACTGAGTTACTGCCCAGGCTGACTGCAACCAGCATCTTGTTGGAGGTAGAGCTCACTGCTGGGATGTCCGACAGAGGCAGGGTTGGCATCTTTGGAAAGCTGGTCGAATGGAGATTCACATGGAGGAAGGATTGCCGAATTCTGAGCTTGGACGAAGCTGGGACGCTGAATCTCGTGGAATCGCATAGGTGACAACTCTGGTCAACTAGAGAGCTCGTTGCCGGGGTCTTACTCTCAGCTGGGGCATCGGATTGAGGCGGGACCAGTGCCGACATACTCGTGGGAGAGTCCTCTTTCAGCAGGGACCAACGGAGCCTCAAGGAGAGGTCAGAGTAGAGTGCTGGAGGAAGAATGGTGACAGGGTGTCCAAACTGGTTCTACTGTACTAACCTACGCACTCCAGAGAGAAATGACGGAATGCAGTGCTATGGTACTCAAACGACATCCTTCTTGTTGGAGATGGTAGAGGACTTGCAGAAGTCATCCTCCTCTGAAGGGCGCACCAAGATCCTCACCGATCTGGTTGTGAGAGTTGCTACAAGTCACCTTTGGCTGTTTGCTAGAGAAAGTCGGCGTAGTCTGGTGAGGATGGCTCCACCGAATAGCACGGACGTCAAATGGAGGTGGGACTACCCCGCCTGCGAAGCTGCTTGGATGAGCTTTCCACCAATATAAGATTTGTGGCTTGAATCTATGAGGTGTTGTCATGGTCGAGTCTGTAACTCCGGCCTCTGCTGCTGCCTTCGACCTAGACTGAGCAGGTTGATGTCAGGTGTTGATAGTGGGTGGAAGGGGTGAAAGGACTGCAATGAGGAGAGGGCCAATGGTTGTGGAAGGTGGAGGGGGATGTTGGGGGTTGATGGGGGTGGTTGGGTGAGGGAGGGGGCGGAGCTAGAAAAGGGTGGGGTCTGGTCCGGCCAAGCAGGGAATGGAGGGGGGCATGGAGAGCGGTGCGGCCTAGGGTGAGTGGGGAAGGGAGATGGGGGTCGGCCAAGCAAGGTGGAGGGGAGGTGGAGGGGCTGCGGCCAAGGGAGGTTGGGGAAGAGGGAGAGGTTGGGGCACAGCCCTCGAGGGGTGGGGAATTTAATTAGGGCCTTGGGGAGGTGAAAGGTTGGCTTGGGAAGGGGAAAGATGGCTTGGAGAGAGTGAAGGGGTGCCTAGGAATACCAAAGGTTGCTTTGGTAGATGGGGGAAGTAATGGGACAATTGAATGGAATGGGGTGGGGAGAGGGGTCTTAATGAGAAGTGAATGGGGAGGAGAGAGGGAGAATTTTCAAATTTGGGGGGAGGAGAGAGAAAGGGTCGCCCCTTTTAGAGAGAGAGAGGGAGGGAGGGAGGGAGCTTCTCACTCCAAGGAGGAAAATTCGTTAGGAATTCAAAATTTTCTCAATATCTCATTAGCCTCAAATGGAAGAAATGGGGTCCTATTTATAGGGATCCCACAATTTACAATAAGTCCATAACTTTTAGACTAATGACAAGAAACCAAGGGGGGAAGGGGGCGTCCCTGGGCCTAGCCCACTTAATTGAGCCTATTAACCTATCAAACCAATATAATGACTCAAGACTTCGGTAAATAACTACCTATCCTAGGTACTGGACTCAAATAAAAGGAAAATTACAATGATATGACTCAAATAAAATATGAAAGTTACTTGCCTTGACTCACAAAAAGGTGACAGACACAATGGAGCCATGCTGGCCAGCAATCAGAGCTGTGAAAAAATGTGAAGGGCGAGAGATGCCCCCATCATTCCCCCGGGGTGCGAAGAACTCGACTCCGTCGAGTATGGGTCGGCCGGGGAAGTGGTGCTCCAATGCAGCTCCGGGCGAGCCATCACCTCCAATCTCATCCTCGCATCCTTAGCCGAGGGACGGCTCTTCATCCCCTCAAGGTGGCTTGGGCACACCCTCTTGCTGGCGATGGTACCCTTCTTGCCTAGTATTGCCTCCGTGTGCACATGTCAGACTCTCAGGCTGATATGTGGAGGCTCTCCGAGGGTATCACTCACAAAGGTGGGGGTAGGCTCAAGGTGCTCACTGGGTTCCACCGCGGTGCCCTTAGAGGGTGCCGGATCCGCCACGCAGAAACTGGGGTGTATCCCAAAATCCATCAAGAAGTCCAACCCGTAAGCTGGGTTGCCAAAGCCACTCAGAACTTGGAAAGGTCCAAGTCCTCGTGCCCTCAAATTGGAGGTGACCCTAGGGTAGATCCACTCCAAAGTCATCATCGCCAAGTTGCCAACTTGGAATTCCAAGTGGCACTCGCGATCTTTTGCCCGCTTCTTGTGATTCTCACCGCTCGTTGCCCGTTGCTTGCTTAAATACTCATGCCATGTTCTACGATGCGGTGTAAGTGGGAAATGTATGATATGCAAAGGGGGGCCAGGACAACCATATATAGACCTATCATGCGTTGATGCCATGTGGACCTTGATGAACTTAGGTCGGCCGGGGCCGCCACAAGTGGCCCTATCATGCATGGACTTCATCACATAACAATGGTTGGAGGGCCGGGAGATCCAAAGGGGAATCTATTATGCATAGGTATAGCAAATGTCAGGGGTCCCGGACATCCGTGAATGCTCCTAACATGCTTAAGACCCATGATGAATGAATGTGGACCATTACATCCAAATATGGACGACTCGTGCTTCCTTCTTGACATGTGGGTGATATGAATGAATGGACACAATATAGTGTTCATGCTAAGTGGTGTGGTAAGCCTAGACACATGAACGCTTATCCCAAAGGTGACTTCCATGTGTATAGGTGTGGGACAACCTTTGAACTCTCATGTGAAAGGGTCGAAGGGATCTAGAAATGTGGATATGGGGTGGGGCACTTTCACGATTTCTAGACGGGTGTTGCCTAAGGTCATGGTTCCTAGGGTGTAACCTGGGTCATGGTTGAGGTGGGCATGGTCCAACATGGTGGGTGTGGATAGGAAAGGGTGGGTGGTGGGTGATGTGGGTGGGTGTTGACACCTTGAAAATGAGCAAGGGCAGAAGCAGAATTGAAAAGAAGATTAGACCAACAGTGAAAGATCAATGACGAAGTTCGTCAACCATCTACCCGGATGAAGCCTTTCGCCGGCCAAGCTGATGTCCGGTGCCATTGTCAGTCAGACGGCGGCACTGATGAAGCAGCAGTCATCCGACTGATGAGACCTCCTAGCACATTCTAACAAGAAGCTGGAACCGGCAAATGAAGATTGTAAAGGCTTTTACAAAGTCAGAACAAAAGAAGAATCATCTCCACAAACTATACACCCGACTGAAGTCTTCTCATACTGAAGCTGATGTCCGGTCTTGTCATCGTTCAGGTGACAATGCTGATGAAACCCCAGTCCAATGACTGATGAAGGTTCCTTTGGTCCACTTGAGTCCAACAACAAATTCCTGATACAGTTCCGATATGTTTATAGAGCTAACAGTTCTAAGTGGAGCTTAAAAGCCCTAAATGGGCCTATGAAATGGGCTTAGGGGTGTGGCATCCAGGCCCCCTCACTCAAATCGCACGCCGCGCCGGGAGCTACTGTCATCTCAGGCGCGCCGTGAAGATGGAGTGGAGTGGCACGCCGACTTCCACTTGCCGAGAAGATACAAGATACAGCTATAAAACCCCCTTCCCCTCGAGCAAGAAAGGGAGGGAAGCTCAGAAGATCCTCACCATCACCACCGCCAGAAGAAAAAAAAAAGAGAGCCTCCTCCACTGAAAGAAAGAGAGAAGAGACCAAAGGAGAAAGCAGAGAGAAAGATTCGAAGCTGATTGAAGGTGGGCACCGGGGAGGGAGAGGAGTCAATGCTCCGCCCTCCCCTCCCCCCCCCCCATTTCTGCATTTCATCTTTTTGTAATTTTGATTGATGCTACTTCTTCTTCTTCTGATGTATTCTGCGACATCGTAATCGATTTTCATGCCGCTAGAACAGGACTTAGTCTTTGTCTGCAATTTTCTTCTATGTACTCCGTCCCTCTGATGCATGGATGTAATAGTCAGGTCCGAATGAATAAACGAATGGAACAGGCCTCGATTGTCGCCTGCTATTGTCTCTATGGAGGTTTGCCCCCTATTCCCCACCACAGTCTGATTATTCGTCTGCGTTTTCTTTCTCGAAGATGCTTTCATGCGCTTGTTCCAGAGCCAGGGACAGGCTATCCCTTGGCCTTCGGAACAAAGCCAAGCCACATGATGATTCACATCTGTGAGATTCTGGAGTTTCTGATGCCCGGTTTGCTTATCGACATCATCAGAGTCGTTTCTGGACCAGAGACAGATATCTCTTGGTTCCCAGGACGACGAATGATAACATCAAGCCATCCTCCTGGAATTCTGCACAAGTAATGGTGACAGAGGCTCCTTATGTTCGGTTCTTCTTTCCCATTTCCCTCTGTCCTTGGATTTCCTTCGAAACCCATTCCAAAGCTGGTCGATACCCAATAAATACATCCATCTTTGACTCCTCAGGGCCCGTCAATCTCGGCCTTAATCACCAGGAAAACCCCCTCAATCATCCATAAACCCCAAGACAGGGTGTCGTAAAATCCCGAAATACATCTCGGCGCCCTCATCTATCTCGGCTCCACGAACAGTAGAACCGATGAATAGCCCTCGGCGTGAGCTTTCCTGCACCGAGAACCCTGTTGTTTTACCTCGCGCCGAAAAGCCACCCCCGCCTCACTATTTCTCCTCGCGCCGGGAAGCCCACGCCGGGAGCCTCCCTGGCCTTCTCTTCCTCGCGCCGGGAAGCCCACGCCGGGAGCCTCCCTGGCCTTCTCTTCCTCGCGCCGGGAAGCCCGCGCTGGGAGCCTCCCTGGCTTGCTCTTCATCGCGCCGGGAAGCCCGCACCGGGAACCCCCTTGCCTTCTCCCCTGCGCGTCGGGAACCTATCCCATGGCATCTTCCCCTTGGTGCCGAGAACCCCTCCTTGGCTTCCTTGTCCCGGCGCCAAGAACTTATACATATGTTTGAGGTGCGCCGAAAACCTGCTCTACTGCCTAATGAGCCTCTGATTCCCCTGTCAAACTCACTCAGGGATGTCCACGAGTCACCAGAACCCCCCTCCGAGGATAAAATTAAAGGGAGTCAAACTCCCTTATGTTCCACCGTCCCGTGTCGGGTTATGAGTAATCCCTTTAGCTCGGAGGGCTCCGCCACTGCGTGAGTCTCGCCGGCTTCCGTAGGGAAGAGTAAAATGTTGTCCCACGGCAGCTACGTGATCCGGGAGGCTCGACCTCTCTTTCTTTCAGCTTTCATCCCAGCACTCCGTGGGTGATAGTCTATTCTCCCCTGGGCATAATCCAGATTATGAGGAGATGCTGCCGAAGTGTCGATCCGACGTTCTAACCCCGATGAGTCCCGGGAAGTGCACGTCATACACCTCCCATTTGGCACAATCTTTTGGGGAATACTAGTTCCACGAGGCCCTTGGCCGGATGAGAAATCTGATAGGGGACCTGTCCCCGATGATTGTTCAGGCTCCGCCCCGCCGCTGCATGGATGGTGTCCTATTTCTTATCTGGCATGCCCCCCCCCCTATAAGAGGGGGTTATGTCGATTTAATAAGCATGTTACCTACTTAATTACATTCTTAGAATAACAATATCTTCAATATCACGCACTGTTATTTTTCTTTTATTACCGCCCCGAGCGGCCTCCTATTTCGGCGTTTAATCAAGGGTTGTCCTTCTTAGGAAGGGCGTAATTAACGTCATAGCCTTTATGGTATGACGGACTTCTGGTCCCGACTCGGACTTCACAATCGACTGACCAAGTCAGATCGAGCGCACAATGAAATCGTCACACATGTGACTGGCACGCCAATTAACCAAACTAATAAATCAATAAATACATATAAGGGAATTCCCTCATAAATATAAATCAATAGATATTTAACATAAATAAATCCCGCGTCCACAAGTCTGGCACGCCCGGTGGGACCGAGTCTCCCTTCATCTCTACGCCGAAATAGGAGGCCCAGTGGCCCCCCCCCTCAAATTTCTGATTCCGTGCTTTCTCTATTTTCAGGAAACTACAATGACGGCTGGAATCATCTCTATACACTTTGATCAACAAGTGGTCGATGCACATGTGCGAGAGGGCTACCTGGCGGTACCTCTTGCGTTCGGATCGATGCCGCCTACTGTCGGGATGCCCAACTGCTTGGGCCTCGTCTTCACTGACTTGCTCGAAATCGACAACCAGGAACAAAAGACTGTTGTCGAGACATTGCCACAAGCTACCATCCCCAAAATGAGCCGGGGGATGCAGGATACTCCTGAGGTCGTGGCCTGCTTCGTCCATCACGAGGCGAAAAGGGGCGCACCCTCTGCTGCTGGAAGAAGGAGGAGATCCGACAGGAGAGCCCGATCCACTGTTGCGGGACGTCGGATATCCAACTCAGGAAAGACAATGCTGATCGGAGGAATCCGGACGAACCTCAACGGCCGCTCGAGGGAGGTCAACCCAGATGTGGTCATCCCGAGAGTACCCACCACCAACAGATTCCAAACTCTGGCTACTAGGAGGGCCGATGTCGAGAAAGAGCACCGAAGGCCGTTGGCACCAAAGCCGCCCAAGTTCAGGCAGATCTGGCGGCAGAAGAAGACCCAGAGCTGGGCCCCAGCTCAGGATAAAGAAAACATTGCTGACACCACTGTTGCCCGCTTCAGGGCAGGAAGCAGAAGAGGAAAAGGAAGAGACATAAGAAATGCTGCTGCTGTTCACCCCGGGGCTAGGGGTAGGAGAGATGAGAAAGAGAATGAAGGAGGAAATCTGACTACTATTCGCCCCAGGATGAGGGGCAGAAGATATGAGCAGAAGGAAGACCTAACGGTCACCCACCCCATGGCTGGGGGCAAAAGATGGGAAAGAAAGAATTATGCTGCTGCTGCCGACTACTGCCAGGATGGGAGTAGAAGGTTCAGGGAGGAAGAGGAAATGAGAATAAGCGAACCAGTCGCTGCTGCCACTCTAAGAAGACCAAGAGCATGCGCCAGACAGGCCGATATACTCAAATACTGCAAAGCCGAGCACCTGACTGCTCAGGTGGGGAGACTGGCTTATCAGCAGAAGAACCAAAAAAGATTGATGCTCCAACCAAAGCCACGAAGTCACAACCAAGAGGAGATGAAGCAAGTGGCTCAAGACTACTTTCACTACCTGGGGAACTCCGCCCTCGGGCAGCAAAGATTATCCCATGCCTTGGGCACCATGGATGAAGAAGAAGAAGAAACCCTTCAAGAAGTGATGCTCGGAGTCTCCTCCTCCGATTCCAATGATTATGAAGAAGGCCACAGAGCCTGGTATGGGAAAGAAGACCTGCATGTGGAAGAAGCCAGAGAAAGAATATCAGTCTTTGACCGGCTCAAATACCCCGATCAGATGAGAAGGAAAGTCTACAGGCAGAGGGAAAATATGCAGATCTTTGCCTGCAATATGGCCGGGCTTGTCAAAGGGCAGGATATGTTACCGACACAGCCAGATGAACTGCTCAGACTAGCAACCAGACCAGGCCCCGTCACAAGAAGAGGCCAGGCGGCAAAAGATAAGATGAAGACTAATGATGAAGCCTGCAAGATCACCACTATGACAGTTAATGTGGTGACAACGGAAGAGGAAGATAATCCCTTCGTTGATGATGCTGAAGGGACTTCAAAAGATCTACAGATCCCGTCAACCCTGGATCCCATGATCCAGATGATGTTTAGAAGATATCAACAAGAGATCAATGCTCTCAGAAGACAGCTAAATGAGAGGCATGAAGTTACACCGGTCTCCAAGCAAGCCGAGCCTGTGGGGCAGACTGCCAGCTCAACAGAAATGGCTATCCCAGCTAATCCTCTTCCGACTGATAAGGGCAAAGCACCGAGCCAACCCGTTCTGCAGTAGACGGTAGCTCATCCCTCTGCATCGTAGACGCAGCCTGCCACGCCTACCTTACGCACAACTATGATGACAACTCCTTATGGTCAGCAACAAGCTCACTTCTTCCCGGAAAACATAGATCCAGCCATAGCCCAAAAGCTGATGATTGAAAAGATTGTGGAGATGAAGCTGTCTGAAAAGACTGGTGATGATGCTAGTACCTACGATGTGTACAGGGTACCGTATCCTCCCCAGTATGCTGCTAAGAGACTACCTCCAGGCATCAGTAAGCCGCCGAAGTTTGAAAAGTTTAATGGCCAGGGCTCTCCCAGGGAGCACATAGCTTACTACACCACAATCATGGGTGACTTGGCAGCTGATGAAGCTTATCTGCTTAGGTTCTTCGGCTCATCCCTCACCGGGATAGCCTTTGAATGGTATTCAATCCTGCCGGCTGGGTCAGTGGCCGATTGGCCTGACATGCAAAGAAAGTTCCGTGACAGATTTCACATCACGGAAAGAGAAATTACAATAGCAGAACTATATGCGACCAGGCAAAAGCAAGATGAAACAGCACTAGACTACATCAAAAGGTGGAGGAACTTAGCTATGAGATGCAGAAGACCTCCTCATCAAGAAGATGCAGTACAAATATGTAAACAGAGCCTCAGGAGGGAGGTACTGGAAAAGATGATTGGTGCAGATGTCAGAACATTTGACCGATTGAACAATATAGTGGCGGAGGTCGAGACGTTCCTGTCTAAGCGTCCGATGGTCAATGCTCCCACTGTGCCGAAAGGGAAATCTAATGATCGACGACCATCGCACTCTGAGGCCAACACCGTCGATTTCCGAACCTTCGAGCAACAGAAAGGGAAGAAGGGGGCAGATGAAGCTCCCCCACCAGCAGACACAGCAGAAAGAAAAGATAAGGTCTCTCTGAGAAACAAAATGAGAAAGCCGTACTCTTTCCCGAAAGATAAGACAGCCGCACTATTCAACTGGGCATACAAGTTCAACAAGGTAACATTGCCTGAGCCAAAGAGACCCAATGACGCGGCGAAGAAAGGTGATCCACTGTTCTATCCATATCACCGTGCGCTGGGGCACGCAATTGAAGATTGCTACGTCTTCAAAGATATTATGGAAGGCATGGTCAAAAAGGGCGAGCTACAGCTGGGAGATTACCAGGTAGAGCCACCTCGTCCACATGAGCCTCCGGCGTTAAAAATGGCCGCCAATATGATTTCGATCTACCAGCAGCTGCCTAAGGAGGCCGTTGAAGAATGTACCAGGCATACTTATTAAGCTTGCTTCCTCACCCCACTGAAGGATCAAGAAGGATGGCAGATGAAACCCACAAAGAACAGAAAGAAGACTCCCGCAGCCAAAACCAATGGAGCGATTATCCGCGGTGTCACACCAAGGCCTGAACCGCCTCCAGTAAAGCCAGTATGGCGCACAGCTGAGACAGGGCCAGTCATCCGGATCCCCACTCATAACCGAAGAAGACAAGTCCCCCTACCTGCACATAAGGAATTAAGTCCTGCAGCCAGGCGTTTACAGCAGTATATTGATGGGCTCGATGAATATGAACAAAAAAAGCCCGGGCACCTGTTGGTGAAAGACTATATACTCTGGGAACAGCTCGAAGAATTGAAAATTAAAGAGCAGTCAGAGGCAGAACAAGAAAAGGCTGAGACTGAACCCTTCTGGGGGCAGGGGCCAATAAAGCCTAATTCCCAGAAAAAGAAGAGGCGGCCCAAGTCCAAGAAGGGAAAGAGGGTCGTGACAGTACAATGTAACACCCTGTCAGCACTCTTTACCTCTCCCGGGGAGGACGATGAGGATGAACCATCAAATGCCCCGCTAGAAGCCAACCATGCCGAGGCCTCAACCTCGGCACATGCAACACGCTCCGGGAGAAGGTGGGGGCGCCCACCACCAGCTAATCATAACATTATGTTCAGAGGGGAACATCCCTACCAGATTCCCGAACCGGAGGTACGAGGTGTCCAGGTTCCTCCCCCTACCGGCTTGTACCAAGAAAAGAAGAAAGGAGGTCAAACTCCAACGTTTCTGGAATTCCTGTCTAGTTTAGAAAATGGGCAGTCGATACAGGCTGGGTCAGATAAAGGCAAGGGACCTCAGCAATCGGCGTCTGTAGCCTACAAGCAGAATGAGAAAGAAGGGGATAACCCTTTGACGGCACCAGGGGCCGTTGCTATAGAAGAAGCCCCCCAAGAAATCAGTCCCGGGGATGAAACTAGCACTGGGCAGCAAAGGCCACGGGCACCACATGAACCTCCAAAACCCCGATGGGCGGAAGAAATGAGACTGTCTAATGTCAGGGTGGGCAGCCGGATCATGAAAATGCTAAAAAAGCTCCCTACCAGACTCTCCATCTGGGAGATTCTCTCTCTGAGTGAAGAGGCTCGCCAGGCAATTGTTGATGCCTTGCAGTCGCCGGCACAATATGAAGCACTCTTGACAGAAGTGAATTCTGGGCCATCAGTTACATTATCAGAGGATGACATGCTGATTCCGAATACCAGCCATAACAGACCGCTGTATATGAGGGGCTCCTTGAACTGTCAGCCACTGAACATGATACTGATAGATCCCGGGGCTGCCGTGAACATTCTCCCATACCGCATCTACCAAAAATATTACTTTGATCTGCAACTTACCAAGGTCAGAGACATGAAAATTGTAGGATTCAACCAGAAATGTGAGACGCCCCTTGGGGTGGCTGATTTTAACCTCACATTGGGGGATCTCACTACCGTGGTACGATTCTATGTAATCGACTCCAACACCACATATAAGGCCCTGCTGGGGAGACCGTGGCTGCATGAATATCAGATAGTGCCGTCCACGCTGCATCAGTGCATTAAATACTGCCATGAAGGAAAAGAAGAGAGGGTGTTTGCGGATCTGCATCCCTTCGAAGTATTCGAGTGCCATATGCTCGATGCATCCTACTACACGGAGGTGTCGCGAAAGGGTGAAGAGAAAGTGGCTGTGGTCAGCCAGAAAAAGCCGGCGACGAAGGCAAGAAATTGGTCTCCACCGCCACCAAAGGGCTATATTAAAAAGCATGAGGTATCTCACATCTCTTATGCCGGTGACTTTGCTCGGATCACCCCTCCTAGCATTCACCCGGATGATATCAATGAAGAAATGAAAGAAAAGTACACACAAGTGGAGGTGCCGCAGGGTTTATTTAAACCCATCGTCAGCCTCGAGTACCAGACGGTGCTACCGCTGAAGACTATGGAAGTCCCTCGCTTCTGCGAGCCTCCTATCATATTCTACACCGGGGAGTCAGTTGAGGAAGATGATCAAGACTGCATGGTCCCTGAAGAGGCTGTAAATAGGATGGTGCCGATTACAGGCTTGGACTATACTACCTAGCGGGTTTCGCAGATGTTCTCTAAGATGCAGATGCCATCACTACAACCTGTTGCCCAAAAGAAGGCGTTCCAGGAGCTATGGGATCCGCCCTGGGATAATAAAGAACTGAGGAAGATCACTCAACACCCGGGATTAGGTTATACCCTTCAAGAGTACCATGAAGCTGAGGTGGACGTCATATCTGTCTTCTACCAACATGAAGACCCTCCCGAGGTAGGATATGACAAGTACCCCTCGGAAGATGAAGAAATCATTTATCAATCCATAATGAACAATGAAGCCCCAGACAGTCAGCTAGAGACGGGGACGTCTGATGAAGCAAAGAAAGGTTGGTGCTGGGAAGACCTACCTTGCAAAGAGGATCTGTTCCATGCTGAAGCAAAGTTTGACACGGGAACCCCGGATGAAGACCAAGTAGCCAAAGAGCTGAGGGAATGCCTGGAGTTTGAGCGCATCCTGGAAGAAGTCCGGGCTCTACAGAATGATGACCTCTCAAGGGAGTCTGCATCAGAAGAGCCTCTAAGGGCGGAAGACTCCATCTTTGAGTTTCCTACTGATCCAGTTACGTCCTCGGGGCAGACTGAACAGAATACAACAATATTGGCCGTATATGATAAGCCAACACCCGTTGATGACCAGTATGATGAAACAGAAAATCATGAAACTGAAGAAGATTATATCCCGGGAGGCTTCATTGACCTGCAAGAAGCCCCACCCGAGGTCGAAGATGGAGGTCAGGCCACCATCGATGAGCTTGTGGAAATAAATCTGGGGACCGCAAATGAGCCAAGGCCGACATTCCTCAGTGCACTGCTGGAGCCAGCTACCAGGGAACAGTATATACAGTTTTTGAAGGAATTCCAAGACTGCTTTGCATGGACATATGATGAAATGTCGGGACTGAGTTCTGATGTGGCATAGCACCGATTGGCAATAAACCCAGAGGCTAGCCCTGTAAAGCAGCCTTCCAGGAGAATGCGCCCTGAATTAAAAAATCAGATTAACAAAGAGGTTGACAAGCTAATTGATGTAGGCTTTGTTGAAGAAAATCAATACACTACATGGCTAGCCAATATAGTGCCTGTAAAGAAGAAGAATGGGCAGATCAGAATATGTGTTGATTTCAGGGACCTTAATAAGGCTTGCCCGAAAGATGACTTCCCAGTACCAATCACTGAAGTGATGATCGATGCGACTACTGGTCATGAGGCCCTATCATTTATGGATGGGTCATCCGGATACAACCAAATCTGGATTGCTGAGGAAGACAGAGTGCACACTGCATTCCGTACACCGAAGGGGATATTCCACTACAAAAGGATGCCGTTTGGCCTCAAGAATGCCGGCGCTACCTACCAAAGAGCTTGTGGACGCACTTTTCGTTACCTGTTATTCTCTTGTTGGTTGATTCGTTTATTGAGTGCGTGGACGTGCCAGTCACAAAGTGACGATTTATTGTGCGCTCGATATGACTAATCAGACGATTGTGTGGTTCGTGTCGGGACTGGAACCCGCCGCGCCATAAAGGTCACGGCGTCATTTACATCCCCTCGGAGAGGGGAACACCCTTGATTAATCGCCGGGAAAAGGGGCCTCATGACCAGGAAACTATATCGAGAGAAACAAGCCGATAGCGGTCTCGAATCAGTCGAAAAGCCCTATGTCTAGGGAAACAAGCATTCGAAATATGTCGGTCACTCATGGGACCATTTTGGTATTCGGACGAGCGTCCGGCTTTAGAGAATCGTGATCATCACGGGGAAAATGGGAGCATATGTATGCCGGGGTATGGCAAGTTTATTGTTCAAAGGGATAGGAGGCATTCGGTTAAATCCCGGTTAGAGCGGTCAGAAATCGGTGAGTTTATTGGCCCGGTGCAAGATCGAGTCAGGACCACTCCGGGGGCGCCTCCCGCGGTCCAAACGAGGTTTGCGTGGGCATCATTAATATTTCCGGTGCCGAAGGGCAGCGGGAAAGTGTCCCGGGACTATATTCCAAAGCAAAGATGTGTACAGAGATAGCCGGCTATAGGCCTAGGATGTGGGTCAGGCGATGACCATGGTTGGGACGAACCCGAGGTCCGAGCATGACTCACGACGGTCTTATTGATGTCCCTATGCGTAGGGTTCGGGGAGGACGAGAGCCGCCTCATTCCATTCGGGTTTTGTCGGTCACTCATGGACCATTTTGTGTTCGGACGAAGGTCCGTGTAGAAAATAAGACGGTGACGGGAGCAAATCCGTGCAAATGTCTGCCGTGAGTACGGCAAGTTTAATGCGAGCGTGGGATTAGATCCCGGTATATATATGTCGGTCACTAACGGACCATTCATTATTCGGACGGAAGTCTGTATTAATAGCGTCAAGGACAACGATAAAACCGTACGGACTTCTACCGTAGGTGCGGGATCGGATCCCGATGAAGATGGGTCAAGCTGATGATCTATGGGCCCGAGGTGGTTGCGGACTATGGCCATATCGGGGTTTCCGAGGACCACGTCTGATGCCACGAGGCGTCATTACTTTTCTCTTCACGCACAGTCTTGGGAAACGAAGGTTCCAAGGTATACGTGCGTGTCGGTCATGGTCGGACCATTCATTGTTTGGACGCGAGTTCACGTTTGAAGCATCGAAGACGATGATAAAACCGTGCAAATGTCTGCCGTAGACACGACAAGTTTAATATGGGGTTGCGGGATTAGATCCCGGGAGACTCGGGTCGAGTTAACGAACTATTGGCCCGAGATATGTTCGGATCATGACCATGTCGGAGGTTCCGAGGTCCACATCCGATACCACAAGGCATCATTGATTTTCTCTTTGCACCCAGTCCGGGGGTGTGAATTGTTAAGTGTGAAGCCCGAACTCGCCAACGTGCGCCCTCGCACGCGGATCGACCTGCGCGGTCAGGTCGCGGGGTTCGACCTGCCCGGTCAGGTCATGGGGGTCAAGGGGGCAACGCCCCTTGCGGGGGTTTCCGGGGGCAGCGCCGGTTAATGGCCAATGGAAGGGGAAACTTTTTTATTAGTTTTATTCATTAGCTTTAAGTCTCTTCTCTCATTTGATTAATCATTTTCTCCCTTTCAGGCACGCCGGTTTAAGGGAAGCAAAGAGGGGAGCGCGCCGGTTAATGGATGCCCAAAAGGGCACGCCGGAATAGGTGGTGCAAAGTTTGGGCGCGCCGGTTAATGGCCAATGGAGGAGGAATAGTATAGCGCGCCAGTTTAAGGCGGCTATGCAAGGGGCGCGCCGGTTAGTGGCTAGGAAAAATGAAAGGGGTTTCGAGTGTAAGGCTAAACCGGCGCGGGGGGGTACCGCGCCGGGTTAGCCCACGCCAGATTAGGGCACGCCGGGTTAAGCTTCTATGAGGTTTCTTTCATTCTTTTATGCTCTGTTTCTTGTTTCTTTCACCTGTGGGTTGATTTGTTGATTAGTTTGTTTATCAAACTGATAGATTAAGTTTGTGGAGAGGAAGATTAAGTGTTTTAATTGTTTATTAGGGTGGATGAACATGAGGATTCAAGTATTTTGTTCAGGGGTGAGTTTGTTATGCAGGAACTCAGAAAGTTCAGTCTGTTCAGGGGCTTAGTTTGTTGTCTGTTCTTACATGTTCTTCCTCTGGCAACATTTGGGCAGCACCTCCCCCGGACTGACACTTGCCAGAGAAAATAGAGGAACACCAAATGGATTGCTCCGGGGTGAACCTCAAAATGTAGACCTCACGGCGGTCCAATAACCCATAAGTGAGTGTATGAAGCTCGAGGACTAGCCTTCAAGAACTCCCACAGCTCACGGGTGATGGTTTCATAAGTGGGACGAATGTGTGCCATGAGAGGCCATGAATGTTCATCCCCTGACGGACTCCTTCGAAGGCCCTACTATGGAGAAGCAAGCTTCGAAGGGCCTGGATGAGGAGAAGGCAGAGAGAAAGAGAGGGAGGCAAAAGAACACCGTGTGTTGCGAAAAGAACTTCTCTTTTTATTCATTTGCAAAGGGAAATACAGCTGGGAATCTACCCTAAAGCGAGAAAGGGGGGAGAGTACAGTAGAGAGAAAGGAGGGAATACATCGATGGGGGAGGGGGAACGGAGCACAAGCTCCTCCCCCTCCGAGCTCACCTCTCACTCTCACTCTCCTCTCTCTTTCTTTCTTCACCTCTCTGGCGTGGATGGGTGGAGCTTCCTTCTCTTCGGGTGGCCTTCTCCTCTTATTTTTCTTCTTCTCTTCACTGCATACAGCCGAGGGGGTTCGAGCAGCCAACTCTCCTTCTTCGTCACCAGTGGGGCATGCCTTTTATAGAACGGACAGTGGGGGAGAAAACTCCTGCCACCTCTGCCCTGTTCGCAACAACGTTGTTGTTGTGCTGGATGATGCTGGTTCGTGGAGTACACTGGCGTTCGTCCGAGGATGGGACATTTACGGATTTGCCGGGAGGATCTGCCACTGCTGCCACCACTGCCGCTTTGCTGTCGAACGGGGTGAAGGCATGGCTTCAAAACATTAAATGCCCCCCTGCGCACCGCATTTAAACAAAAACAGAGCATCGGAGCTTTGATGGGATGGCATGAGGTTAAAACGGCGCGGTGGAATGGTGACCGCGCTGGTTTAAACCCAAACACAATTTGCGCACAATTTTAGCATTTGAAGGCAAAGCTTTTGAAAATGGGGGCACGATAGGTCCTATAGCGCGTCGGATTAAGTTGCCAAAATTGGGGTTCTTTGAAAGTGGCGCGCCGGATTAAGACATCAGCATGGGCGCGCCGTATTAGAGCATCAAAGGGGGAAGGCCCCCTCAACAGGAGCGCGCCGGACAGCCAGAGAGAAAGGGGCGCGCCGTTTTAAGAGGGGGGGCGCGCCGTTTTAAGGCTCCTTCGTGCCGTTTTAAGCACTAAACGGATTCTTCTCGGAGTCGCGGCCATTTATTCGAGTGTTGGTGCTCTTGGAGTGTTCTAGTTGCAATGCATGGCCTCTATAATATTCCATTTGCAGCCTTTGGGGCTTGATCCCAGACTTTGCGTAACTTTCGGTGCATACTGAGGCTATACCGGAGTTCCCGACTCTTCTTTGATTCAGCTCTCGGCACGGACGGCTGTGAAGTTGTGGCTGTATCTTCCGCCTTGGGGGCTTCCTCAACGGGTAGCGGACCACCAAGCGGGTTCTCATCCTGATCGGGCGAGGCATGAGATTTGTTCGACATTTTCATCTTCGACTTGCTCTCGAGTGTCGAGACGTGCATGCCGTATGATCCTCATCGACATTTTTTGGCGTCCACAAATGCCCCCCACTCGGGGCGGCGCAAGCGAGGGATGAGTGCGCAGGGCCCGCGAGTGTAGAGTTCTTCGACAGGACGTCTGTTCTTCCGAGCCAGTAGGATGCTGGTCCGGTGCAAATTCACAGGAAAGCGCTCACTCCTTCAATGAAGGGATGAGGGAACCGCTTCACCGCATATGCACGTGGACTGAGATGTCAGAGTGGGAGTTTAGTCATCGGCATGGGGTGAATACCGAAGCAAGGATGAAGGGTCTATGCGTCATCTTAGGCAAGAGGCCTAAAACGACTTAGATGAGGCCAATCCCAAGGGGGAGTTGATGACTCATGCTGGGTTTAGGAGAATTGTTCATTCATCGACTCGGATGTGAGGTCCAAGCCGAAGGTTTATGAAAGGGCTCCGATGGAGTGAAAAGGATTTTATGCATTCCGGTGGAACGTTCGAAGTGAAGGGTTTATTTGCTGGTGCCGACAGGGTATCGGGAGCTGATGTGGTCTATTCATTGACACGGGATGAGTGCCAAGGCAAAGGTGTCTTTCATTCATTGACTGTGACGGAAGGTCTGAGCCAAGCAAAGGAGGTTTTTTTTTTTTTCATTGACCTGGACGGAAGGTCCAAGCCAAGCAAGAAAGTTCCCTTCTTTTCTTTTTTTTCCTTTTCTTTTTTTTATCGACTTGGGCGAAAGGTCCGGGCCAAGTAAGAAGGCTATATCTCTTTTTATTCATTAGCTTGGACGGAAGGTCCGAGCCAAGCAAAGAAGTTGTTTTTTGTTCATTGACTTGGACGGAAGGTCCGAGTCAAGCGAGAAAGTTCTTTCCTTTTTTGTTCTTCTTTTTTTTTATTCATTGGCTTGGATGGAAGGTCCGAACCAAGCAAAGGAGGTCTCTCTTTTTTTTGTTCATTGACTTGGACGTAAGGTCCGAGCCAAGCAAGAAAGTTCTTTTCGTTCATCGACTTGGACGGAAGGTCCAAGCCAAGCAAAGGCATTCTTTTGTCCATTGACTTCGACGGAAGGTCCAAGCCAAGGGTTAATTCATCGGTGGGACTGGCAGTTGTGATATTGAGGTGGTTTATTCATTGCCAAGGGGTGAGTGCCAAAGCAAGGGTCTTTTGTTCATGGAACCAGACGAAAGGTCCAGGCCATTAGTTTATTCATCGATGCCGATGGGGAGTCGGGGACCGACGTGGTTTGCTTGTCTCTTCTTCTCTTCATTAGTGCCGACAGGGCGTCAGGAGTTGAAGTAGTTTGTTTTTCTCTTCTTCTCTTCATCAGTGCCGACGTGGTGTCGGGAACTGACGTGATTTGTTTGTCTCTTCATCTTTTCATCAGTGCCGACGGGGTGTCAGGAGCTGACCTGGTTTGTTGGTCTCTTTGTCTCTTTGTCAGTGCCGATAGGGTGCCGGGAGCTGACATGGTTTGTTTGTCCCTTCTTCTGTTCATCAGTGCCGACAGGGTGCCGAGAACTGACGTGATTTATTTGGTCTCTTGTTGTCATCATCAGTGCCGACAGGGTGTCGGGAGCTGAAGTGGTATGTTTGTCTTTTCTTCTGTTCATCAATGCCGATAGGGCATCGGGAGCTGACGTGGTATGCTTGGTCTCTTTGCCTCTTCATCAGTGCCGATAGGGCATCGGAAACTGACGTGGTATGTTTGTCTCTTCTTCTATTCATTAGTGCCGACAGGGTGTCGGAAACTGACGTGGTATGTTTGTCTCTTTGCCTCTTCATCAGTGCCGATAGGGTGTCGGGAGCTGGCGTGGTTCATTCATTGGCATGGGGTTAGTGCCAAAGCAAGGGTCTATTTGTTCATGGAACCAGATGAAAGGTCTGGGCCACTGGTCTTATGCGTCGGTGGGACTGAAAATATTTTGATCTCCGGCGGGACTTGACGAGTCGACATCCCTCGGAGGCTTTGATGATGATTTTTTTCTCTTCTTTTTTTTTCTCGTTTCTTCTCTTTTTTTTCTTTTCCCTTCCTTTTTCTTCCTCTCTTCTTCTTCTCTCTTTTTTTATTTCTTCTTTTATTTCCCTTCTTTTTCTTCTTCCCTTCCTTTTTTATTCTTCTCTTCTTCTTCTCTTTTTTTGTCTTCTTCTTTTCTTTCCCTTCTTTTTCTTCTTCCCCTTTTTTTTTCCTTCTTGTTTCCTTTTTTTTTTCTTCTCTTCCTTTTTTTTTGAACATGTTTGGATAGCTATCGGCACGGACGCCGATAATGAGATTGCGGTCGACTCAGGGGCCGATAATTGAAAGCTGTCGGCTCAGGGCCGATAATTAGGAAGTGAGCCATGAGGGCAGAGAGGAAGGTTTATTCTTTCAACGGTCTGGACGGTGGGTCCAAATTAAAAGGGATTCATC